>QRDG01001028.1:427910-766363 GCA_012064385.1 Puccinellia tenuiflora
CTCAACTCATATATGTGTATCTACAATAATTTTTTACAACGCATACTAAGCACGTTGTTAAGTATATGTTGCAATAGGATGGTTCTTCTAGTAGTGTAGGGGGTTAGTTGCACGGTTTAATTTGTTGAAGGGATTAATTCTACCAGAAAATAGGTTAGGGGAGATTTGTTCCAAATATGATACTTCAGGGGCGAAAGCTATTTGCCGCTCCTTGCGGCATGACAAGCTCGCGCCGCGTACCCCCAGACGCTTCTGGGCCAGGCCCATCTACCGCATGATCTGATTTTTCGCTGTTGCGTACTGGTTTCGTGCTACAGAAAACAAAATGTTACGTACATCGCTCCAGAAAAAGAATCTACGGGTTCAGATCCCGCACGAGGGAAGGATGTTTCTTTTTACATGTCTTCTATTTTACCTTTCTTTTTCTGGTATGTTTTTTTACTTATTTTTTTCTTTCTTTTCGGTTTTCCTTTTCTTTTCTTTTTTTTAGTTTATTTTCGTTTCACTTTTCATTTCTTTTCTGTGGATACATATTTGTTATATACATAAATATACATTAATACTTTTTGTTTCTTTTATTTTTATTTTTCTTTTCCTTTTTTGTTCAGAATTTGAATTTGTTCAAATTCAAATTTTGTTTCTTTTCATTCTTTTTGTTTTCTTTTTTAATTTTTCTTTTCTTTTTTCTTTCATTTTTCCTTTTTTGATTTTACGTTCAGATTTCGAATTTGTTCGAATTCGAGTTTTTGTTTGAATTATGAATTTGTTCATATACAAAATAATTTAATTTCATTTTTTTCAAATTTCGAATCCCTTTAGTTTTTTAAAATTTTAAAATCATTCTAAAATAGTTAGTGGTAAAATCGTTCAAAAAGGTTTCCGTTCAAAATACCTATTTTGTTCACTTTTTAAAAAATTGTTCAAAAATAATTTCATTTCACCGCCATTTTCTGTCCACTTTTTAAAATCGTTCAAAAATAAATTTCGTTCACCGTCATTTTCTATTCACTTTTTAAAACCGTTCGAATGAGGTCAATATTCTAATTGGAAAAGGTTCAATTTAAAATATATGTTGTAGCATACATTTTCTGTTCACTTTTTTAAAAATGTTCAAAAATTGATTTTGTTCACCGATCTTTCCTGTTCACTTTTAAATCGTTCAAAATAGTTTCTCTTCACCGCCATTTTCTGTTCACTTTTTAAAATCGTTCAAAAATAAATTTCGTTCACCGCCATTTTTCTGTTAACTTTTTCAAAACCGTTCAAATGAGGTCAATATTCTAATTGAAAAAAGTTCAATTTAAAATATATGTTCTAGCATACTTTTTCTGTTCACTTTTAAAAATCATTCAAAAATAGATTTTGTTCACCGATATTTCCTATTCACTTTTAAATCGTTCAAAATAGTTTCCGTTCACCGCCATTTTTCTGTTCAATTTTTAAAATCATTCAAAAATAAATTTCGTTCATCGTCATTTTCTGTTCACTTTTTAAAACCGTTCAGATAAGGTCAATATTCTAATTGAAAAAAGTACAATTTAAAATATATGTTCTAGCATACTTTTTCTTCTCACTTTATAAAATCGTTCAAAAATAGATTTTGTTCACCGATCTTTCCTGTTCATTTTTTAAATTGTTCAAAATAGTTTCCGTTCACCACCATTTTCTGTTCACTTTTTAAAATCGTTCAAAAATAAATTTCGTTCACCGCCATTTTCTGTTCACTTTTTAAAACCGTTCAAATGAGGTCAATATTCTAATTGAAAAAAGTTCAATTTAAAATATATGTTCTAGCATAATTTTTCTGTTCACTTTTTAAAAATCGTTCAAAAATAGATCTTTCATGTTCATTTTTTAAATCGTTTAAAATAGTTTCCGTTCACCGCCATTTTCTGTTCACTTTTTAAAATCGTTTAAAAATAAATTTTGTTCACCGCCATTTTCTGTTCACTTTTTAAAACCGTTCAAATGAGGTCAATATTCTAATTGAAAAAAGTTCAATTTAAAATATATGTTCTATCATACTTTTCAGTGCGAAACATGCTTTTTCTATTTTTCTTACGAAATTTCGAAACAACATACAGGAACTCTAACCTCTGTTTTTCTATTTTTGCATCCCGATTTGAAATCGTTCAAATCTATTTTTTATAAACAAATCTAACTTATACCTCCATACTTTAGCGTTGTTCTAGAAAATTTAAACGCAAGCCAAAACTAGCTTAGCTACAACTTTGATGGATGGATGAATGGATTGGGCACAGGACGCATGCATGCTAGCCTAGTACGTACGTTGCAACAGGGTTTTGGGGCCACCCACGTGAGAATCAGAAGGGACAGTGCGCGCGCGTCGTCAGCAGGGGCGGACCCAGAGTTGGGCCAAGCCCAGGGCTGACCTACGTTTTTGGGCTTTAAGCTACATGCTCACAGGATTTTTTTTTCTAGTTATTAAAGAATATTCAATGCAGTTTTAGGCCCAAGACCCGGGCTAGAGCCCGGGCTGCCCTGGGTGCAGGTCCGCCCCTGGTCGTCAGCACGAGGCCAAGATGTGGACCAACTGCTGGTGTTTGTCTTCTCCGACGACGGCGATGGGCGTGGATGCTTGGTAGTTGCGGCGATGGTTGTATGCAGCAGTTTATTCGCTTGTATTCTTCTAGTTTTTTGTTATTTTTATTCGTCTCAAATCTGTATCCGTATATTATCAATACAAGTAATGCATGGCTACGGCGTACAACGTCAAAAAAAAGTAGCAGTTGAAGCAGCGGAAGAAGCAGCGGAAAAAAGCAACAAAACGTTCAAAACGGTTGAAGAAAACGGACCAAGAGTGAACGAAACGAATGAAGTAAATTTTTTGAAAAATGTTCAGCTTCCAAAAATGTTCAAATATAAAAATGTCATGACACTTGAAAACAAACTCATGGTTTTTGGAAAAAGTACGTTCACGAGTTCAAAATAATGTCCATGACACAACATATGTTCATGTCATGGTTAAAAATAAAAATGAAAAATATAGCTTAAACTTTTTTATTAGTTATGTTTATGTCAAAAAAAAGTTATAATAATATTGTTGAACATAAAACATAAAATGCTAAAAAGGTTGACCATACCTAGAAAATATAAATGGAGACGAATCTGTAAAGATGAGAAAAAAGATAAAGAAAAAAAGCACGCTATGAAAAACTGGAGCTGGCGGACTCAGTTGTCGCAGAAAAGAATCAGTGCAGATGGAGCAACCGGAAAATTAAATGGGCCGAGCCCACTAAAGTTTTCCTTCAGGCGGCGCAAACGCCACGCGCCGCTGAACGCGGCATATAGGAGCTCCCCTCAAAGACGGCGAGTAGTTCCATCCACCCCGTAACCCTTCCGGCCTTCCCCCACCCACCCAGTCTTTTTTTTTGAACAAAAAAAAATATTACATTAAAGCCCAGGTACAAGTTACATAGCTCCAAACAGAGCTTGTAAGATCAGTGCAGTGCAGTGCTCTGTCGCACACATTGAAAGGGTTCAAAAGAAACCACACAAAGAGAATGAGGATGAATACAGAAGGAGCCTGATGGCGGATCAGGCGATAACCCCGACTCGCAACCACAACTGCAGTCATCAAGAGGCCTCATAAGATGTGCTCGCCAATAGTATCCCAGCGGCTCTCCCGGCGATCTGATTGGCATATGCACTTGAGGTTGAAACGATCCGAGCTGTAGATTTCTTATCAGCTTCACCGAGCTCAGCATCACAATGCCTTTTCCATTAAATCTGAGGACCAGCAACAATGGCGCTCTCACCCGCCATCGGTGGAACAACCCGAATGGAAAAGTTCTAACATTCCCCTGAGTAGCATCTTCAAACCAATTTGCAATTATAACGCAGCAAAGACTATGATAGTTCAGCTCCTTCTCATCAACATGCAGGGAGGAATAGCAACACCAGCTAGATACGAATATAGTGCAGCCATTGAGTTGCATTGAGGCCATATGACAATTTTCAATACTTGCCTCGAAAGCATCTATCTGAACCTTATCATCTTCAATCCAACTAGCACTCATGCGAAGACAACAAATAATCTGCTTATGAAGTTTAGGATCACAGCTTCTCCAAACAAAATTGATATTACCATGTATAACCAGCAGGAAATGGAACTTCAGGACCGGTAAATTAGTAGACTGAAAGTGAAGCTTCTTCTCTAACCAACCCATCAGCAAAAAAAGATTCACCAATTCCGTTGGCACAATGGCGTTGAGCCCTTCATCACTGAGGAAGAAGTTGCAAGTGACGGGAGGGAAGTACCAGCAGACGGAGCCGTCGTTTCTCCGCCACGGTGACAGCACGCCCTCATCCTGGACAGAGCACTTGGGGGCCACCAGCAAGAACACCGCGTCTTCCATGAGCATCCCCACCACCAGATCCCGATTGGACTGAGCCTCCACTGCACACGACGGATCCGGCCGGAAGGCGCCGGATGAAGTCGCACCCAGCCTGAACCAGCCCTCCGCCTCACTCCAAAACCCATGGTCACGAAGGAGAGGAGGAAGAGGAAGGTGCAGAGCCGATCTGGATCTAGGTGCGGATTTATTGAAAAGGAAACCTACCAAACTACAAAGAAAACCTACAGAAACTACAAGATCCGGGGCTCCCGCCCACCCACCACCGGCCACCATGGCCGCCGGCGGCGAGGGGGAGAGAGCCCAGGCCGGGGAACACAAAGGGGAGAGCAAGGAAAGCCTCACAAGGAGGAAGTCGCCACAGGGGCAAAGTCACGCTGGACAGTCCTCGTCAAAGGCTTGTCCCCACCCACCCAGTCAGCCGCCGCAATCAGCAGACCTAGATCCAGATCCACGATGTCCACCTCTGCCGCCGGCGGTCCCTCGTGGCTCCTCACCGGCTCCGAAGGCTACGTCGGCGATGAAACCAGCGAGAGGACCGCCATCGGCGGCACAAGAGAGCGATTTAGCATCAAGGCGACCTTCTTCCCCAACCGCCCACCGCAACCCTCCAAGCTGTGCGTGTATTGTGCCGAAGCCAAGGACATCGAGAACCCTCGTGTCCTGTGCATGGTCGGCGACCTCATCCTATTCCGCGTCGCCATCGCCACCGGGAGTCTCCCGATCCACCGCCCCTCTTCTGTGCATTTGCGCGAGTACTTCGTCTACCGTGCCGAACCCAATCGGGCTACGCTCGAGCTCCTCCCCTGCCTGTCTACCCTCTTCGATGAGTGTGAGGTCGGTATTCTTCCCCGTGGAAACGGCGAGTTCACTGTCGCCGCGCTGGTTCCCTGCTTGCGCTGTTTCGACGCGTTTGACCTCCTGTTGTTCCACTCCAAGGCACCCAGCTGGACCTCCATGAAGCTGTCAGTCGAGGGGCCACCGAAGGAGTTCCCTCTCGACGTAGTACGAGATCGCGCTGCTGATCTCTCTCACCATTTGACGACCAACGTGATCATATTAGGTGATGAATATGGCACCATTGGCTGGGTCGACCTCTGGCGCGGCATCCTGCTCTGCGATGTTCTGAGCGAGAGGCCGAGGCTCCGCACCATACCGGTGCCGCTGCCGATGGGTCACATCCTGGGAAACAACGGGCTGGGATTTGATTTTGGCTGTGGGATGGATTGCCGTGGTATTGCCTTCATCAATGGCTGTCTCAAGTTTGTCGTACTGGATCGCAGCTTCAATGAACTCATGCACATCGACCCCCAAATTGGTTTCCCAAAATTGATGGTGCACGACTGGAAGATCACCACATATAGCAACAGGGAGATGAGCCACTCTTACAGGGATTGGCATGAGGACGGCATGGTCCGAGCTTCTGAGGTCAAAATCAACAAACATATGGTTTCGGACTCCAGTGAGTTGCTGCTGCTGCCATCACAGGAGCACAGTGAGACGACAGGAACAAGGTTGAATGAGCTTATGGTGTCTGACCCCTCTCTGAGCTTGGGTGGCGATGGTGTTGTTTACTTGGTGGCAAGGCTGGAATTATGGCATCCCAAGTCATGGCTTATTGCTCTTGACATGAGCAATAACATGCTGGAGAGTGTGGTTCCATTTGTTAAACCCGAAGAAGAGCCGTATGGAGCTGCTATGTATTGCACTAGCAGGCAGTAGTATCTTCAGTACCCAGTAATCATGAGGTAATTATAAAACAATAACAACTCTTTTCGATCGATCGACCGATGAACATACATGGGAATAGAGATGCAACTCTTTTCTTGGCAGAGGCTTCATTCCACCATTAACCAAATTAGTTGCTTTCTATTTTTTCTTTTCTTATTCCCTCCTGCATGTCTGTCTCATCCATACAGCATTTTATCTGTTTTCTTGGATGCAGTATCAGGTGGAACTGGAGACCATCGACCGAGTACTGGCATACAAATAAATTCAGCATGAAGATGATTTTCTCAAGATTGAACAATGAATGCATGCTTAGGTGTTCTTCTGTTATCTTCAGGTCTTGCGGTGACATAGACATTTATTGGCTGAGGACATGATCTCCTGCGTTTGTCGTTTGGACAGCATATATCTATTTAGTTGTATTTTGTTCTGTTGGAGGGCATGCTGTCCTGTGACTTGTATCTGTTTGCTCCGTGAAGGATTTGCTCCATGAAGGAGTTCGTTGTTGATTAGTAGCAGCAAAAGTTTACTCGGATGTTTGTTGTAGTCTTGAGTTCGTTGTCCTGTGACTGTATCTATTTTTGCAATTGTTTGCAAACCGTGGATGAGATTTGTTTCAGGGTAGAGTATGGCTGTATGCACAACACAGTGAAAGTTCAGAGGTTAGGAAGCCTGCTTCAGATGGTAATACTCCCTCTGTTCCTAAATGTAAGATGTTTTAGGTGTTTGACGATGCATACTAAAATACGTGTCTAGATAGATTTTTATACATGTGAATGTAGACAAAGCCTAAAACATCTTATATTTAGGAATGTAAGGAGTAGATTGCAATTTTTTTTATATCTGGAGCCTGCAGTACAACACATAGGTTTTGTGTGTTAACGTTTACAGTAGGTATAAACGTGTAATTCTGGCATCTTGTAAGTTATTATTCTTATGCATGACTAGTCTACATGATTTCTTAAACTACTTGGACATTCCTTCATCCTTGAACTTGTTTTGAAGCATTTGGTACATTCGATGAACTTTATTTCATACATGATTTTATTTCGAACCTATGTATTTGTGCAGAAAAAATGACGTCAGTTGGTATTCTGTATACACTTCAGCTTCACAAGTCTGTCCTTGTTGTACACATAGAATCAAAAGTTTTTTAAATATAATTTTGAATCGTTACCATATCATCGTTTGGGTTTTGAGTGGAGAAGCTAAAACATGGGGATGAATGAGATCATGACGTACCATTTTTTCATGCTATTTGACTATTAGATAAAGTTATGTTGCAATACCTATTTGTGCTCATGCAATCATCAGACATCTGCTTTACATATGTGCATCTTACAAAGGGTTCTTATATCTTAAATGTGGAAGATTTTACTCTGGCGTCGCCCCCGAGCTCTGAAACCAGATCCCGCCTCCCCACGACGAGCTCTTCCCGTTCCTCCGCCTGCCATGTAGGGGCTTGGCCTGCTAACCCTGCGGCCGCTCCCGGAGCTTCCGCTCACCTCCCCGTGGCTGCGACCTCCATGGCTTCGCCGTCTGCCGTCTGCCGCCGCGCTGGCCGCTGCTGCTCTCGCCGCCCGCAGGTCGGACCCCTCGGTTCGTGGGCGGGTGTTGGTGAAACGCTCGCCTGCAGCCTCGAAGGGGGCCGTTTCGTCCCAGCCGCTCACCGCCCCTTCTCTCCTCGATGGCGCCACCTCCGGACTGCTGTCGACGCCCGGCGCCACCTGCAGCATGCTGTCGACTACCGGGGCCTCCTCCAGCCTGGTGTCGACGCCGGACGCCTCCTGCGGCTTGCTGTCGACGCTCGGCGCCCCCTTCGGCCTGCTGCCGACGATCGAGTCAGCCCCCCTGGCCTCCTGTTGCCGCCCAGCCTTAGCGCCTCCTCCGACCTGCAGTCGTCGCCTGCCCCTGGCTCTTCCTCCGGCCTAGTGTCGACACACTCGGAGATTCTGAGTTCGAGTTCCACCGTGGCCTTGCCAGTTGAAGCCCCTCCACTGCCTCCTCCCTCCGATATCATCGACGAGCTCGTCCCCGTGACTCTCTCCACGGAGCAGATGGCGCCTATGCAGTGCACGGACTTTCCTGATGTTATCGATGGGTCGGGCAGCGAAGAACCAGAGAAGCCGCCTTGGGTGCTCGTCCAGCCTAGGCGTGGCCTACGCCGCGCTCCATTTGCCCCCCGGCATCGAAGACTCATCCACCCCCTCCCGCTTGGCTTAACGGGAGATGCTACCGCTGCCATGAAGCTGGTCATTGGGCTTCGATCTGCCGTGAGCCTCTGAGGTGTAACAATTGTCGTCAATTCGGTCACAAAGCAAAGTGTTGCACGGGGAGAACTGCTCCTCGCCCTCCTCCGGTCCAAGGTCGCCATGCTGCGAAGACGCCCGCTGTTGTTCATCCTCCACTACGGCAGCTATCTCCTTCCCGTCCACAGATGCAGCCGGAGCAACCTTGCCGGCCGGCCGGTGTGCAGTTGCGGCCTGGCCTCGCCAGACAGCTCGTCGGTCAGCCTTCGCCGCATCGTCGACCTCCTCTAGCCTCAACTGAAGTGCAGCCTACCCTGGTGGAACAGGCCATGTTACTTCGTTTGGAGCTTCATGGCTGTCTCGAAGAGGTTGGGGGTTTCTTGGCGAGAGCGGGGGTTACTCCTCTGGTCAAGCTTAATGTTATTTCAGCTGATGTTGGTGAAGAAGGCCACTATGGTGATTTCTCCCCACGTGTCATGCCCTTCCCTTTGCCGCATCCCCATGTGTTGGCTGCATCTGAGATTGAGGTCATGGCTCCGGTGATGTTGCTCATGCCCGAGCTGCAAGGGTTGTGTGGGAAGTCAACTCCTGCCTTGTCGATGATGCATCTGGAGGTGGCCTCGCCTGCCCCCTCGACGGCGGCTTCCATGCCTCCATCGATGGAGCCCGGCCAACCACTAGTCTCTGTTGACTCTGAGGCGCTCCTTGCAAAAGAGCTTTGCGGCCTTCTTGTCAGTTTGGAGACGGCTATCCCGGGATCGGGCAAAGAGATTGATCGCCTTCTGTCAGGGAAGGATTCGGGTGGCAGAATCAAGAAGGTGAATGAGTACCTCAAAAGCAAAATCAAGAAGTGTGGCGCCGCGAGGAAGATGTCCGCAGCTACTTGATGGTTGGGTCTCATCTCTTCGGGTTGTCGTGGTCGAGAGTTTTGTTGTTGTGTTCAGTGGGGTCTTCTTTGCGAGGTGGTGATCAATGTGTCGAGAGTTTGAGTTGTAGCGAGTTCAAAGAGTTGGGTGATCTGCCTAGGCTTTTTGAGATTTGCATGCCTGGGTGTTGTATGCATGTGGTCGTGTTGTAACGGTTTTCGCCCAGTTTTCTGTTAATTAACTGGGAAATTCTCACTCCCTCTTAATTAATGAAAATGGCAAATCTTTTGCCTTGTTTCAAAAAAAAAATATGGAAGATTTTAGGTTGACTCTAAAATGTAAAAGTGTTTGCTACCTTCTGTGGGTCGTTTCTCTTTAAAATACATAACGAATTTTTTGTTTTGTTGTGAGGAATTAAAAGAGACAGTATTTCACATGGTTTTTTACAAAGGGGATTTGCCGTAGCCTACCCTGTAGCTCTCAGCAGGAAGAAAATTAGAAAGCTAAACTGTCGCTAATCCTGTTGAGTGCCTCACGATATTGAACCCTCACCCTGCACCCAAGAAGTGACAAGTCATGTATCAGCTGCCTTTTTCAGCTATCTAGCTATGGCCTGACATTATCTATATATTTGCGGTTTTAACCCTCACCCTGCACCCAAGAAGTGACAAGTCATGTATCAGCTGCCTTTTTCAGCTATCTAGCTATGGCCTGACATTATCTATATATTTGCGGTTTCGAATTTTCCACAGGCTCCATGCACCTAGAATGGTCACTTCCATGAACATACTCTCTTTGCTCATTCAAACATGGACTTGATACGTCTTGGCGATGCGTCGCAGTGGCGAGCTCCAAAGGTGGGAGAAGCACCGGTGGCACAAAGCTGAGGGCAAAATCTTCAATAAGCTCGAATTCTTGGTAGGGGTTTTCCTCCTCTTTGCGTGTTTCTCTCTGTCTTTTGCTCTTCCGGCCGGCCGTGGTGGCGAGGGGGAGAGCTCAACCGGCATGGAGAAGGGTGGATGTGGAGGAAGCTTTGGTCGTTGTGCTGATTCCGGGAGGCTTTGGTGTCTCCCCATCTTCGGGCCGAAAGGCGGCCATTATAGAGCTTCTTCTCGCTGGCTTTGGATGCGAAGCGACGCCGCTCGCCACGAGCTCTCTCGGTGGCGATGGATGGGCGGTCTTCGTCTCGCCGGCGACTCTTCTTGCCGAAGGGCGGCAGCTCGTGGCTCTGCAGTTTGCAAGCCACTTTCTTCAACCTCCTGGCTTCAAGCCACTCTGGAGGCCCCGTTGCTCGGTGGTCGTGGCCGTGTGCCATGGCGCCCTCGTCGTCCCAAGTGGTGCGTCCCCGGTGGCGATGAGGTTGAATTCGAGCGTCTGCAAGGACCTGATTGCGTTCCCACTTCCGTGTTTGAGGTCCTTTCTGAATATGGCCAGGGACCATGTTGTAATTTTATTTTATTTCTGGGTCCTTTTGTAAGCACCAATGTAACCCTTGCCTCGTTTTAATGCAGTATACGTCCTTTATGTTAAAAAAAAAAACATGGACTTGATCAATTTGCCACTCCCAGTAGATTCCCAACCTGGCCCAGCAAGTCTTGCTAAATTCACATGTGAAAACCTGGCCCAGCACTCCCAGTAGACTTGATCAATTTGCCACTCCCATGAACCTACGGGTGCTCTGCCCGGGCCGGCCCGTTAGCCACCTCTGCATATACGGACACCCTGCCTCTCAAAGACGGTAATTCCTATTTGCCGCCTGTAGCGTGCCCTATGGCCGCACCGCATAGCCCTTTCTCTTACGAGCTGGCCCGTTCATACTCCGATTCGCTGTTTTTCTGTGAGTCTGGCCGGGTTTTCTTCTGATCTTTCTGTGTATGGCCCGTTGATTTCCTTTATGTTTTCTTTTTCTTTTTTTCTTTCTTCTTTTTACCATTTATTTTTCATTTATATTTTTCAGTCCCTTTTTGTCCCGAATAGATGAACGTTTTTCTCGAGATAAAAATACGTTCACAAATCATTATGTTTCGCAAAATATCTCGGTTCGAAAAAATGTTCACATGTTAGAAAAAATATTCTCGTGTTCGAAAAAAGTACGTTAACGTGTTAAAAAACTTCACGTTTCAAAAAAATATTTATGGGTTCGAAAAAATATGTTCTTGGATTCAAAATATATTCATAGGTTCAAAAAATATTTATGGCTTTGGAAAAAACTATGGTTATGAATTCAAAAAATATTCAAGCTTCAAAAAATTGTCCACAAGTTCAAATGTACGTTTACTGATCCAAGGAAATGTCCACGGGTTTGAAAAAATGTATGCTCATGGGTTTGAAAACGTAAGTTCACATATCAATAAAGTGTTCATCTATTATATACTAAAAGCAATATAAGGATGTCTAATAGAGACACCATATTAAGCCACATCATCCCAATTATTTTAATGGTTAGATCTAAAATTAACGGATGAGATTTAGCAACAAATTATTAGTCACGTAACATGTTTGACACAATTGAAAGAATTATTAGTCACATAACATGTTTGACACGCTTAATATTTAGAAGAAAACGTGTTGGTCCTGGACACCCGTGATTAAATAATCAGCGTTCAACTACTCCTATTCTGAAAAAAAAAATCAACTACTTGGGTAGAACGGTACGAATAGCTGCCTGGCTAACGTGGGTAGTTTTAAAAATAAGAAAAACAACCGTGTATGATGCTATCTGGGTCGAACGTGGTAGTTGTGAAAAAAAATAGACAACCGGGATGGAACGTGGTGGCAAGGCAAGAAAGACAAATAGCTTTTTTTTATAGATGAAAGAAAGGCAAAGAGCTGCTAGCAGATGAAGCGTTTTGCAAAAGAAAAAAAAGATGTGTGGAACCTGATCATTATTATACGTATCAGATTGAGTACGTAGAAATAAAACTTTATTTGATACGGAGTAATCATCAGAAGATGATGTGGAACCTGATCATTACGGTACGTATACAGATTGCATACGTAGAAATGAAATCTTTATTTGATATAAGCATCAGACCCACGCACTCACTAACTAAAACGCATACAAAAGTTTGCAGTAGCTGAACTTTAAGATTAATGAGTCATCACATTAGTCGTAGTTTAGACGACAACGTTTCTCATACTAACAAATGTTCTGTCTTAATGATACAAGAGGGGTTAAAACATCATATATGAGCGATGAGAATATCTCTCCATTACAAGAATATTCAGTCTAAATAAGACACATGACGTCAAACCAAGATTTGGATCACCTATAAACTGTGCCTACAAACAATCCTACTAACCATTCTATCGCATGTTGATTCTCATGATATCTACATTTCTAATTTGAGTTCAAAACATAAAAGGAGATACAGATATTTTAAAATTATATTTATTGAACATTTTTTACATGGATGCACGTCTTACCGTCGTAATAGTAAAACCTTGACACATGGTCCAATTTGTATATATATGCAAGCAAAGGCATACATCAAAGATATGACGAGCCATGTTGGATTGTTCTCTATATCGTTAGCATCCACACGTTTTTATTAAAAAGAACCTAATAGGCAACAATCTTAATTCGTAGGAATTTTTCAAGAGGATATTATTTTGTTCGTATGACAGATATGTTTCAGAAATTCACTTTGGAACCCGAGCTCACATGCTCCTGCTAAAATAAAAAAATGACAAAAATAGTAAAACATGTCAAAAAATTCTGAATTTTTTGGTGATGAACATATACATGTTTTCTACATACGTGCCAAATTTCGTGACGAAATGACATTTCTGATGTGATGTGTAAAAAAGACAGATCCCTGCTCTGAAAACAAACTTTTTAGATCACATTTTGGTAACTAGATTTGTATTTTTTGCACAGAGCATAAAAAATATTATTTGCTCACGAAATTTTACACGAATATAAAAACATATATATGTTCATCACCAATTTTTTTAGAAGTTTTTAAAATCATTTACTTTTTTCGATTTTTTTTAATTTGCCAGGAGCAGGTGAGCTCGGGAGCCAAAACGCCTCTCTCGATATGTTTGGAAAATTTTATATATCTTTCTGTGACATCACAAAATCAACATGCAAGTACAGGTCATTCCAGCACACAATAAAATTGATGACTGGGAGTATTGAACTCTGTTGTCCAAAGGTGCATTGACACAAAAATAAATGTGACAACGTGTGTATAACCAGTGGCCTGAAAATCGCGACATCATACAACTCTTAAAAAAATAACAATATGATTTGCTAGAAAACTTAGTGTCATACTTCCCTAACTTTGACTAATTATGTATAAATTTGTTAACAGATACACCAGAAGAAAATAATTATTTTTTAGTAGCGTGCTAATATACTAATTATCATTAAAGTTTCACTTTTAATATAACATTCATGTTCGTAAAACATAAACAATGTCTACATGGCATAAGCAAATGAGAGCAAAAAATCAAATGCGTTAATTTCTCAATATTTAATGTGCCGTTAATATTAAATCGGTATCACATAAGGGGAGATAATGTGATACATTCATACTTCCCTAACTCTGTCCAACAATGTGTAAACATATAAACAAATGCATTTAGAAGAAAACAATTTATTTGAACCGCACATTCAATATACCAATCTTCAAAGTTTCACTATGAAATTCATGTTTCCACAACATAGCACATTTTGACATGGAGTAAGTAAATGGAAAGGTTCTCGCAATTTAATGTTACGTAAATATTAAGGAGGGGATAGAACATTTTCCTTTGCGTTCAGCTACATTTTTCAAAGTTGACTAACCTCACGTATTGATCAAACATCGTATACAAAAAATTACTTCAATTTGTTGTTGTACGATGAATTATAAAAATAATAAATAATGAGTGCTTTGACATATGACATAATAGTCATCTACTCTCAAATTTAAGAGTTCTAAGATGTTATTCGCATACGTAATATTTGTTTACCATAAAATTTGTGATTGTTGTAGAGATTTTTGTTTCTTATCACATGACAGGAAATAATGTGATATCCATTTATTTATCAAATACTTTTAAGTGCCAATTTGATATAACTAACAAACAACACACACAAGTTTTTGGATAGATGTCATAATGATCATCTCCCACAAATTTAAGATGGTCAAAGATGTTACTAACATATGTGCTATTATGTTTACCATAACATTTGCGATAGTTGTAGAGTAGTTTTTTTTTTCTTATCACATACGGGGAAATACTGTGATAGAAGCATACAACTCTAACTTTGGCTAAATATGTATCTGTAAACATGTTAACAAGTACACTAAAAGAATATAATTTATGTTTTCAACATACTAATATAATAAAAAAAGTCAAAGTTTCACCATGTGGAAGACAATCATGTTTCTAAAATGTAGCACATTTTGACATGGAGTAAGTAAATGTGAGGAAGATAAATCAGAACAAAATATTTCTCACAATTTAATGTGGCATTACTATTAAGGAGGATAGACCATTTTTCTTTTTGTTCATCTTTGTTTCAAAGTTAACTAACCTCACATACTAATCTAACATCATATAAAAAGTTTAGTTATATTTACTATTCTACTATCACTTACAGAAAAATACAAATTGGATTTTCTGACAGATAACATAATAATCATTCGTCCACAAATTTAAGAGTGCCAATATTGTTCCTCACATACGTGATATTTTGTTTACCATAAAAGTTGCAATAGTTGTAGAGCATTTTTTATCCATATTACATAACGGGAAATGATGTTGGAATCCTAGAAATGATGTTTTTTATTGATCAAACAATTTCAACCCACCAAGTTGATGCCCTCGCATTTGCGAGGGCCACCTTACTAGTTGTTTGAAAACAATATTATGGGTCAAAACAAGTACGTTCACGAATTCAAAAAAAAATCACCGCTTTCAAAAAATATTCATGGGTTAGTATAAAGTACGTTCGCATGTTCAAAATAATGATTGCACGTTTGAAAAAAGTATGTTACATACTCTAAAAAATGTTTACAGATACACAAAAAAAAATGCTCATGAAGTCCAAAGTACACATATTCATTTTATTACATCCTTCTATGTTATTTTTAACTATTTTTTGAATATCTCGTAGTACTAAAGAAAGAGAAGTACTAACATGTCATGAATTTCTGGGCAAAAAGCTTGGAACATAAACATGATCAACTCCCTATTTTCTCCCGCAATAGCTAACTCTATTGTTCAAACTCCCATAATTCATGCTACTGGTCAGGACATTCTAGTATGGAAACTAACCCATGCAGGTCTATTTTCTCCAAAGAGTGCATACAGACATTGTTTCAACAATCTCGAACTTCCCCCAAGAGAGAGACGAAAAGACAGTTCCTCCACATATTGTAGCTTTACTTAATCAGGTGTGGAATGAGAAACAAATGGCACCACATGTTCAAACTTTTGCTTGGAGACTTATCCGGAATGCACTCCCCACAGGTAAAAGGGTAGGTAAGTACTCTAAGCATATTAGTGAAATATGTACTAGGTGTGGTAAGCTTGCGGATGAAATGCATCTCTTCTTTCTTTGTCCTTTTTCGAAAGCAGTCTGGTATTGCTTTCCTTGGTTTATCAAAATTAAAATTCTTGCTCAACACAATAGTTCAGTTACTCACATGATACAAAGCTTACTTGATTCTCACCACCCGCAAATGAGCATAAACTCATTGTACACTTTTATGTGGTGTATTTGGAAAGCTCGAAACGACTCGGTTTTCTGCAGGAAAGCTTGTAACCCTTCCCCGGTTTACGCAGAGGCAATGGCAATTATGCAAGGAGCTAAACTTAAGTTTGCAGACCCTTCCCAGGTTTGTAGTGAAACTGGTTCGGACGATCCTCAACTGTATACACATCATAGTTCAAGACTGCAGGACCAGGTTCCCCAGCAGATCACGCCATCTCCAGGGAGCACCATCACGAACATCGCCAGCTTTTCAGGGCCTGTTATCTTTTCGGATGCAGCTTGGACTATTGGTTCTGATGGCCAGCCGACACCTGCAGGACTAGGTATATTCATTCGGATGGGGAACGAACGATGCTGCTCTCACCTTTGCATCTCGGCAGTATCCCCTCCAGTGACTTCAGCCATTTTGGCTGAAGCTTTCAGTTTGATGCTTGCGACTCAAATTGCAGGACTGCTACAGCTTCAACAAGCGACCTTCTTGACGGACAGTGCTATGCTGGCAAAGGCTGCAGCTGCTCAAAACCTAATTTTTGCACCAGGACATTGGACCATCAGGCCACAGCTAGCTTGCATGGCAGCTTCTTCGGCCTTTGACTCGTCAAAGATCTTTCATATTCCCAGGATCTACAATTTTCGAGCTCATCACCAGGCAAAACTTGCACTAAAGCTTCAGAATAGAACATTTAGCTTCAGGTGCCTAGCTTCAGGCAATGATACATGCCTCAATTTGGATGTAATGACGCAATCTCCAGTGCTGCATTGCACGCTTGTACATGTACGTTGTTGCTAGAGCAATAAAATATTTAGAGTTAAAAAAAAACATGTCATGAATTTGTCGTTTCTTTTGGGAATTGTAAACTCATGAATTTTACCATGCATTAGGAGCTACTCCCTCCGTATCAAAATGTAAGATGTTTTAGCATTTTGCTTTCCGTATCTAGACATATTTTAGTGCAAGATTTATTTGAACCTTACACTAAACATGTCTAGATATGGATGGAAAGAAACAGGCTAAAACATCTTACATTTTGATACAGAGGGAAGGGAGTAGCTTTCTAGTTGGTCTATCCTTTTTGTAGATATATTTTTGACGTGCTTTGCACACAACAATGTTAAAATCCAAGAATCGTACAACTGTCGTTTTATCGTTTGGTGAAAATGCGTAGGGTAGCTCCAAATTAATAGGCCGGCCGAGTGGGTGTCACTCCATATAACTAGGCCGACCGAGTCGGCTGTCATACATGGCTTTTGGCTCCTCCTGATAGCTTATACTCTTTGATTGATACGACCTCCAAAAAAGGTAAGCTGCCCTAAAAAAAGCTAAAAAAAAGCCTAACAATTTTTGGGTCAACCCTGGTGAATTTTGAGCCAGGACCTTCGTGTAAACAACCCGATTTGCCTGATCCCGCCGGAAGAGAAAAAAGGGGAATTTCGAGCCGAACCAGACAGACCTTTGTGTGAACATCCCGATTTGCCTAATCCCGCCCGAAGAGAAAAAAAAGGGGCAATTTCAAGCCAAACCAGACATACCTTCATGTAAACAACCCGATTTGCCTGATCCCGCCCGAAGAGAAAAAGGGGGGATTTCGAGCCGAACCAGACAGACCTTCGTGTAAACAACCCGATTTGCTAGGCTCCAGCCGGGCTCAAGATGCACAACAACCCAATTTGCAAGTCTTCAGTCCGGCTCAAGATGCACAACGAGCCAAGTTTTCATAACTGATCATAGTACGGTGGCTAGACCCGATCCGATCGGGCCTGACCCGGGATTTTCGAGCCGGGCTACCCATGCCCAAGTCTACTACAGCTGGAATGACATACAAGTATATAACCCAGATGAGAATCCCAAGCCTAGTTAAAAAACCAGATCGATATGCGGTTCAACAAAAAAAAAAACGACTGATGCCTCTCTAGTGGTCTATTAAGATAGCTGGACTGGACAAGAAGCTGAACCCATCAACTGTGTGGTCAAACCATCGGTTTTGTCTGAAATCAGAGAAAACGGGAGGGTTGTCGACCGGTTTGAGGAAAACACTATCCTTGACGCAGCTAAAATTAAACCGGACAAGGAGGTCAAATCTGTAGATTTTGTAAGAAACCAGAGAAAACCGGAGGCCGGTCTGATCGGTTTTAGGAAAGGACTTTACGTACTAGGGGTGGCTAAAAATTAAATTTGTGGAGGGAGGCTTGAACCCGCGTGTTGGCGTCACAAGCATATTGGTTACTCTCGCTCTCAAAATCAATCAAGTATGTAGTAGAGTTTTGATAATTGGGAGGAAGTTACGGTATTTCTCTATTACACTATAAAAAACTTTGATACTACCTAATTACCAGTCCAGCTGTTGATCCAGTGAACCGAGGAACCGATAGCCTGATTGGTCCAGTTTTTAAAACTATGATGATTCCAAGTGGCTGTCGACTGGCAACAGACTCAACAATGCACTTGACACATTTCAGGTACACCGACAGTGGTGATCGTCCCTTATACGGTAGGACGTCGCATGCGCCGTCAGGTGCACGGCCACACTCATCACAGCGCGTAGAGGCGAAGATTGATACCAGATCTCCGGTGGCGACGTTAAAGGTACAGACAGAGTTACCACTTACCGTCGATCGGGCAGCAAAAGCCCAGCGTTCAGTGAGACAACCCAAAACAATTTAACATACAGATAAACACCGGAACTAAGGTCGAGAAGGAAGGCACCAAACAGCTAGAAGTAGAGCAACGTGTTCCGACGCTCGTCTGCCTTGAACAAATTGCGCGCGTACGCGGATCCAACCACTCGCCGATCGACCGACACCGTTCTCACGTTTCATTCAGCAGGCCCACTTCGCGGCGGCAAAATATATACACCGGACTAAGCAAAGGATCCAAGTTTACAATCGCAGGTTCGATCGTCCTAGCTTTTACATCGTCGTATATATGCACCATCCTTTTGCCAAAAAGATCGAGAAGATGCATGTGGAACAAAGTATAATGCAACAAAGAGAAGATGCATTACTTAGAGAAACCAGTGCATCCGTCAGAAACGTGGCGCCAACTGCAGAAAAGGAAAGGGATACTAAAAATAATCCCAGAGAGGCATACCGCGCGCGCACACATGGGCATCGGCCGGCCGCCGACAGATCGCAACGTAGCGCCGGAGTTGCGTGGTGTCCCAGGCTGGTATCCGGTTGCCGTCGCCACCGCCACGTTCCACCTAAGTGCCCAACCACCACCCCACTCTCTACTTACCCTTCCCGCCACACGCACCTCCATCGATCGCTCTTGGTAGCTAGTCGCTTCCCTTTGCCACCACGCGCGTACGTGTTGACGTCTCCTCGCTAGCGATCCATGGCGCCGCGGTTCCTGGCGTGCTTCGGCAGGGGCAGCGCGACGGCCTCGGCGCCCGATCAGGCGGAGGATCAGCTGGCCCCGGGGCCGGTGCTCGTGGAGCTCTTCTCCTCGCAGGGCTGCGCGGCGTCTCCCGAGGCGGACGCCGTGGTGGCGCGCCTGGCGCAGGACTCGTCCGCCGCCGGCGGCGGCGAGCGCACGGTGGTGGTGCTGGGGTTCCACGTCGACTACTGGGACTACCGCGGGTGGAAGGACCCCTTCGCGTCCAGCGCCTGGACGGTGCGCCAGAAGGCCTACGTGGAGGCGCTCCGCCTCGACACGCTCTTCACGCCGCAGGTCGTCGTGCAGGGCCGCGCCGACTGCGTCGGCACCGAGCACGACAAGCTCGCGCTGGCCGTCCGCGACGCGCCCAAGTACCCCTCGCCCGCCATGAAGGTTAGCAGACAACGTAACTAAGCAGGATTCCGGTGATCCGGTCAGAACTAACGGTGCGTGTTCTTCCTCTGCGCGCATGCAGGTGACGTTCCAGCGGCCGAACCCGACGACGCTGCAGGCGTCCTTCACGGGCCCGCTCCGCGCCCGCGTGGACGGCGGCGGGAGCGTGCTGGTGGCGCTGTACGAGAACGGCGTGGTCACCGAGTGCGGCCGCGGCGAGAACAAGGGCAAGGCGCTGCTGAACGACCACGTGGTGCGCCGGCTCGAGAAGGTGGCCGCCGTGCGCGACGGCGCCTCCGCGAAGAAGAACGTGTCCGGGTCCGTCCAGTTCCCGCTCTGGGACGGCTTCCGGGCCACCAAGTGCGGCCTCGTCCTCTTCGTCCAGAACGCCGCGCTGCAGGTGCTCGGCGTCCAGCACTTCGACCTGCCCGACAAAGTCTGATCACGCGGCGTTGCAAACTGGCATGACATGTGCCACTATTCTTTGTAGAGTTTGATTCGCGTGCTGTGTACTGTTGAGTACTAGTATGAGATTATTGGATTGTTGGGAGGTGGAATGTTCAGGTGGATGCATGAGGAGGAAGCGAAATTCAGGAATTGCATGTACTGCACTCTGTCACCGATTTTTTTCGAACCATCTGCTTGCCCACCTCCCGTGCACCAGCTGGCCGCCGGTCACGTCCCGCCCCTCATTGCCGGTGCCGCCCGTCCAGGCGTCCACACCTCGACGTTGTGCTGCTCCTCGACGACAGGGTCCCCGGCACCACCACCGTCGACGCGCTTGCTCTGGTCGCCATCACTGTCATCGTCGCCATCATAGTGTTCTACATGTGCAGTAGCTTCAGCTTACAGAATTTGGCTTCACTTAGATTAAATTTATAGACCTTTTACGGTACAATTGATGTGGATCAACCAGGTTTTCTAGGCATTTTATGTTCGAGTATGAGTGATCTCTTTATATAAAAAACTTCAAGAAGTCAATGGTGCATCGAACAAGCATGCAAAATCACAGTGCGAACTTCTTTATATTATGGGCTACACAAAAAATGACAAATATGTATATTTTAAAAATTAAAAAGTGTGTATACTCATATCCGCTAGAGATTTTGAAAGTGTGCACGCAAAACAAATCTCGGCGCGACAAAGCCTTTGTCAATCTTTTTTCTTTTTTGAAGCGGGAGCAAAAGATTTGCCCCAATCTATTAATTAAGTAAAAGAGAATTGCCCAGTTTATTTATGGAAAACCGGGCAAAAAACATTACACATAGATCAAACTAAACTACTCACAAAGTAAGAACACCACATGGCCATAGCGGCAGCCCGACAAACTCTCCAAACACACAACACCTCTAGCCCCTAGCACTTGAACAACAAATCATAATCCACAAAGATAACACCTCAACAAAATGTAGAGGACAAGACCAAAGCCACATAATGACTCAAACGGAGACAACGAACATCATTCATCAAGTAACCACGGGCACCTTTTTAACGACTCCACTCTTCTTGCCTTTACACCTTAGTGACTTCTCCTTTTGGATGTTGGACCGAGTACAATCACCCACCTTGCTTTTTCCCTTGGTTGACATCCCCGTTAGCAGGCAAGCAATCGCCCTTCCACATCCA
This sequence comes from Puccinellia tenuiflora, assembly GCA_012064385.1. Lineage (NCBI taxonomy): Eukaryota > Viridiplantae > Streptophyta > Magnoliopsida > Poales > Poaceae > Puccinellia > Puccinellia tenuiflora. The sequence continues at coordinate 449,237 of QRDG01001028.1, forward strand.
GGGATAGCAACCTCCACAGTGCTGAGCAACTCACAAAGCTCTTTCGCAAAGAGGACATCGGAATTATGTGACGACGGCGGTGGTGGTGGAATGGACGGCGAAACCACATCCCACCTCTCAGGCGGGCTCAAGGTCGTCGACGAGTCTACCTTCAAATGCTCCATTGACACAGGCGGTGACGTGGGTGTACCCTTCGGGTGCACCTCCGTTAGTATATATGGTGTTCAAATAAGCCGTGGCCCGCGGAACAAGGCTAAAGAGAAGGCCTATACCGAAGGAAACAGCTACTAGCTACTAGCTATTTGCACTTTGTTGGTTCTCTCCTCACGACACTCTTTTCAGATCGGAGGTAGTAGCATACTACATGCATCCAAACTGTAATGCGCTATCAGATTACTTACCAATATGAGTCACTTATGCAAAATACCATGTTTTATATCTCTATATATTTATAAAAAGTCCTACCAGGTTACTATCCAATATATCAGGCACTTTATACAAAATTTAATGTTTATATCTCTATATGTTCACAAAAATCCTACCATTCTATTGTAATAATAGATGGGCGCGGCAACGCACGCCAACATGATCAAGTGTTGAAAAAACTACTATGGCTCCATGGGTAGCTAGCTCGATGTGCTAGTACGGCTGTTGCAGGGCAGACAGGATTAACTCGCTGCTACGGATCCATCGAAGCCTCCAAGGACAGAGACGCGGTGTCGGAGCCGGCGCACGCAGGAATCAACGTGAGATGCAGATCTCACCGCACACCATCTCCCCTTCCTCCATCAACGCCGACGCGATTCCCAGCCCCCACCACCGGACCACCGGCCTGCCTCCCCAACATCTTCCACAACCGGCTCTCCTGAGCGCGCGCCGCCGCCAGCCTACCTACTTTACGCGTGCCACTGACGGCCTCCTCTAGAGCGCCGCCCAGGTTCCTCGTCAAAGCGGCGGCCTGGCGCACCTCAAGCTCCCCGAACTTCTTCCCCGCCTCAGGCATCTCGACGGCCGCGGCCTGATGCACCTTTGAGCTCGGCAACCTGCAGCGCGGATTCGGTGGCGTCGGACGCCCGGACAGGCCCCCCAACGCTCGAGCTCGTCCCGGCCGCTCGGCTGTTGATCCCCTCCCCGCGGGATTTTTTTCATGGCGAGGGATGACGTCCACACGATAGAAGTTTGTCAGTGGAGTGGGCGCTCGGTTTGACGAAATAGCGCAGCTGGGCTTTCAAGCATTTGGGTTTTAGTTTTTACTACTAGGCTTTAAAGACCAGCCCAACCGAACGCCCTTTCACCCCGATACTTCGCACAACCAGGAAAAAAATAGACTCGCACACGCACAGCCGCAGCCCGCAGTGCACAGGCGAGAGATCGACCAAATCCATGGATGCGCCTCTGCCTCACTTGTAGTTCTATGTTTAAAAATTTAGGGAGGAACCGAGGAAGCAATAGAGGAAATCGTCGATTCGCCGCCGACCGCAACCAGGTGCCACCGACTCACCGCCGCAGCACAGCAGCAGAGGGCACTCAGAGGGGGTCGCCCGCCACCGACTGCGGGCATGGCGCAGGCGCACCCGCCAGCCGGAGGTCTAGCAGCCGACGTAGCGCCAATAGGCTGCTGAATCGAGCCTTATGGTTTGCGCCCCCAAATTTGGCAAAAATCGGGCCTTATGAGTTCTTGCAGTGAAAACCCTGGTTCGCGCCCCTAAATTTGGCAAAAATTGCAAACCTGATTTGTAGTATGTAAGTATGTAACTCCATGCCTTATGGTCAGACTAAAGCTTGGTATGGCTTATTTTGTTTAGGGGTTACTCTTTGTCTAAAATATCATACATATATATGATCTGCTAAACAAAACGTATTTTAGGATTGACTAAAGCTACTTGTCTTCTGAAGTATATGGTTTAGACTTTATAGTCTGCATTTGTTGTGATTTTCTTTGGCTTGGCCCGCCCAGTTTTTTCGTTGAAGCTCCGCCACTGCTCTATTCGATATATAATACAATGATCCCTACCCGACGAGGCACGTCGGGGCCGGCCAAACTCTCCTTGTCACAATTCTGATATGGTATCAGAGCTAGGAGGTCTCAAATTCAAGATCCGGCTTACGCACTATTAATATAAAATAGTTGCGGTCTTGCATCGATCCCACGTCTGAGGGTCTTTGTGTACGTCCACAGCCTAAACTCGTGTGGAGGAATGTTAAATATATAGCCTAGTCTTTTTCATCCGTTTGGATTTTTGAATTATTTAACTAGTGTATCAATTTAATAGTTTAACCAGTTTTCATTAAAGTTAGCTTCTTTGTTGTAAGAGCACGAACAGAGCCTGGAGCAGGATCTGTAGTGTGTCAGTGTGTGCCCACTACACTACAACCACCGTCATGATCAACTAAGAGCAACCCCAGCCGTTGGGCAACCCCAGGGCGATTTGCCGGCGTAAAATCGGTCGTCCTGGGGGGCACCGGCGTATAAAAGAGCCCTGGGGGCAGCCTGTTTTCCAGCCATGTTGAAAGAACAACTATGCCCGAGATGTCGCCTAGAGGGGGGGGGGGGGGGTGAATAGGCGATTAAAACTTTTTCTATTTAGGGGCTTGATAATTGCGGAATAAAACTAGGTGTTTAAATTAACAAGCCAACAACCTAAAATTCTAGGTTTACCTAAGTGCACCAACAACCTATGCTAAACAAGGCAAGTAACAAGGTGATAGCAAGATATAGACTTCAAGCACGATGGCTATCACAATGTAAATTTGCATAAGTAAAAGCTAGGGTATAGAAATAACCGAGACACGCGGAGACGAAGATTTATTCCCGAGTTCCTCCTTGTTAAGAGAGTACGTCTCGTTGGAGGGGTGTGAGCTCGCCACAAAAGGCCTACTCAAGATGCCACAAAGGCCTCACCCTATTCTCCGATGAACCGCACCCAAAGGTTTGGTTCACCTTCCACTATCGGAATCCTTCGGGGCGGATTCCGGAGCCCTTTACAACTTCTCTTGGGGCACACACCCACAACTCAATTGGGGGCTCCCAAACTCGTGCCGAAGCTTCACAACTCGAAGTCTTCGCGGCAACTCCAAACCGTCTAGGGTACACAATGCACCCAAGAGGCAACAAGCTCTTGGGAACACAATGCACCCAAGAGTAACAAGCTCTTCAACCTTCAACTTCACGTATCACCGTGGAGAGAGCAACCCAATGCAACAAATGCACGAGGCAAGAACACACAAAGTGGTCAAGTCCTTCACTCCCAAATTCCAACCAAGCAACAAATGCTTTGGGGGAATAAGAGAGGAAGAACAAAGAGGAGAAACACAAAAGAACTCCAAGAACTAGATCCACTAGGTTCCCCTCACTTAGAGGAGAGATTGATTGGTGGAAATGTAGATCTAGATCTCCTCTCACTTTTCCCTCAAAAATATGCAAGATTCATTGGAGGGATTGAGAGGGGGGCAAGCTTTTCAAGGTCAACAATGGTGGGAGAGAGAGGGGAAAACGTGCTGCCTTTGATGGGGAACCATTGGGGAAGAAGGCCCCTTAAATAGGTCCCCCGAAATCTGACCGTTATGTGCAAAATCATACCTAGCGGTACTACCTCTAGCCTGGCGGTACTACCACTGGGCGGTACTACCTCTGCGCCAGCGGTACTACCTCTGGGACCCTTTTTGACTGAAATGATGATTCCAGCGGTAGAACGTGGCTGCTACCGCCGGGGTACCGGGGGGGATACCAGTACGCAAAAAGGGCGCACCGGTACCACCAGCGGTACCACCAACGGTACCGGGCGCTGTGCAGCAGCAGTTCCGCTCCAGGTGTAGCGGTACTACCGCTGCCGCAGCGGTACTACCGCCGGACAAAAAAACTGCAGAACAACCGGTACGAGAAAAATCATAACTTAATCATCCGGACTCCGTTTTCGATGATCTTGGGCTCGTTGGAATCGCAACGAAAAGTTCTACAAGATCATGCAGAGAAACATCATAGTCCATCAAGGGAGGATAAAACCAAATGGGAAAAGGTAAAACCTCTCTATAAAAGAACAACCGGTAAATCCTCCAACATCACAAATGCAATAAGATGTTCATCAAGACTCCGTTTTCTATGATCTTGGGCTTGTTTCGAAGATAATCACAAGCCCTACAAGATCATGCATATACACATCATAGTCTATCATGTGAGGAGGAAAACATAAGGAGAGAGTTTGACCTCTCGTAGAAGAGATAAACCGGTAAAACCTCCGATATCAAAAACGCAAGAAGATATTCATGAGATCTGTTTTTGATGAACTAGAGCTTGGTATGGAGATGAACACAAGCTCTAAATTCTCACATGGATAAAAGCCAAATAAGAACCAATAAAGATGATTGCATGGATGCAAAGGTTTGAGCTCTCCACGAACGATACGATCACGATACTCGGTCGAGAGCCCCTCTTGATAGAATGGCTATCTATCCTATAACCCGGTCTCTCACTAAACATAATGAGACCGGTAAAATAGTAACCCTATCAAGATCATACCTTTGCCTTGCGCTTAAACCACTTGAGGTCGATGAAGACGATCTTCATCTCCTCAAGGCAAACCACCTTTCTTGATTGCGCCTTGCTTGATGAAGATTCACATGACGCTCCCCCATACACCAAGATGGGGAAAGCACTCCTTCGGTATATCTTCACTTGGCCTTTCTCTCGATGACGAACACCTTGGCCTTGATCAACAAATGATCTTCTTCCCTAAACCTTGACTCCAACACATGGAGAACAAGCGAGACCTTGACTCCAACAAATGGAGACAAGCAAGCAAATGGACACCTACAAATATAGCTCAATGCAAATATTAGTCCATAGAGATTGTCATTAATTACCAAAACCATGCATGGGATCAACCATGCACTTTCAATCTCCCCCATTTTGGTAATTGATGACAATCCCTTTTAAGAGGGTTTATATAAAGAATAAAGCAACCTTGCATGACAAACAAACAAGGATGCAAAGCACATTAAAGGCAAATGCAACAAAAGCATAAAACCCAAATTCCCTTAAACCCTCTAAACTTCTCCCCCATTGGCATCGATTGCCGAAATGGGAAGAAAAATTTAGAGAGCCAATATAACATGAGTTCCTCTAGCAAGGTGTGCATTTCTCAAGATATGAGTGAAATCAAATGCACTTATTCATTGACGAATAATTAGAGGAAATCAAATTATATTGAGGATCCAAAGATTGCAAAAAGGATGAAATCATTTTAAACATCTCCACAAAGGAGAAAAGCGATAAAAAAATCCAAAGTGGGAGTTCTAAACAAAAACGGAGAAGCTCCCCAATGTTCATGCACAAATAAGGAGTGCACAAATATGGTATCCTCACTCCCCAAAATTATCTAGAACACGCAACAAGTGTAAGAGTGCATAATGCAAAAGCAAATCATAGCACTTACACCAAAGATGTGGTTGAGCCATAAGAAGATACCAATTTTCAAAAATTCATCATAAGATAGGCCCAACCGAGACAAAAAGATCTTTTAAAGAAATATGTTCACACGCTTAGGGATACCAATTGGAAACTAAAACCAATTGAAAATGCCAAAAGCTAGTGAGAGCATTTAGTCAAATAAAAATCAACATGCTCACCATGGTAGGCATGAAGTAAAAGATCTTCAAGAAATACATGAGTGTGCAAAGATACCAATAAACAATAAGACAAGCACTCATGAGACAAATTTGGAGCCGCCAAAGAATTATAGATGAAAAACAAGGTGGCTCGAGGAAATAGGATACCAACTAAAGGATGACCTCTCTCATATGTATAGGTTTCTTATTAGACAAACCATTGAAGATATACATCCGCAAAGAAACATACACATACGAAATGGTCCGGGAAAAAGATAACAAGGTATCCAAAAGGAAGTCATAAATATACAAATGAGATTGTTGCTTAAAAGCATAGCACATAGCTCAAATTTATCTCATTGTACATAAAAGGACTTCAAATATATCAAATGCATCACACATATCACTAAGGAAACAAGAGATAGTGGAGATGCTTTGAAATAGGCAACAAGTATCACAAGGAAATAATATCAATTGAAGAAAGGTTTTTGCAAATTCAACACACATATCACAAAGATATATTAAGTGAAGGAAAAAGCCAAAACCACAACAATTGCATATAAGAGCTTTCATGCCAAGAGGCAACCTACACAAGGTTGAATACTAGAAAGGTATGCATGGGATAGATACTTGTTACCGAGATGACATTGGTGATGAAGATGATGAGAGTGGGTTTATCATCAAAGCTTGACCCCGACACTCACACGGTGAGAACACCTTCCTTATGAATGGGGCAAGCATCCAATGCAACTCAATTGTACCTAAAACACAATTAGAGTACAAAATGGTTCCCAAACTCATTGGGTCCCATAGTAGTTAGATCAACTACAATATATAGGAAACACTCCACATAAATATGTGCATATAGATATGAAATTGAATTTCATGCACATCTTAGCCGATTTAGGATTCGGTGGAGTATCCCCTATATATTGGAACTAGAAAGACTAGCATGCCATAAAATATATATACTAGTAAATATGCATGCATAGACTTACAAGAACCAAACGAGATACAATTTGGACAAAAACACCAAGTAAACCAAGAACAGAGCACACCAAGGTGTGACACAAAAAGGTTGTCCAAATTATATCAAAATCCAAATCAACACATGATTGAGGAAAAAATCAAATCAACAAATGATTGATTCCATAACACATCAACACATGAGGTGTGATATCAAAAGGAATCAAATCAACACAACCAATGATCGATAAGACACCAATTGAAAATAAGATACCAATTAAAACAACAAATGTCAATTTAGGAGAAAAGATACCAAGAAGAGGGTGATACTTGACCGAAATCAAGTAAAGTGAAATAAGGCAAGAAGGTATCAAGACTCCCACAATAAATATTAATTGGAACAAATATCTAAGGAGGAGATATTAAATTCCAATTAATACCAATTGAAGGTACCAACACAAGATAAAGAATCAAATGCCAATTGAAAGGATCAAAAATTGATAGATAGGTTAGTGTTCTAAATAAAAAGGAATGCTCCCCCAAGATTCATGCATTATCTTAGATATTTGCATTTGAATACAAAATGCATACACAAGGGATCATTACTCTCCATATTTTATTTACAACACTAAACACTACCAATTGAAAAAATAGGATCCATTCAAAAGGCAAGGAAGGCAATAGATAAAGCAAATTTAACGCAAGAGCCAATGCGAAGATGGTCTACACAATCCACCACAATTACTAGAAACACTTGTCAAGGACAAGGAGTATATGGAGAAATTTCTCGGTGGCATAAAGGAATGATGTACAAGACCAACTTCACCACAAACTAGCAAATGGCAAAAGATAGGAATTAAAGCACCATTTTTAAAGAGGGTTGTTGGTAGTTTCAATTATTCGAATCAACCGGCAAAGCCATGATTAGAATAAAAGGAAACAAATGGTTTCTCACATAATATATGGAAATGCATATTTAGAGAAAAACCACACCAAGCAAACCCAAGCAAACAAGAGCCAAGGGATAACCAAAAGAAAATTGGAACTTGTTTGAGCAAACATGCCACATAGGAAATAGATAATGTGTGATATCAAATCTAAGTGGCAAACCTCAAATGTTCACATTTTTATGGGATTGTAATATGCACATAGCTTATTACTCCCCCATAATGTGATGATTCATTTTATTTTTAAACAAGAGGCAAATAATACCAACAAGAGAAATTAATGGACATTGTAGAATTTGAATTTCTCATGAATATGACACACCACATAGTGACTAGATAATATGAAATATCAACACTAGGTGGTGTGCTTCATGTACGCACATTTTTAGGTTTGTGAAGTGCACAAAGCATTTCACTCCCCCAAAATGGGATGGTCCACTAATATCTCAAAAAGCCAAATTAAATCCACACAAGATCTAAAAAGCTCAACACACAAATTACACATACATGATATACAACTATCATACACAACCTTGAATAACAAGACAAGTAGGAAAGTAGCATATCATATACAAGCACATGCTAGGAACAAAACTAACACATGCAAGGGAGCAAGCAACTTTCAATGTATATATGAGTTAAATACAAGTTACCGCAAGGAGGAAGCATTGGTTATGAGATAGATATGTGATGATCCAATTGACTTGGCTTGATGAGATAAAACCATGAAGATCACTTAATTCTTCAAAAGAAACCAAGTCACCAATGTCCTCCATTAACACCTATTGATCAAGTTTGAGCTTGTTGGTCCCCAACCGAGTTGGGTCCGAAGAGGTTAGTCACAATAGGCTTGGGAACCCAAATGGTGCTTTTCTTGCCACCACTTTGAGCTCCCACATACTTGGCAAACACATTGCCAACTCTATCCTTCCCAATAGAATAAACATCATCAATTATGATAGGGTTGGATGAGGTACCGTTAGTGCATGAAGAAGCAAAATGACCTTTGCCACGGCAAAGGTAGCAACACCGACTCTTCTTCTTCTTAATAGGCTCCTCAACTTGAGGAGCGTTGACTTGAGTCTTCTTAGGAGGTGGTCTTTGTTCAACCCGTGGTTGAGCACGAGATTGAACAAGAGGCCGCTTCCCTAGTTGCTTCTCACTAAGAGGCTTCTTCTTCTTCATTGGGCAATCACGAACATGATGCCCTTCTAGCTTGCACTTGAAGCAAATGATGTTGGCCGGATTCTTGATTTGAACTTGGCCCTTCTTCTTCTTCTTCTTCTCAACCTTGGACTTGATCTTGTTGTTGGAGTTGAATCCAAGTCCACTCTTGTCATTGGGGGATTGTTGCACACTCAACATGTTGTCAAGTGCACGCTTCCCTTCATGACGCTTTTCCAAGCCTTTCTTCAAAGAAGTGGCTTGGGCCTTGAGCTCTCCTCTTTTCTCTACATGGTTAGTGACAACACAAGTACTAGAGGAGGTAGATGCATCGTTGTTAGAGCAACAAGGCAAAGCAAGTAGTTCATCACAAGATGTACCAACATTTTTAGTGGATGAACTACTAGGACTAGCACATGGCAATATAGCATTATTAATTAAAGTTGTGCTAATATCCACATGAGGCTCACTTGATGTTACCTTTGTAGTGATGGCCTCATGAGCCAACTTGAGACAAGCATAGGATGCTAGAAGTTCATCATTAGAGCTAGATAGCTTTTCATGATTTTCTTCCAACTTCCCATAGGATGCTAGAAGATTATCATTAGAGCTAGATAGCTTTTCATGACTTGCTTCCAACTTCTCATACTTGCTCGTTAGCAACTCAAGTTGAGCCCTTAGCTCAACATTCTCCTTCATAATAGATGCTTCACAAGAAGTGGAGTTAGTAGCACAAGCATCATTGACATTAGGAGTAGAGGAAGATAACATGACAAGCTCATTATTTAATCTAGCATTTTCCATTTTAAACACTTTATATTTAGCATGAGCATGGTCACGTTCTTTAATGATTTTAGCAATTATATCATTATGAGATTCCTCTATATTTTCTAATTTCTCCTCAAGAGAGACACGAGTCTCTTTCTCTTCCTCAAGAGCATCTTCTAACGATGCTTTCTCCATAGCATCATCTCTTTCCATCTTACCCTTTTCTTCAAGGCTTGCTTCCAAAGCCTCAATAGATTCCCCACGCTCAATTAGGGTGCTCATGATTTCAAAGAGATTAGCTTGGGCATTTTTATTGCTAGGAAGGGCTTTAAGAATCATTAGACCTTTATTTTGAAGTCTAGCATTAATTTTTTCAATATCATCTTCTTCATCATCATTATCATCATCATTATTATCATTGCTAGAAGAAGATTTAGCCATAAGGCAATAAGTAATGGATGAAGAAGAGCAATTAATTTTTGAACTACTCAAGTTCAAATCTTGTTCCATAATTAATTGAGTTTCCTCTACATTAACATTCATGCAAGAGTTAGAGGGAACAAAAGCATTTTTATCATTGGAGCAAGATAAAGCAAGCATATCATCATTAGATTTATCTAAGCAAATTTTTGATGATATGCAAGGACAATCAACACTAGCATGTAAATCATTTATGGTGCTATGAGTGTTTATGTCCAAAGATGAAGCATTGCAACAAGATAGAGATAAATGATCATCAATAATGAGCTCACTATCAAGGTTGCAAAACCTATCACTACTCACCATTACATTGGATTGTGGCTTACCACATTTTGGTGAAGTAGATGAAGACGAGAACTCGTCACGGCCGGAGGTGGAGGGAGAGCAATCATCCTCAATAGAGTTGGACCCTCCATATTTATCTTGAAGCTTGGTCCAAAACTCATGAGCATCCCGGAGAGGCATGATTGACTCGAAAACTACAACACTCACAAGCTTGGTCCAGAACAACCGGTACGAGAAAAATCATAACTTAATCATCCGGACTCCGTTTTCGATGATCTTGGGCTCGTTGGAATCGTAACGAAAAGTTCTACAAGATCATGCAGAGAAACATCATAGTCCATCAAGTGAGGATAAAACCAAATGGGAAAAGGTAAAACCTCTCTATAAAAGAACAACCGGTAAATCCTCCAACATCACAAATGCAATAAGATGTTCATCAAGACTCCGTTTTCTATGATCTTGGGTTTGTTTCGAAGATAATCACAAGCCCTACAAGATTATGCATATATACATCATAGTCTATCATGTGAGGAGGAAACATAAGGAGAGAGTTTGACCTCTCGTAGAAGAGATAAACCGGTAAAACCTCCGATATCAAAACGCAAGAAGATATTCATGAGATCCGTTTTTGATGAACTAGAGCTTGGTATGGAGATGAACACAAGCTCTAAATTCTCACATGGATAAAAGCCAAATAAGAACCAATAAAGATGATTGCATGGATGCAAAGGTTTGAGCTCTCCACGAACGATACGATCACGATACTCGGTCGAGAGCCCCTCTTGATAGAACGGCTATCTATCCTATAACCCGGTCTCTCACTAAACATAATGAGACCGGTAAAATAGAAACCCTATCAAGATCATACCTTTGCCTTGCGCTTAAACCACTTGAGGTCGATGAAGACGATCTTCATCTCCTCAAGGCAAACCACCTTTCTTGATTGCGCCTTGCTTGATGAAGATTCACATGACGCTCCCCCATACACCAAGATGGGGAAAGCACTCCTTCGGTATATCTTCACTTGGCCTTTCTCTCGATGACGAACACCTTGGCCTTGATCAACAAATGATCTTCTTCCCTAAACCTTGACTCCAACACATGGAGAACAAGCGAGACCTTGACTCCAACAAATGGAGACAAGCAAGCAAATGGACACCTACAAATATAGCTCAATGCAAATATTAGTCCATAGAGATTGTCATTAATTACCAAAACCATGCATGGGATCAACCATGCACTTTCACATGTCCCCACCCAAGAAGAGGTGTCAACGATTTTGCATGCAACCCAGGCGCCGGCGTAGGTGCGGGGTGGTTGGTGGAGGAGGGGAGAGGAGGAGAGAGAGGGTGGAGAGATTAAATTAAAGAGGAGAGAGGGGGTTGCATGCAAAAGATTCCCCCGACGTACCAGGCAGTTGGACGCGTGGGGAGCTGCGATTGGGATTTTCATTCGCCGGCACCCCAAGGGCAAACCTAGCAGGCTGGGTTCGGCGTGGGTTCCCCGACGTATTTTTTTTGACTAATCCGACGAAAATTTAGATCGTGAGAGCACGGCTGGGAAGATTTTTATTCACCGACGTATAAAAAGTGGTAAAAAGTGCTCTGGGCTCCGGGGGACCGGCTGGAGCAAGACCCCTGTACCGGGACGTTGCCCCCGCTCGCCGGTACACCACCAGCTTCCATCCAAGCCGTCCTACTCCTACACGCGTACCCCGCCGTGCGAATACAACCACCGTCCTGCTCTGCTCGCCCATGCCTCGTGTCCCGACACTGCCACCTGTGGCGACGGAGCGACCGCGGTGGGCCGGCGTCACGTGAAGCCACGTGAACCGATTAGGCGGCCAATCATCGGTGCACTGCCTTCTTTTATTGTGCACAAATTTGATCGATCACGTATCGTCGTCTCGTTCCTATCGAATTCCGCTGAAGTGACTGACCCCCGAACAGTGTACAGTACCGAACAGAAGATTGCACAGTGAAGGCCCAGCGACCTTCGTCTACATATAGCATGATTGCCGCGGGCTCTTCTCTGTGCTCACGCCGCTCGCTAGTTAAAAATTTCTCTGTCGAATCCCGAGATTTCACTGTACCTAGGGTTTTCGCAAGCTGCTCGGACTGTTGCGGTTTAGTTGACATTTCTGAAGCTCCCAACACACAGAACGGCGAACCGCAGGCTTGCAGGTGGCGGCGCTTGGCTGGCTCGTCTTGCCCGCTTCAGTTATCCCGCACAAAACTTGAGGTAGCAGTCGCCGTGTGTGGAGCTTTCTTAAGCAGAAGTGGAGAGCAGATCAAGGTTGGAGGTGCATCTATACGCAAAAAAAAAAAAAGGTTGGAGGTGCATCCTTGCTGCTATTCAAAACAAGAAGCTCCTTTCAGGCTGATAATACATCTTCCCCGGAGCTACAATGTTAAAGAACATCACCTGGCTAGACTAGAAGCTAGGATTCAGAACAAAGTTTTATCATCCAGATGTTTATGTTCACAGGCAAGTCAATGTCCATATAGGGACATCATCTCCGTTGTGCTAAAGTAATAAGAACCCTTTATGTTCAAAAAAAAAGAAGAAGGTTGGAGGTGCATGAAGCCATGAAGTGTATCCAAATTGGGAATCAAGTTTATGCTAGGATCACAATGCCAAGGAACACCTGGCACGGTAATCTTGGCCAAGTCCAAGGTTTGTACAGTAGACACAAATTAGATTGTCATCCCTCAAAACCCAACCTTCCCGCAGAGATCTACCAATATCAGCTGAAATGGTGTCTTCTTTTGATTGCATGAAATATATACAGGAAGGAGCATAACTGTATATACAATACAAGCCACCATCCTCAAACTCCAAAAGGTTTCAGTTCAACATGTCTGTTCCACCTCCCAAATCCTAACCACCAAACTCCTCCCATCGCAAAGCATCTTGTGACGAGGCACGCATGATTGCTAAATGCTAATGCTAGCTCACTTCCAGGCCCGCCGAGGCCCAACCAACCCGCTCCATCCGGCCCGCCCGCACGGGCCAGCCGGTGTCGCGTCGTGGTCAGCTCGGGCCCCAGCAGCTGAGGTACATGGCCTTGCGGAGCGACTCGTCGGCGGCGGCCTGCCTCCGGCCGTCGTCGGCGGCCGCCCGCGCCGCCCCGAGCGCCGCCGCCTGGGGTGCGAGCCCGGCGAGCCGGTCCCGCGCCCCAGCGCCCGCCGCCCTCTCCCTCTGCGCCCGCACGGCGGCCACCGTCGCGGCTATCCACACACGGCCCATACCGAATTCGACTCGACTGGTTTGTTCCTGCCCGAAGTCCTCTGTTCTCAGCTCCTGCTGCTCGCCGCGCTTTCTTCTCTGCTAGACTGCTTGTTCTGGAGTTGGGAGAATGGGGAAGGGAGGGCGGTATTTGTAGCCCGGGCGAGGGTGGTTTCGGTCATTGCGTTCGATGGTTTCGTGGCTCGGCTGGTGGTTTTGGTAATATCGTGTGCGATGGTACGATATTATCGCGGCGAGATAAATAATAAATCGGCAGTATGGCTGTGAGGTGACGGAGCTCGTGGGACAGCTACAGGTGTCGAGGCTTATCCCTAGGCTCAGTGGTGACTGGGTGCCGGTGGGGCCCACATGCTTTGTCGCCTTTGGATTCTGGTGTATCCATCCAGTCTTGTCCACTTCCTCGACACTTTGTTTACACTATATTCAGAGGACAATCATGGTGGGAGTTTTTTTTTCCTTTCTCTTCTTGCGGAAAATCATGGTGAGAGTATATTTCACTTTTTTTTGTCATATTTGATAGACGGCGTGCATGATTTTCGACAATAAGTTTGATCATCACAATGATAGATGAACAAAATATGGATTATATGTCACGAAAGTGGTACCATTAAATTCGTATTCGATAATGGTGCAATTTTAATAATGGAACACATGTATGGTCGGTCAAATTAGTGATCAAAGTTAAAAATAAAAAACATCACATCCAATGGAATGGATGGAGTATTGTTTATACAGAGAAAGTATTTTTCTAACATGGCTTTTACCAGGCTTTGTCGCTTGGTAGATCACGATGATATTTGACATGGTGATGTGCTCGTCTTTTAGCGGAGTCACAATAATTGGTCTTAAACCGGATCTCGATATTTACCTCAACTACTCCCACGGTTAGTACACAATGATAGTTTAAATGGTAATTGCTCGGTTTTACCCTGTGGACACAATAATAGGTCTCGGTCGGAAGTCTGTTTCTTTTCACCATTCACTAAAGTTTGCTAAAAATAATAATCCAAATAGGTGGTTAACAAATTGGTGTATATCCAATATTGCTTAGCAACCACTTGCATAGTGAAGGATAAATTGGATGTCGAATATTGTATTTATAAAAAATTCGGTTTTATTAACATTCTCCCCATTTGTTTTATGAAAAGTAGTCGAGTTTTCAAGAAAAGAAAGCTTCATTTCTATGCTTTCGAAAAGAATCTATTTTCTTTATTTCTCGTTGGTTTTATAATGACTAGGTTTTTGGACCCGGTTTTCCTTATAAACTGGGTCATCTCTTCTATCTATTCGGACGGTGGATACGACCACCTTTAAGCTCAAAATAAAAAATGACTAGGTTGCTACATGTGTGAAACCAAGATTTATGATGCTTTGGTAGAAATAATTACAGATAATTAAAATTCTAAAGTTATTTTTCTTTCAGTTATTTAGTTCCACTTTTTTTACAAAGTCTGGTGCAGTTTTCACCCTATTACTTGCAACTATTGTCATGGTTTTATATGACTTAGAGGCCCCGTTCTTCAGTGACACAAAAAAACAAAAACTAAGAAAATTAACATGGAATACCAGCGTTGGTGGAGACACCAAATATTCAAGACGCACTATATTTAAACCAAATTCACATCAACTCCTAACATAGCTACTGATCATGTTGACTAACCATTGCAGCTAAAAATTTTATATTTTGAAAAATGGGTAAGGCGTAATAACACCACAACTATGTATACTAATATCTATTATTATTACTTAAAATAAATTATAGTGCACACATGATTTTTAAGTATGGGTAGAAATCTACTAGTGTTGGACGACAACAATGCAATGCACTATTTTCCCTATACGCTAAACATGTATAATACAAACCCCTCAACACAGTGAACTATGTGATTAACTTCAACCAACAAATAAGCAACATACTAAGAATACTACATGCTCGGAAGACATAATGAGTTACGTGGAAAACCTATTCAAGGTGAGAATACCACAAGACCAAGTGGTACACTTCAATCTTCCACACAAACCACAAATGAAGGCCGAGCTTCATGGAGCTCTTTATTTTGCAAAATTCAAAATCATATTTAACGTTTCAAAAAAATATGAAAAAAAATCCTACATGTAAACAATGTTTTATTCAACTAACGTGCAAAATATAAAATAAAAATATTTCATATTCTGGGCTGCACAAAATTACAAAATCTGACAGATTTGGAAGAGTTGCAATTTTGCACTGTTACTACTTTGAGTTTCAGACTTTATCATTTTTCTACAACCCAAAATACAAGATATTTTTAGTTGAGATTTTATACATTGGTAGAATACAACATTTCTACATCTAGGATATTTACCATATTTTTTAAAACTTCGAAATATGATTTTCGAATTTTTCAAACTAAATGGCTCCATGGAGCTCTGTCTCCATTTGTGAACTCTCAACACTGTTATTAAATTTGTTTTATACAGTAAAGTCTTCCCTAGTATTTCCCAAAGGATCAAAGTAGTAGCAACGTATATGATTTTCAAATTTGACATCACAAACTGATAATAACCTATTAACATTAGCAAATAAGGATATAAGAGGTTACTCAACAAGATTTATGGTCAAGTATGGAATGCTTAACTAGCTAAAATGTCAGATTTTTATGTAGTAGAGCTAGTAATTAACTCGATGTAGCTTCTCTTGCTTGAGCTCTTAATTAGCTGATCGAGCACGTGGGCAAGAAATTCAGAGGATTCCTCGCAAACAAAATATTAGAGGATCAGAATCAATTCTGGGAAAGTTTAAGTGTAACGAATCGGATCGATCGGCAGCTGCAACTAATACTACCTCAGAATCACGACATTCTTTCGATCGGATGATGTACTGTATTTACCAGTCTTAAAAGAAAAGGTCATATGTACATTTACAAGCTTGTCAACCTAACCTAGCCTAGCATGGACCCCAGCAGCTGAGGTACATGACCATCCTCAGCGACTCCTCGGCGGCAACCGAGCCACCGTCGACCTTGCCCGCCGACGACCGGACAGTGACCACCGCCGACAGGCTCCGCTTCGCCGCCGCTGAGCACGGCTTGGCCACCTGCTCCTTCAACTCCATGGCCGCACCAAGGGTCACCGCCATGTATGCCTTGTTCGCCATTGCAAACCTCATTTCGTTGTCCTGGAGATGCCAGTGTACGGAGTAGCACGCAGCCGAAACTTCCAACTAAAGGAATCTCTCAAATGCGATATTTCCGAAGTGTTGTGACGTGTAGATGGAGAAGTGGAAGTGAGTGACAGATGAGCCGTATATATACAGTCGCTGCGATGTCAATGGCCAATGGTTTCGCACGCAGCTGGGGAAACAGGTGGCCGAGTAGACCATTGGTTCCTCGAGACCAATGGTATGGCTCCCCATCAGCCTGCTTTGGATATGGACTGCAGTTATGCTTGCTTGTCTTCTCTGCAACATCCAGTTGATCCATGAAAACCACATGCAGATACGGTTACTGATATGGATAAGTTCTAACCGTGGTGACCTGGAAGGCCGGAGCATCATCATCCTAGCTTGTCGCTGCATGTGCCGCTCCTTTCTTATTGTTACTCTCTGACATTGTCAAAGCAGCCATTAGGATGCAATATAACTCTTCGTACTATTTTACCATCCTCTAGTTAAACAAGTACTCCTACTAGCTATGAGATAAGCATCGATCGCCAACGGGCAGGAGCGCTACTATTCAGCTAAAAAAGAAATGAGTTTACCTCCAGAGACGTACACATGGGTTCTGCACATCTCTTTGAGTTTGAGTGTTTTGGAACTCCTTTAAATGAAATTTCTTACTTGACCAAAAACTAGCACCACTAGCAACATTAACCGGTTAAAGAATCAACTGCCATCGGGTATAATTTTGGACGTCATGTACAATTTATATTGTTCTTAGCTAGAGGGGATTAGTTGTTGAGTTAGACTTTACCCATTGGTGATTAAAGAGGCAGAGATTGAAGATAAGCGCATAGATTATCAGATCAGCTGTAAATATTATATGGATGAAAGATCTTCCGCATCTCATCTTCGACCATCGTTATCATTGCTTTCTGGTCACGGCCTAAATTTTCTTGCACAAGTGGATGTCACTGTCAGAAAGTTTGTTATCCTTTGGACTTATAATATTTTTGTGCCTGTTTATAAATGTATGTCCTTTTGCATGGATGCAAACTTTCGAACTCTGGCAAACAATGTAAGTAAGGGAACGATCTTGGAGTGAACATTTACCAGGTTTTTAACTCGCAAAAACTTCTAGAGCGAACGTGATGTAGTTGAAACAAATTATTCTCATTTGTATCCTTGTCAACTGCACCATTATCAGCTGCACGGCTCTCGTGCGTACAAGGAGCACAAAATTTTAGTACCACATCGACTAAGAAGATACTATCACACCCAACCCATGTATAAGATTTAGATTCAACCGGAGCTTATTCTATTTGAAAGAGTGTCGAATTATGCAATAGAGAAAGAAACCCACTTAAAAGGATGAAGTTGAGAAGAAAAACACATTGAAGAAGAAAAAACATAATTGAGTAGGAAAACATAGTTACAAAAACACAGTTGCATAAACATAACTGAGAAAAACATAACTTAACTGAGAAGGAAAACACGATTGAGTGAACGCCCTTGAGAACATAAAAATGTAATTGAAAAAGACGAAACACAGTTGTGACGCAAAGAAGCACCCGAGAATGAGAACACATTTGAAAGGATGCAACTGATAAAGCGGACACAGTTAAGAGATGCAATTGAGATGAAAAATGCAGTTGAAATGCCGCAAATGGAAAGAAAAAAACACAGCTGAGAATATCATTACTGGATTCTTATAGGATAAAAGATGCACTAGTTAGCAACCAAGGCAATCTATATCGATTAGTTGAAAATAATCTCATTTTATGTGATCAAGCCTAGCAATAAATATTGCATGCTATATGATATGTATATTTCTATAGAGTAAGTACATCACTAACACTAGTACGTAATTTATGTCAATTTTGTGATATAATCTAATATGGTCAAGAGTAACTAGGTGTCGCCGACCAGTTGGCTACCCTCACACCTAGCCCATTACCCGCCGACCGGTTTGGCTCCGCAAAATATTTGAATTGTTTCTTCAGAATAGAAATGGGCTAATACCCATTAGCCGAGTTTTTATAATGTGATCAAGTGATTAGTTAAATTAGTACAAATCATATAGCATGAGAGTGGTTGGATAAACTGATAAAGTGATTATATGAAACTAGTAGAAGAGTAGTTGAAGGAACAAACTGTGTTGATAAGTTCTCCTCTCTTCCTCAAAATAAATGTACAAATTTTAGTCAAAGTCAAACCATGCAAAAATTGACCAAATTTATAGGAAAAACTAATAACATCTACAATATCAAATCAATATCATTAAATACATAACAAAATATATTTATATATTAAATCTACATATTATCATAATTGTCAGTAATTTATTATATCAATGCAGGACATATTATCATAATTGTCAGTAATTTATTATTCCAAAAAAAAAATGAATCCGCAAATTTCCGTTTCAAAAAATTCTGAAAAAAATCATGGTTGTAGATAATATTGTGATCTACCACTGTGAAAATTTTCAATCACAAAATCATTGTATTCTGATCTGGGAAAAAAAAGAGAAATGTGCATATCTGAATCGGTAAACAGTGCGCAATCTCAAAAATTTGAAATCTTGCCAGATTTCTCTTTTTGCTCAGATCCGAATATAATGAGTTTGGGATTGAAAATGTTCACAGTGCTGGAACACAATATTATCTACAACCATGATTTTTTTTTCAGATATTTTTGAAAACCGAGCTACATATAGCTCGGCCACCATTTTGACTTTGTGATCCATCCATCTCATAAGGTAGGGCATCAATGCAACACAAGAAAGTGCAATACAGGTGCTCAGGATAGGACATAGAACACAATGCAGAAAGAACATTAGGTAAATAGAAGGCAGTGCCAAGCATACACTTGGGCATAGGCGGACCTAGCGCCCCTGTTACCCGGGCAGCTGCCCGGGCTTCCGGCCGGCCGCCACAATGTATTTGATTGTATTTTGATGATTATTTGGTAAAATAATAGCACACTAAGTCTATGAATTAACAGTTTTGCCCGGGCTTCAAAGTTTTCTTGGGTCCGCCACTGCACTTAGGGTAGAACATAAAAAATAGTGCATCAGAAGGCAAAAATTAGTACAGCTGAAGCCCGAAGGCAGTCTAAAACATGCACCCATGACATGACATATAAGGCAGTGCAAAACATGCACTCGTGGCATTACATAAAAGGCAGTATAAAACATCCACTCATGATAGGACATACAAGGTAGTGCAACAGATGCACTCAGGACAGGACATACAAGACAGTCCAAAACATGCACTCATGACAGAACGTCGGTGCATTGAAACGTAGTGCAAAACAACCACTCAGGACATGACATCGAAACACCGCAAGGCCATGCCCTCGTGACAGGACATAACATCCCTCGGGACATGACATAACAAGCACTCAGGACAATGCAAGAGAAAAACAATGCAGGAAAAACCATTGCAATGTAGATCTGAAGGCAGTGCAACATATGCACTCAAGATGGTGCAAAAAAAAATCGAAACATAACATGTGATCTAGTTTTATAAATCTCGACGCGTCTATCACAACCGTGAAAACGGATCGTAATTTGAATACTCACTTAAAAAGATATTTTTTTTGGTATTCGAATCTAAGAAAAAAAGGGAAGAAAAACCCACCGTGCCCTCCCACCAGGGGGACCCACTACAGCTCAGGCTGGGCGTTCGGGATTTCCCGAATTTTCGGGACGGGAAATTCGGGAAACAAATAGTTCGGGTTTTAGGAAACGAATCCTGAAAATCACTCAAAAAATTTGTTTCCCGAAATTTCGGGATCGGGATCGGGAAATCCTGAATATCCTGAATTGAGCAAAGGGGGAAGATCCAGGGAGAAGCGTCCGCATGCACGCATCATCCCTTCCCGCCGACAAGCGGGGGAAGAACCTTGGTCTTGGTCTCGACGCGGACGTCGATGGACTGGACGCGGGTGGAGAGCGTGCCGGCGACGACTCGTCGGCGCAGGGGTTGAAGAAGTGGAAGCTCGGTGAGGCGGAGGAAGCTGGGCACGGCGGCGTCTGGGTGCGGGGCATGCGCGCGTGGCCGTGCGGGTGCGGGTGCGGGGCACGGTGGCGGCTGGGTGCATGCGGGCCTGCGCGGCTGGGTGCTTGCGGGGAACGGCGCGGCTGGGTGCTTGCGGGGCACGGTGGCGAGTGGGTGCGGAGTGCGGGGTGTGGCGGCGGGTGGGTGCGGGACGGGGCGTGCGGGTGCGGGACCTAGGGTTACGGTCTATTACGGAGGAGAGCTTGTTGGGCTGTTTACTGGGCTACTCTCTTGTTGGGCCTGGCCGATTGGGCTTCTACATTTTCGGGATATTCGGGTTGTTCGGGTAATAAGACTTAAGTCCCGAATTTCCCAAAATAATTTCGGGATTTCAGAACAGCTTCCCGAAAAAGCTGTCGGGATTTTCGGGTTCGGGAAATTCGGGATCGGGTTCGGGTTATTCGGGTTTCGGGTTCGGAAATCGGGAAATATGCCCACACTGAACTACAGCGCAACAAGTGGCACGCTGTGGTTCACCCATGGGGTGAGACATCCCCACAGTGCGCCACTTGTCGCGTGGGGAGGGGTCAAAGATCGTCATCTCTAGAAGGGTGCCCTTATACTAGTAAACTTGATAGTTTTTCCACAAGCTTGATAATTTTTCTTAATTCGTACGTATCTAGACGCATTTTGGTATGTATATTCACTCATATTATTATGTATAAGGTCTTACATTAGTCAACGGATAAAGTAGCAGTTTTGGCTTTTCAGACAAAAATATACGCCCTTTTTGAGGAACAAATGTAGTACGTGTAGGATTGTTCTCACATGAGCTTTACCTTTCCTTCCATCCATCTGCATAGAGCTAAAGCTTTGACTTAACAAAATCTCTATGTAACGACAATTTTTTTGGAAAAGAATTAGTTCCTTGTGTGGTTTGCAGAGGAGCAAAACTGCTAACTCTAGTGGCAACTGAAGTGTTCCACAGAAAACAAGGATGGGGACATCTGGTACTCGAGTTGACCGAGTCCTGATGCTTTACTGTCTAGCAGGACCCGTAGGAAGTTTGTAGTATAGCTTCAGAGAGTGGGCGATATGCCGAACTCCACGGAGCTCAGTATTTCAAAGGTTCAAAATTTGTATTTTGAAGTTTAAAAAATTAGAAAAAATATCTAGATGTAGATACTATATAATATACATGTGTGAAAATATCAATCCGAAATTCGTTATATTAAGCTGAGTAAAAATAATCTAGATATGTGAACAGTACACATTTTGGAAACTTGAAATTTTATTAGATTTGTCATTTTTATGTATCATAAAGTAATACGAATTTTACATTGAGATTCTACACAAAGGTAGTTCTCGACATTATCTATACCTAGCATTTTTGTTTCAGATTTTGAAACATAAAAATACAGATTTCAATTTTCTTTTAAATACCGAGCTCCACTGACCTCCGTGAAGCTCGGCCTCCAAATGCAGTTTCCGTATAGCTTCAGTGCTTGTCTGTTCTGAGAAACCTTGTGTTGAAGTTGGGTCTTGCGGAAGAGTATGTCTTAATGTTGTAAGGAGTTTTTTTTTTTTTGACATGAGTAAAAGTTGTTCATTGTTGGTCGTCGCTTTAGTTGTCGGTTTGTCTTTCTTCCCTGTTTTCTTCGGACGCGTTATTTATGTAATACCTGGAGCTGTATTACTCATTTATGTAATACCTGGAACTGTATTACTCTTTTCATCGAAAAACAACAAACACGATTATTGTTGTATCTAAGTTAAAATAGCCACTATGTTTTGCGAGAGTAACACTTGTTGTGTTTTCCCCTTGCGGCTTCTTTTTCACACTTAGCAACATAATTTTTTTCTCACTGTCAGGAAAAAACGACATGGCAACTTGGAGAGCAGCAGAAGAGCCAGCACTCTCAAAGCCAACACATCATTAACAATACATCATAAGCAAGTCAGCTCTCAAAACCTACTATGGCAAGTGATAAACAGAAGGCACTTTATTAATCTGACAAGCCAATCTAGCAACAGGAGCATCCAACATCACACATCAGTTATTACTGTTACACAGCGAGTACCGAAACAACCGGAGGTTAGCTTGTTCTCTGGGAACCCATCCTGCAAGCACAACTCTAAACTACACCACACTAAACTAGCACAAAGCTTAGCAGTTTACAAGAATTATCACAACACATTGCTGAAGCCATATGCTCCTCCCGCAGAAGAAGGTACAATTTACACCGAGTCAACCACTTCAACCTGCTGTTGCGCGAGGTATCTTTCCCTCCGCTCTTTCTGCGACCAACCAACACATGAAGGATGCATTTTTAGCACCGGAGAAAGGAAATATAAAAGAGCTAGAAACATGTAAGAGACTTGAAAAGAGATATTACCCATTCGTCAATGACAAGCCCTTCACCAACAATTTTAGGACCATTCTCTTCTGGAGGTTTCTTCCTCGCCTCAAGGGCGGCCTCTGCCTCAGCTAACTGAGTGTTCAGCTTTTCCAGTTGCTTTGGAAACAGATGAACACATGTTATTACAATTCTATATCCATGGAAGAAATTCCATACATGCAACAGTGCTGATATGATTTACTTACAGGGCCTGGATTCTGAACATCCAAGAAAATAACCCTAAGTATCTTCTCAACCACTGCTTGATCTTTCTGCTCGTCAAACTGCAACCAACAAAACAAGTCATATTTCCAAAAAGCAAGCTATGAAGCATGTTACTGATCATATGAAAGAACGGTTTTCAGCGTATGCCAGCAACAGAGTTTCCATGAGACCATAGCTGTGCCGCTTTCAGTTCATACCTTGGATGGAGGACAAGAAGCATGAACAATTGCATCACATCTAACTAAACTACTAAAAGCAGACCAGGGCAAAATGGACTACTAATCTACAATGGTAAACCACCTAGCACTAGGATTACTCTATCAACATTTACCCTGCCAAGTTTCATTTTATAAATTAACTGCACATCCTTCTAGTCAAATCTCCCTCCGGAAAGAATTTTTAACTCGTCAGATTTGGACATCCTAGCTATACAAGTCTATGGAAGGAATTGGGTTAGCATTCTTGCATATGAAAACGTAGGTCCAACCTCAGTGTGCCTGTAAAAGGCAATGAAGGGTCAAGATGCTATCTAAGTGTTAGCAAATTGTCAAGATGCTATCAAGATATGGAATTGTCCAAACAATGTCGTTTTTAGTAAGACTGGGGTTGTTCATTTTCTGCAGGTTGTCCACAGAGCTACATACTGGACCTTCCTCCTTCCTGTGAGCAACGTGGACAGATGGATTCTGGGTGCAATCGGCCGATGGCGGTTGTACGGGTTATTTTCAACCAGGGTGCCTGACAGAATTCTAATAGGTTGATCCATGTTTCCACCCTGTGTGCTCCTTCAGATGTAAACTTTGAACTATGAAAACTTTGCAATAAATTAGCTTGTGTGCATCGTTTCGATGCAGGGCATGGTCCCCTTTATGGAAACAAAATTCTCAGCAAATGCATTCGTAGTTTTACCACTCAAACTGATAATCCGTCAAATATAGTTCTGAAAATCGTACTACCCAAACTAACAAAAATCTTCACAAAAATAGACCAATCCAAATCCAACAGTACAGATCAAAGAGCAGGGGGATAAGAACAAATTCGCCAAACTGGAGGTCAATACGAACATGTTTGACCCTGTGATTGTCTCCTTGATCAAGATCGAGCAACAGCATCCAAACGAGAATGGACCTTCTCCTTACCCTCTTTGCTTCGCTCAGGCTATCATGTGTGTGTATGTGTGACTGTCTGTTAAGTCTCCCAGCATGACAGTAACGAAAGATTCTTGTTCATATCCCCTCACAACGGAGAGTGGGAACTGGAGTTGATTTGTGCTCTGTCATCTCCATATACATGTGAACAACGATCACGTGTGGGATTTACAGATTTTCTCACGAGATATATATACTAATGGTAGGGTGGTGATATGGACTTCAATGAAATGGTTGGCCAGTCTGCCAACGAATTATTCAATGGGACATTGTAGAGTGCGATGAAAATGCAGAGGGTGTTAGGAAATTTCCCACCTAGTCTGCTAACAAATTATTCAACAGGACACCGTAGATTGTGATGAAAAGGCAGAGGGTATTAGGAAGTTTCACCCTAATCTCACTTAGTAACATAAATCTACCTCAACAGTCCTTAATCGCAAAATTAGTTAGCCAATTAGCAGTGCTGGGGCCAACCACTCTTCAGAGCCTGTGCAGGTTCTAACAGAGTAATGATGGCTACGTCAATGAATGTTTGAAAGAAACCCCATCTTCAACCTCTAAGATAACACAGTTTTTTCAACTGAGGCTCACTGGCTGATCCGGGGCAGGACTTGAGTACTCATACCTCATACGGTCGAAAATGAGCTTCCACACAGGAAATTCAATAGCGGATGTAAACTGACATCAATCTTCTACCCTCTCTGTGATTCAGGCAGTTGACAGAGTTGATTTGCGGCGTCGGCAGCACCTGGGTTATGGCTGCCACGTGAGCTAACTACTGGACAGTCAGACATACCTCAACTAGGCCATAACTCATTTGATTGCCCTGTCGCACGTTTAGCGTGACTAGTGATACAATTGGCCTGCACACTGTTTCCACCTAGGAGCATCACTCTTTTGGACAACTGGCTTTTGGGGTTGGATCAGGGTTTTGGCTTACCATACTAGTCGGGGCGGCCACTTTATGTTGTTCTATTGGCTTCACCAGAATGATGTTATTTTACAAGGATATTTTTCTAATCCCCTGCAGGTTATCTTCTTGTATACACACTGCATTGGTTTTGATCATGGTCAAAACTGAAGCATGCGGAGGTGTGGGGTGCAATTCTCCTGGCATGCCGTTCCCTGGAAGTGGTGGCCAGGGATATCTTCAGCAGACACCGATGGCTTCCGCGCTAGGCTTTTTGCGGACTGGTGTGCTTTCCAGGGCAGTTGGATAGGTGTTCGGAAAGGTAGCTTTGGAAGGGTTCCACAAAACTTCTTTAATAATTGTGTGGCTATGTGCATGTAACAATGGCACAATGCAGAGGACGGGAAATACTCTGTAGTTGGATATACCATCTTGCTGTGGCAGCAAAGAGCAATAACATTCTTCCTTTACATAAAAAGAAGGCCATAACTTGTGATGACTATGGTCCTTGCCTCCATGTTACCCTCATCTAGTCTTCCATTATCATTAGTCAAGAATTGAATAAAAGAAACTTACGGGAAGGCTTCTCTCATTGAAAATATAGATGAAGCATCATTTTATTTAGAAGTTTTTTAAGGAGTCTAATTTCACTCCAGTAATAATAGCACCTGTAAGCTATAGATCTACATTGATAACTGGAAAATGTTTGCCAAACTTACTAGAAACAGCAAACACGGGCAAAAGTAAAAATTAAAAGAGAAATGTCACTCACCAGCTCTGGTGCATATTCCATGGGTCCTTTGACCTTCAAGCTCAAAATTTTGAACTTGACTTTGCACTTCTGAAGAACATTCTCATTATTCTCTGGGTGTTCGACAAACTTGAAAACTGGCAGATGAACAGGAAACAAAAGTAAGCACCAAATATAGTCATACTGGGAAACCTTGCTCAGCAAAGATCCAATGTGACAAGTGTACCAGTCGCTATGACAGTCTCGCCAGGGGCAAGAATAGCTCCAGGAGGACGCATAAAGCAACTCTTGGGTGCAGTTGTTTGAAACTACAAATTCAAGTATCCATGGTCAGAAAAATACCATTGCCAAAAGAGTTATTGTCAACACTGGATCGTTAGCCCAAATGCCGTGGAGAAATTGCAAAGCAATAATCAATACTAACCTTAAAAGCTACATGAGATTTGCTTGTGTTCTTTATCCTAATTGCACTCTTGACCTGCTTTCCTGGTTCATCTACACAAGGTAAGCCGGAAGATTTGTTAGCTTCTCTATAAAGAAGAGAAAGTGTAAGCGAACTAGACAGCACCGAGCAAAACTGAAGTTAATTTCCTCATTTTGCCTACTATTATCCATGCTACGTGCTAACCACACGTCCACACGTGACATGTCTTGTACTCATTAAGACGAATGTAAATTAAACCATGCAGCTAAGTGATTTAAGCAATTAAACCTTTCTTGTCCACTGAATAAGTATGTAATTCTGTAGAAGATTTATTAGTACTTGCTTGCATTTCGACATCAATGGAGTTACCAACTACGATGCATATGCATCATGGAATTAAAATAGTCCATTTGGTTTCATAGGAGGGCATTCCATAAAAGTTGGCTTCAGAAACCGTCACAGGAATACAGGATGCTTGCCAATTCGTTAACCGCTTTCCTAGATGCGAACACGACAGTTTTCAGTAACATTCTTAACCCGGGAAAGGCGGCCTCCCTCGCCCTGGAGATCACCGACAAGCATGCGCCTAGGCAACAACATGCCAAGTGCAGCTAGAACGCCTTTTACCGTTGCTTCATGGAAATAAATCTAGAAAACTGAACCCTCAAAATCAACCACCAGAAAACTGATGTATAGTTTTGCTTTCATTCCATGATTCCACACTAACAGCACAGGAGTTTATCACCTATCATCGAAGCAGTTAGCATCCGACAGTTGCCTAGACCAGTAGACCCAAATACTGCATTGAAGGCTACAGCCGTGTTATAACTAGCATACCAAAACTGTTACTCCGTCGTTTAAAAAAAAAACTGTTGCTCCGGAATGGAAGTTCTACTCAAGATCTCAGCGATGGTACATGCTGTCAGAAATTCTACAAACAAAACTTCCACTACGGTCTGGATCCAACGCTCAAGTCGACGATCTTCTGTGTGACTCTGTACAAGTCTAGTACTTTGCATATGCATCATGGAATTAAAATAGTCCATTTCGCATTAGGGAGGGCATCCCTAAAATTTGGCTTCGGTAACGGTTACCGGATGCTTGCCATTTTGTTAACCGCTATCCTACATACGGAATAACAAATTCACAAGACACGGCCGTTTTCCGTAACATCCTTAACTCGTGAAAGGCGGCCTGCCCTGGAAACAACCGACAAGCGTGCTCCTAGGCGACAACATGCCAAGTGCAGCAAGAACATATTTTACCGTTGCTTCATGGAAACAAATATAGTAAACTGGATCCTCAAAATCAACCAACCAGCAAACTGATGCATAAGTTGGTTTCCATCTCATGATTCCACTCTACCAACACAGGAGTTCTACCACTTCTCACCTAAGCAGTTAGCAACAGACGGTTGCCTAGACCGGTAGACCCTAATACTGCATTGAAGGCTACAGCCTTGTTATAACTAGCCTACCAAAACTGTGACTCCAGAATCTTGGAAGTTCTACTCAAGATCTCAGCGTTGGTACAACCTGTCGGAAACTCTACAAGCAAAAATTCACTACGTTCTAGATCCAACGCTCAGATCGACGATATTCTACCACCTGCAGCAAGATCAAGAAACTCGGATGGCAACCTTTCCCGCTCGCCAACCAAAACCCATCCCACAATGAACACATTCCACAAAGCTCATCCGCGAGATCGCGCCACAAGATCGCGACTTCCTCCGCCACTCACCGATTCCCACAACAAACGGCGGAG
This sequence comes from Puccinellia tenuiflora, assembly GCA_012064385.1. Classification (NCBI taxonomy): domain Eukaryota; kingdom Viridiplantae; phylum Streptophyta; class Magnoliopsida; order Poales; family Poaceae; genus Puccinellia; species Puccinellia tenuiflora. Next base: position 477,461 of record QRDG01001028.1, read on the forward strand.
ATCGAGCAACTGGAACCAAAATTAACCCCGAAACTTAGCGCAATCGAACGGTAGGCTGCAGGCTCCACCAGCAAATCCGGCAAAGGCCGTAACTTTGGGAGCTCGAGTCATCAAGCAAGAAAGGCTCAAAGAAAACTTGAATTCCTTGAGCGCTCACATGGGAAGTAGAGCTTGTTGGACGGATCGAGCCGGAGGCGGCGCCGCGCCGGCAGCAGAGCTTTGGCCACCGTCGAGATCCCGGCCGGCGCCCCAGCAGCGCCGCCGTCTGCAGCGACGGGCGCCTCGTGGCCGTACCGGCCGGCCGAGTGGTGGATCCCGGACGAGGACGAGGAGGACGCTGGCGCCGGCGCGCCGGCGGCCTGCCTGAAGGGCATGCGGCAGAGGTTCCAGAGCTTCCCGCTGCCGGAGTCGCCGGCGGGCGCGTACCTGTCGTCGCCGGAGATCGCCATGGGCCGGGGAAGTTACCCACCCAGTTACCACGAGAAGACGTAGTACGGAGGATGTGGTTTTGGTTGCGCTCTGCTTCGGTGTGGCCTCTTCTCTTCTCTCTCTTCTAAAGTGATCTTTCTTTCACCTCAGCTTTCGCTACAGTACATTCTCCATCCTCGATCTCGCCTCTTCGATCTCTTCTCTGGTTGACTTTTATTTGCTGCTCTGTGGACTGTGGCTTTATGCTGCTACTCCTATAGTGAAACTAATCATGCACAGCCGGGAGGATGGATCTGCAACTCAAGTGTAACGGGCGTCTTGCCTTCCAGTAAAACGGGGTAACTGACAGACACCAGTGGAAGTAAATGTGCTCACTCATATAGCATGTTGCGGTAAGACTTCATTTATACTAAAAGTCGCCCAAAAATAGCAAGGATAGTGAAACTGACGTCAGTTGCCTCTAATGTCGCTACCTCGGTTTTTCCGTGCTAGAGAATTTGATCCATCTCTTGTGCAAGAAATAATAGACAAGAGTAGTATTTTGACGTCGATTTATGTGTGAACATATTGTCTTACATACAAAAATACAGCAAAAAAGCATATTAGATGATAAACCTAGTAAAGAAGTAATACCAACTTAATATCTTGGATACAAGTAATTTCTTATTTATATAGAACATCAAACTTAGAAACATTTTAACCAACGATTTTCTAAAAAAAGACTTGGGTTTTGGAATGGATCGGAGCTAGTAGCAAACTTTACAAGAGATCGCCAATACAAATGTGTTGACTTTTTTTTTTAGGTTGTCGCTTCGGGTAGAGAATCTCCACATGAATTGTATATTCCTTCAAAAGAGCGTTACAAGCCCATCATGCTCTTGTCACCCTTGCGGGTTGACATTGGTCAGCATACATGTGTTTAGGAAAGAGAAAAGAAAGGCAACATCACCATGGAGCCTATGAGCACGACAACCATCACCAGGAGACAATACGCGTGCACTGTACTGAGGAGTGCCAGGACGCCGTCGAAGGGTATCACAATACCGCTACCTTACAAATCCATCGTCACCCGCACACAAGCGATCATCCACGAAATTGCGATCCAGAGCAAATGTGGGTCAACGAGTGACGTAGCCTTTGTTGAAGGGCCTTCTTCCGCCGAGACGACACTCTTGACAAAGTTGGACGGCTAACATTTGTTAGGATGATCTTCACCCGCATGGGCCCATCGGCCCACCGGGGCCTTTGATCTGCGCCCTGATCGGGGGTGCTCAACCCCTTATGGTTGATGGGCCCCTGTCACCTGCGCTAAATATAAAGGGTGGGGGCCGGTGGCACTCGGTACGAGGTTCACCGTGACGCCGTTCTCCCCACCGACATCCCCTACCGATCTAGGGTTAGTGCAGAGCTGACGGGAAGCTCCACCATCGCCACTGCCCACTCACCTTCACCACCGTCACTCTCCACCATGTCCACCTCGACGGGATCGTCGAGCCAGGGTGAAGGTACCCCTCTCCCTCCCCATCTCTCTGTTCTCTCTCTCACAAATGCTAGACAGATTTATAGATAGATAGTTTTACCAATTAAATCTAGCCTAGATGATTCAAAGGATCTAACAATGGTATCAGAGCTAGCTAGGTTTAGATTTTTTCGGGTAAAAGGAAAGGGAAATCGAGATATAAATTTTCTAGATCGACAACAGTAAAAGAAGAAGTTTTTTCCCTTATCGTGTTCGGATCGACACGAAACCGAAAGAAAATGACCCTTTCGGGGGCAAAGGGCACCCCATTGAGCCGCTTGACAGTGGCGCGCTCACCAACTGGTGCTCGCGCACGCCGGCATGAGGGCCAGGGAGGGCGCCGCCACTCCATCGATTCGCGCTGGGGAGCAGAGGAGGCGCGGTTGCGTCTCTCTCCCTCTCTGCCACAAGAGGATGGAGGAAGGAAGGAGAGGAAAGGGCTGGGGCGGCGCCGTGGTGTCCAACGCCGGCCGCCGGCCGCCGACCTAGCCGCCGCTGTGGACAGAGGCGAGCGCGGGACAGAGGAGAGAAAGAAATGACTGCTAGAGTTTCCGGGACGGGCCGGTGCGCCGTTTTGTTCCGCCGATCCGCGCGGTCGACCGTCCGATCGAACGGATGGCCAGGATGCCGGCAGCGCGAACCCTAGCTCGTGACGGGCCAGTGGGCCGAAAGTGGGGAGGCAGTGTAGCGCCCCGACCCCAGAACTATACAGTGAAACGTTGTGTAACCAGTCATGCTACACAATCGAGGGTTACTGGGTTTACCAATCCCAGGCCAAAACTCATTGGCAGGTGTGCTCGGAATGGATCATCGGCACACAACACCTCGATCATGCCATAAGCTCAGACATCGCTTTCACGTATAGTAAAGAGACCGAGACTTGTGGAACAACTGGCACATTGCAGACTCTACGACACAAAAGCATATAGCAACTCATATACGAGAAGATACAAATATTACACATCAAAAGGATCACAGATCCAACAATTCATCAAAGGAAAGCGGGTAGTGTTGTCTAACAACAAGATGCAAATATATGGCCTAAGAGGCCTACAAATAAAAGATCCCAGCCAGCTTGTTCCACGGTCCCAAGCTGCCACCTGGGAACCCCGGACTACAGGTCGACGTCCACGAAGAACCCACCTAGCTGCTCGGTGTCGTCCTCCTCTGAAATACAAATATACAGGCAGCAAGAGAGACTGAGTACGATGTACTCGCAAGTTTAGTAGGGCGATATAGGCCCAATGCTGACGGAGGCTCTAAAGCTGTATAATGTAGCTATTTTGCATAAAGCTAGATTTTCATTTAAAAGATACAAAAAGACACAAGGCATCGTCTATCCAGAGTATTTTTCATAAAGGGGATAAGAGAGTAACATTTCATCTTCGGTTCTCAGCGAACCTACTTGTAGCCATAACCACTCATCTCCACCAAAGGCACTCCCTCGAATCACCCTCGAGGAAATGAACCTTTTTCACACACGTTGAGTTGCAACCTTTAGCTGCCAAATTAATTAATTAAGGTTAAGGTTTTCTATGATCCCGTAAATCCATTCCCAAGGCGTCCATAACCGCGGACACGGCTTTTCGAAAAGATTTACCCTGCAGGGGTGTACTAATTTACCCACCGGTACCGTCCGGCTCACCTGATTGGTCCTCTTCCGGGGAAGACTGGCGAGTGGGCGCGGTTAAACCTTTACCTCGCGTGAGACTATCCAAAAGTCATCTATGGCCACAGGACAGGTTCAGTGCCTATTTCAACACCCTGCCCCATCTCCACGTCCTAAACACCACCATCCTCATCAATTCTTTTTCCGCTCACACACACGGCAAATGGAAAAGCGAACTAGAGGACCCTTGGATACGCCCGCACAAGTTATTTAGTTAAAGGGGATTCCATATGTCCCCACCAATGAAAGCACGCTCAGACCTTGGTTTCGAAGACAGGAACTTGCACTTAGGGGCAAGAGTGAGGCAAAACACCATCCCGATGGCAACTCACCCAAGCCTTTTTAGCATCTTAATTAAGTACCACCACAACCTCCACATTGTCCGATCATTCCATCAATTGCATAAATCATGGAAACAATAATGGACATCTAAGCATTTAACTAAGCATTGCTAAGCATATAAAACCAACAATTATATTATTGTCTCAGGCCAACACATCATCTCTAGGGTTCATAGGTAGGGATACATGTGATTGGCTCGGGGAAAACATGCAATAATAGGATTCTCTATATTTTGATCAAAGAGACATTGGAATCGCATGCAATATTGTGGTGGATAAAATAAGTTATAAAACATTAGGAGGCTAGAATGCCAAGAAGGTTGGGTTATCTCTTGCCTTGCTGCCGGGGCGCGTAGTACTGCTCGTCGTGATAGGAGAGGGAACCCTCGACTCCGGAATCAATCACATGAGGGAGAGGTGCAATGCACAATCACATGATGACATGACAAGTTGATGCATTGGTATTATCATTTAATTTATTTAACAATTTAAATGGAGTTCCAAATAATTAGTGCAATTATTTGGACACAACTCCATATTTATCTTAGTGACCACAATATTTGTAAATCATTACATTATTAGAGAAGTGGCTCAATATGCATGACCATGACATGATTCAAAAGGTTTCGTTCTTCCGATCATTTTGGTACCTCATTTGTAATTTTCGGAGTACCGATGCATAAGTAGCAAATTAAATAATTATTTGAATTTAATTTGCTTAACCAATTTAAGAAAAACATCAAATAAATATTTGTGATCAAGAGGTGATGAGTGCATGGTTTGATTGCATGTGAAGCGTTGATCACATTGATATTTTATTCATAATTTTTGGATAATTATTAATCGAATTAGGAATTTCCCAAAATAGGTATTATTTGAACCCTTTTTGGAATTCATATATGAACTACGAGAATATAAATCCAAAAGAAAAATTCAATGATCCCAATTGGTAGATCTTGTCTTCCTGAACATTTTGAGACTTGAATTTTCGAATTTTAAGCATTTTTCAAATAGATATCAATTATTTAATTTGGTTTCAAACTCAAAAAGGAAAACCATTTTTCCCAGACAGGCCGGCCTCAGGCCGGCCAGGCCGGGCTGCAGGCCGGGTGGGTGCCCGAAGGCACCGGCCTTTGGCCGGCCCAGTCCGGCGGGCGAGGCCGGGTGAGTGGCCGAAAGGTCTGGCCCAGTGCCGGCCCAGGCCGGGCGCGCAGGACGGGCACCAGCCCAAGGCATCCGGCCTCAGGCCGGCCCAAGCCTCGGCCAGGTCGGGCACACAGAGCACGGCGACGCCGGCGACCACGGGGATTGATCGGCGGCGAGGAGGGGAAAAAGGGCGCGGGAGAGGGCTAGCAAGCACGCATGCCTCACCTTGAGCTCGGAGGTGTGACCGGCGCAGTGAGGGGCGGGCGGATTCGGCGGGAATCGACTCCGGCATGCGGCATCAACGGTGGACGAAGTCGACGATGCACGCGTCGTCGCCGGGCTTCCCGGTTCAATTCTTGGGGAGGGGAGGAAGAGGAGCTCGAGGTGAAGCTCCCCATGCTCTTCGATCCATGCGGGGAGGACCCTAATGCCGGCGGCAAGCTCGGCACCGAGGCGGTGATGGAGGAGCTCGGTGGAGTGGAAGGAGGGGAAAACAGTGAGCAACTGCGCGGGGAACGGGTAGGTGGCGTCCAGGGCGTCGTCCCGACCCTCCAGGGAAGCAGGTGGAGCAAAGGCCGCGTGCGCGGCAGGGCGGCATGGCCGGCGGCATGGCGCCAGTGTCGTCGGCCACTATGGAGGAGAGAGGGAAAGAAATTTCGTGAAAAACCCCCTGGCCACTTTTAAATAAATTGCAAAAAGGTCTAGAGGCACTTTTTAGGGATTTAATTAGGGCATTTAAACATTGCCAAAAATTCTACAAAATTTACATAGATTTCTTATAACCTGAGGAAGCTCCACAAAAAGTTTGGGCTTCAAATAAAATGTTTAGGTTCACAATTATTTGTATCGTTGCTATATGGTCATTTTTGATAAATCGCAAAATACATTTATTTGAAGCACTTAAGTATTTCCAAAATAATGAAAATATTCATGGAGGCTCTCACAATAATATTGAAGCTCCGCATGATTTTAGTTTGAATTTTTGGAATGTTTATCTTGGTTCCAAAAATAGAATTTGAATTAGGCCAATTTGAATCATCAATTTTATTTCCTTGCTTAATAAGAATTTGCTTCATCAAATGGACATAACATGCACACTTGGAACTTCCTGAACAATTTGGAAGTTCAAGTTTATTGGTTTGCTAAGTTGAGCAAGTTTATGTGGTGGAAGGTTGAGGAAGGTTTGCTTCTTTTATTCATATTGTTTCCAAGTGAGAGTTAGTAATAACAATTGCATATGGATGCTATGATGCAAACATGGAAACAAAAAGTGGAAAAAATTCTTCGTATTTTTCATTACCAGGTTGGGGCTGTTACAGGCAGCGGAGCCGCTGGACCGGGCCGTGGGCCGAGGCCGGTCCGCTGCCAGCTTTTTTCATTTTCCTTTATTTCATTTATGAAACGGGCCGAAAGTCACAGGCCGTGGGCTGGGCCGCGCAAATTACAGACAGTGTTTATTCTCTGTTTTATTCTTTTCCAGAAGCATGTTTAGTTGTTTTTTGTCTAATTTTTGGCAAATTTCATCTAGTTTTTTCTATTCAAAAATTATCCAACGAAATTTTTGTTTAGAGAATAGAAAAGTAAAAATAAATGCTTCTATAGAGTATAAAGTTCATAGAATATAATTCAAGTTTTTCCGCTGCAAATAGAGAAATGTGCTCTTTTAAATTTAAAAGGTCAAAAGAATTAAAAGTGAGAATTAAAAGAGCATGTCAAAGTGAGTATTGTAATAATTATGATTATGTTATTTTATGACCAACGTTGTTAATAACATAATCATGATTTATTGTTATTGTTTTGTTATATGCTTTTATTTCTATTTCTGCCCAACGGTGATATAGTTTTAAATTGCATAAACAGTTGTATGTTTTAGTTTTGACCAATGTTGGATTATTGCATGCAATTGTTGTTTTTGGTCTCACCTCATTGTGAATTTACACGAGGGTACCTCTTGATGAGCTGCATCAAGGATGTTCCAACCCTCAGAGGTGACAACTACTCCGAATGGAGAAAGAAAGTTGACTTGGCCTTTGTTTGTGCTGAGGTGGGCTGGGTTGTGGACACTCCACAGCCAGTCAAGCCAACAGAGCCAGTCAGAGATGCAAAAGATTCTGATGATGATTGGGAGAAAAAGAAGAGGGACCATGCTCCAGTGGAGATGTCATATACCCTCAACAACCAAAAGTGGCTCACCGCCAATAAAAAGTGCATGGCTTTCTTAAAGAACACAATTGAGAACGCTATTGTGGGCTCAATTGCAGAGTGTACTTCCGTAGGGGAGTTTCTTGAAAAGGTAAAGAGCCAGTTCACTGGTTCTTCAAAGATATATGCTACCCAGTTGTTGAAGCAGCTGGTGACAGAAAAGTACACAGGAGGTGGACATGGCATAAGGGAGCATATCCTCAGGATGAGCAACATGGCAGCTAAGCTTAAGCCCATGGATGCTGATTTGGAGCTCAAGCCTGCACTTCTTGTTCACCTAGTTATGGCTTCACTACCGAAAGAGTTTGACACTTTTGTTGTCAACTACAACATGTCACCTGAAAAATGGGACATTGAAAAGACAATAGCCATGTATGTGCAAGAAGAGGACATACTTAAAGCCTCACATGGTGGTTCACTGAACTATGTGAAGGATAATAAAAGGAGGAACTACCACCAAAGCAACAATTGTCCCCCTTCAAAGCCACATGGAAAAGCTCCCTCGCATTATCAGAATCAGCAAAAGTCTTTCCCAGTGGACAAAGACACATGCCTCCACTGCAAGAAGACTGGGCACTATAAAGAAAGATTGTGCTGACTGGCTGAAGTCATTAATGGCAAAGAGAGGTAACAACATTGTTTCCTTTGTAAATGAATCCTTGTATACACAGTTTTCGAAATCTACTTGGTGGATTGACTCTGGAGCAACTGTTCATGTTGCAAATTCATTACAGGGATTCCATTCAACGCGGACTATGCAAAGAAGCGAAAGATGCATTGAAGTTGCAAATGGAGTCCAAGCAGACGTTGAAGCTGTCGGCAAGTTAGCTGATGGATTCACGATTCTGCTTAGAGATGTTTTATATGTTCCTTCATTATACAGAAATTTGATTAGTGTTTCACGTTTGGACAAAGACAGTTATGAATGTTATTTTGGACATGGCAAGTGTGCCATATGGTGTAATAATACTCATGTGCGGGTTGCTTTCCTTCACAATGAGCTTTATTTATTATCCCTGCATGAATTTTTTTATTCTGTGTGTAATGTGAATGAGTATGTTTCTGCGTCGGACAAAGAACAAAAGAAAAGAAAGAGAACTCATGAATCATCGAAACTATGGCACTGTCGCTTAGGCCATATTTCGAGGGAGGAGAATAGAAAGACTAGTAAAATCTGAAATTCTTCCTCCATTAGAGTTCTCAGACATAGAGCAGTGCATAGATTGCATAAAAGGAAAATTTGTAAAGCAAATTAAAATGGGTGCAAACCGAAGCATAGCAACACTAGAAATAATTCACACCGACATTTGTGGACCATTTCCTGTGAAAAGTGTGGATGGTTATGACTCATTCATAACATTCACAGATGATTACTCCCGATATGGTTATATTTATCCAATTAAAGAAAAATCTGAAGCATTGGATAAATTTAAGATATTCAAAGCTGAAGTTGAAAATCAGCATGATAAAAGAATAAAGATAGTGAGATCTGACCGTGGGGGGAGTACTACGGTCGGCACACTCCATATGGTCAAGTCCCTAGACCTTTTGCGAGGTTCTTACAGGAGACTGGAATAGTGGCCCAGTATACAATGCCGGGCGAGCCTCAGCAAAATGGAGTAGCTGAAAGGCGCAACCGTACCCTTATGGATATGGTGCGCAGTATGATGAGTTACTCCACCTTGCCATTGGGACTATGGATGGAGGCGCTTAAAACCGCCGTTCATATTCTCAACAGAGTACCAAGCAAGTCGGTGCCCAAAACACCGTACGAGTTGTGGACAGGAAGGGTGCCCTCCCTACAACACTTCAAGGTGTGGGGGTGCCCAGCTGAGGCCAAATTGTTTAATCCAAATATTGCAAAGTTAGATCCCAAAACAGTTAGTTGCCACTTCATTGGCTACCCTGATAAATCAAAATGTTTTCGTTTCTACTGTCCAGACAGATACACAAAGTTTGTAGAAACAAGACATGCAGTTTTTTTAGAGGACGAACTGATGAGGGGGAGCATGGTAGCTCGAAAAATTGATCTTGAGGAGAAGAGGGTGCATGCACCTAATCCGATCATTCAGGAGCCATTTTTCTCGCTACCTATTGTGCCTGCACCAACAATCCCTGAGATTGCGGTGCAAGCACCTGTTGTAACTCCACCCATGACCACAATGGGCGAAGATCCGGAACCTGTCCGTCAGGAGCCGACTGAACCCATTGTTGAGCATGAAAGGGAGGTACAGCAGCCACATCCGGAAGTTGAGGCACAGAATGAGACCCTTAGAAGGTCTAAAAGAGCTAAAAGATCAGCTATTTCTAGTGATTATGTTTGTAATACAGAGATAGCTCATATGGAAGGTGATCCCACTTCATATGAAGAAGCCATGAGAAGTCCTCACTCATCGAAGTGGCAGGAGGCTATGGAAGACGAGATGAGATCGATGAGTTCTAATGATGTTTAGGACATAGAAAAAATTCCTAAAGGAGCCAAAACAGTAGGCTACAAATGGGTCTACAAAACAAAGTATGACTCTAATGGGAATGCTGAAAAGTATAAAGCCCGACTTGTGGCAAAAGGATTTACACAAAGAGAAGGGATAGATTACAATGAGACGTTTTCTCCAGTCTCATGTAAGGATTCCTTCAGAATCATAATGGCATTAGTTGTACATTTTGATTTAGAGCTACATCAAATGGATGTAAAGACGGCATTTCTAAACGGGGATTTAAAAGAAAATGTCTACATGAAACAACCCAAGGGTTTTTTCATGGAAGGCAAGGAAGATATGGGATGCCGCCTAAAGAAATCCATTTATGGATTAAAGCAAGCCTCTAGACAGTGGTATCTAAAGTTTAATGAGACAATTAAAAGATTTGGATTTAAGGAGAATGTTGAGGACAACTGCGTTTATGCAAAGTTTAAAAGTGGGAAATATATTTTCCTAATCTTGTATGTGGATGATATCTTACTTGCTAGCAGTGATATCAGTCTGCTAATAGAAACAAAGAAGTTCTTGTCCTCAAATTTTGATATGAAAGATCTTGGTGAAGCATCATATGTCTTGGGCATAGAAATTCACCGAGATAGGAAAAATGGAGTGTTAGGACTATCGTAGAAAGCATATTTAGAAAATGTTCTAAAGAAATATAATATGCATACGAGTAATGCCACACCTGCTCCTATAGTCAAGGGCGACAGTTTTGGGAAATTTCAATGTCCCAAGAACCAATATGAGATCGATCAAATGAAAGGAGTACCATATGCTTCGGCTGTTGGAAGCTTACAGTATGCACAAGTGTGCACTCGATGTCGTGGTGGATAGCACGGCATACCCATCAGAGATGGGGAAATTTGTGGAGCAAGGCGGCGATGGCATTCCGGCGGGATTGGGTAGCAAGCACGGCAAACACACGCGATGTACCCAGGTTCGGGGCCCTCCTTGTGGAGGTAACACCCCTACGTCCTACATGTCTGATGTATATCATGGCATAGATCTCGGGCTACATGGTTGCTCCTTGAGCTGTGTTTCTCTCTCTAGCTAGAGGAGGAAGAAGGGGTAGGTGGGGATGAGAAGAGCCTCCAAAACATCTATCTAGGGTTTCCCAAAAGTTGCCTCTCAAGGGCTCCCTGGTGCACCTTATAAAGGGGATGCCCAGGGGACAAAGGGGTGGCCCATTGGGCCCAGCTAGTACTACTCATGCACATGGGATGCCAGCCTGATGTGGTCAGCCAGACATAGTCGGACTGGAGCAGCCGGATTGGAGCAGCCGAATTGGAGCAGCCTGCAGCCTGCAGCCGGACAGGGGCAGCCTGCAGTCTGCAGACCGTCCGCCTGATATTCGTGGTTTGCTTCTCTTGTTTTCTTGTCGAGTCGTGGACTTTGGTATACCGGGGGGTCATCCCCCCGACACTAGCCCCCGAGCGCGTGGAGGCTTTGCTGCTTGCTGGGAAGGCTTCACGAGCTTCCCCTTGTCTTGATTGTCGTGGACGAAATGCTGAAGTCGGAGCTGGAGCCGGCTGAAACTGGAGCTGGATGGCGTTGAAGCCGGCTGAAGTTGAAGCCTTGAAGCCGGATGAAGTTGAAGCCGGATGAAAAGCCTTGAAGTTGAAGCCGAATGAAGTTGAAGCCTACAGTCGGATAAAGTTGAAGCCAGATGAACAACCTTGAAGCCGAATGAAATTAAAGCCTGATGAAAAGCCTTGAAGCCGGATGAAACTTGAAGTTGAAGCCGGATGAAGTTGAAGCCTTGAAGTTGAAGCCGGATGAAAAGCCTTGAAGCCATATGAAAAGCCTTGAAGTTGAAGCCGGATGAAAAGCCTTGAAGTTGAAGCCGGATGAACAGCCTTGAAGTTGAAGCCGGCAGCCCGTGGAGCCGACTGCAGAACTTGGAGTTGGAGTCGGCAGCCCCCGGCTCTTGGCCGGGGGGTTGAAGTCCTCCGGGTCTGCGGCTGAGCAACCCCCGGGAATGATATTGCCGGCTGACAGCGTGGCAGCCCCCGGGCTCTTGGCCGGGATGATGAAGTCCTCCGGGTCTGCGGAGCCGGTTTGGCGGCTGCGCAGCCCCCGGGAATGATATTGCTGGCTGACGGCGTGGCAGCCCCCGGGCTCTTGGCCGGGGTGATGAAGTCCTCTGTTGCAGAGCCGGCTTGGCGGCTGCGCAGCCCCCGGGAATGATATTGCCGGCTAACGGCGTGGCAGCCCCCGGGCTCTTGGCCGGGGTGATGAAGTCCTCTGGGTCTGCGGTTGCGCAGCCCCCGGGAATGATATTGCCGGCTAACGGCGTGGCAGCCCCCGGGCTCTTGGCCGGGGTGATGAAGTCCTCCGGGTCTGCGGAGCCGTCTTGGTGGCTACGCAGCCCCCGGGAATGATATTGCCGGCTGACGGCGTGGCAGCCCCCGGGCTCTTGGCCAGGGTGATGCAGTCCTCCGGGTTTGCGGGGCCGCCAAGCCGGCAATATCGGGCTGCCACATGATGACTCCCAAGTGCAGGAGATCAATTGTAGTACCTTTCAATTAGAAAAGGTTGTCGAACCCGGTTAGAAAGAATGATAAATAAAGCAATGAAAGATGCAAATGTTTTTGGGATTTTCAGTTGTATGATTGCAAAGATAATAAAAATGTCGAAAGTAAATAGTAACAGTTGAAAGCCCAATCCTCTATGTGGCAAGAGGACAAGCTCAAAGGGTGTGTAACTTATATGTGGAAAGCGTTCCCGAGGGCGGCATGGATATCACTAGGCATAGAGATTTATTAAACAACACGTTGCATATCTTGTCAAGTTTTAATCTTCTTGGGGCGGAGCCATAACTAGGCATAGCTAAATAAATAATCTACAACCCCTTATGATGGATCATGTAGCCAATTAAATGACTGCACAAGAATTATTAAGACACAAAGTCCCACCATAGCATTACACTCTAAGGTCCCCGACACTACTACCCACATAATATAACTGCATGACTCCGTCTTAGGCTTACTTGTCCTCCCAAGTCTTTCTCAATTCATTACACTACGTTGTTCTCCTATGAGCCCTTATAGGTGAAGTGTTGTGCAGTTGACGCTCGCACAATACCATCATAGAATCACATAGAAGATAAACTCTTGACAAAATACCAACACATGTTATATATAAATCATTGCCAATTCATCCTATGCCCTCAGGAACATATGGGAACTACTCACAACGTGCAAACATTATCATAATCAGTGGCATAAAGGGTACAACACAATCTGAAATAAATACTTCACCACCAAATAATGACAAGTACCCAATCACAAACATGAATAGGAGCACAAGACAATGATCTAGGGTATAGCAACTCTCAAACTATGAGGGGAATGGAGTGGATCACGGAGATGGTGATGGAGATGGTGATGGTCTTGGTGATGGTGTTGATGTAGAGGCCTCCTCCTACGCCAAGGAGGAGAGGTGATGATGATGGCGGTGATTTCCCCCCTCTCCGGAGCTCCGGAGCAGCAGGATCTGACCCCCTTCGGAGAGAATCAGGAGCTCCGCCACCGCCACGGCCTCAGATAATTCGGGGAAAATTAGGGCGTCCTTTTTCGGGGAGAACGAAGGCGTACATAAAAAGCCCCAGGCGAGGAAGTGCCCGAGGCCCCGTTTAGTGGGTCCCATGCAGCCCCTGTACCTGGCCGCATGGGCCCACCCCTTTTGGGCCTCGTGGCCTTCCTCTCTTCGGTCTTCTTTCCATCGCCCTTCTTCCGAATAAAAACTACCGTGCTATTTTTCCTTTAGTTATTTGGGTTCGCGAAACTCCTGAAACAATAAAGACAAAAAAGGGGGGTATTCTGCCTCCCAGATATTAAATACCAAAAATAGGGACTTGGTATGAAAGTCCCATAAATCATCTAAAACATGCAAAACATTGATATAACAGTGCAAATAACATTCCCATATGATAATATAAGGTATTAAAATGATGATATAAAATGCACATATCAACTCCCCCAAGCTTAAAACTTTACTCATCCTCGAGTAAATAAGGACATAGATCATTACATGCATCGATGGACTTATGGTTGATAAATAAATACAGGCATTGTATCATCATCATATTCAATTGCAATGTAAGATTAATGAACTAAAACTCATACACATGAGGGCAACATAAGTAGAAGCTCTAGCAATCACCCCTTACTTTTGAAAGCAAATAACCATTGTATGTTGGACAACTGAATCATACTCCTTTTCCCATGCTTTTGCTCTTTATGGCAAGCATTTGAATGATTAGAGTTGAATGTGAAAGCAAATATGAGTAGTGGCCTTGATAAAGTAAAGGTTAGATGTCTCATGCCCCTTGAATACAAGTACCTACACCATGATTACTCATCTTGGGAAACAAAGCAAGTTTTTAAGTTATCTATCATTGTAAGTAATAATGGTATTATCAAGAGCCTCAACTGGGGTACCTCTTGTCCCATGATATGGATCAATCCCACATCAAAACAACAAGACAAACAAACATAATCAACAACCTCAACACCCTTTTTATTTACCACTTGATATAGCTTTCATTGTAGGGTGTATCACAGAAAGTTCAAAATAGTATGTAAGTAAATTTCCACCATGAATGATGCATGGCTTAGATTAGCGGCCCAGGTTTCTCTCTAACCATTTATACAAACTTATTTAAACTTACTCTATTTCCACATTATTTCACCATGATAGGCATCCATAAACAAAAGTACATGATATCAACTGAATAAATGATGGAACATGTTGAAAGCTTTGCATGTGACAGCACATATGGGCTAACTCCCAACCCTAAACATTTATCAAGCCACTATCATCATAATATTAATCACAATGGTTCATGTTTATTATTTGATATTTTGATGATATAATTCTACAGTTGTCCAACATACTCAAGTTAATTAAGTCCAAGGCAAGATGTGACTAAAACCTCTAAATATGTCACGCTCATTTGCATGAGTGTTACCGATAAATCTCCAAAACAAGAGACCCATGGATGACACCATACTTTAATATCCATTGATAAACCACAAGATAGGGATACATGATAATGCTCTATGAGCTCACACAAGCCTAAACGAAATTGATAACTAAACGATAAAAGCAAAACACACCTTGACTAGATAGATAAAAGAGACTAATAAAGAGAGACTAGGTGAAACTCCCCCAAGCTTGACATCTTGCTAGAACTTCCTCTCTTCTTTCTTATTGCCTTCATAATAATGATCTTCAAGGTCTCCAACGATCTTCATCATGAGGTTATAGGCTTTCTCAAATTCTTTTGCAGCTTCTCCCAGTTTCTCCATAAGGTTCTTCTCAACCGTCTCCTTGCTAGGCCTCCACTCGGGGCTTGATACCTTCTTGTTGGGGATCTTGCGATCCCACTCACCAGGATAATTCCTTTGAGTGGTGCGCTGGGATTCCCTGTCAATAAGAGTAGAAGCCACATTTTTGCTTACAAGCGAGAGCCTGGGAACCTTCCCTCTAGTTTGGATGCGCGCCGTCTTCCTCTTGTTGCCAAGAGAGCGGTTCACCCCCACATTGGCTACATCAATAGGCGATGGAGGTGCTGTTGCCAGGGGCGTGAAGTCGAAGATTGCCTTGTATTCTTCCTCATCATCCTCTTCCTCATGGTCATCATCGTCGGAGTAGTCCTTCCTCTTCCTGTTCCTCTTCCATGGGGACGTGGGGCTGAGCCCCTCAAGCTCATTATCATCGTCATCCATGGAGGAACATTGGTAGGAGTTCCCTGAAGACATGGCTAAAACCTGGCAAACAGAGACAGTAAGAGACAAAGATCGCTCGAGAACGCTCGGTGCGAGATTAGATCGTTAGAGACGGGTATATATTAAGGGTTTTTAGGTTAAACCGGAGCGTCGGGGTCGAAAATGGGGCGAAAAGGGTCTCCGAGGTGGAAAAGGAGTGGGCCCACGCGGCCCCTGTACTTGGCCGCGTGGGGCCACCTCTTTCCCTCCTCGGGACTCCGTTTCGTCAAGTTTTCTTGCCCCACACGTTAATTTCCATAAAATTTCACGTAATTCCGAGAAACTTTCCAATACAAAAGTTACCTTTTATTGATTTGGGGTTGCTGAAACTGCTCGACCCTCTTCTATTATTTCTTCCGGTGTTTGTAAATTCAATGTTTCCACTATTCCAATGAAGCTTTTTCCTGCAATATAATGTTTAAGACGTTGTCCATTGACCACATGAGGTTTACACTAGTAGAAAAACAGTTACCCGTGGCGCACCATTTTTGGTTACCCGTGGTGCAGGGCCCTGCGCCACGGATTACCACGCCACGGGTAACATTTTAGCCGTGGCGCAGGTGTCCCGGTGCGCCACGGGTAACAAATTAGTCGTGGCGCACCTCTACACCCTGCGCCACGGCTAACATGTGCCACGGGTATGACATTATATGCGCCACGGCTATGTGTTCCACGAAATAAAAAAAAACTACCCGCCGCCGCCCGTCGCGGGGGATTCACGTCGCCGCGTCCGGGAGGACTTCGAGCTCGTGCTCAACCGCCACCGGAGGGGCCTCGACGTCGCGCGCATGGGGGAAGGGCGTCGTCCTCGCTGCGCGCGTCGCTGTCATGCTCGACTCCATGCCCGCGTCCTCGAAGCACCAGGGACGCTTCGTCGTCGGACCCACGCCGGGGTCTCCATGCTCGCGGACGCGCGGGGAGGAGCTCTGGAAGCCGCCGGCCCCTCTGGTCGTCGTTGCGTCACCACGGTCGACGGGCTCCGCGGGCACGCGCCGGAGGAGCTCCGCACATGGGGGGAGGGGGCTCTATCCGCTCCGTCATCGGCCCGAGCAGGCGTCAAGCAGAGCTTCACGCGCGTCGTCGAGCGGCGTCAACGGCGCTCCGCACCAGATCCGCCGTGCTTGGATCCGCCTCGGCATGAGCTGCCGACCACGCGACCCGAGTCCTCCAGGTGGTGAGCACACCGCGAGAGCCGCCGCTGCGGACTCCACGGGGGGCTTCGTACGCCAAAGGCTACCGGAGGTGGATGTGCATCTCTGATTGGTTGTGGAGGTGGAGGCACAGATCGTGTGCTTTCTACAGCGCATGGGAACCATCAGATGTTGGCCACGAAGCCCCCTAGGACCGTTAGATGAGCAGCACACAGATCCGGCCTGGCAGTAGTACAGTGTACGAGCAGTGAAGAAACGAAGCCCCCGGTGCACATGATCCGGCCTGGCAGTAGCACAGTGTATGTGGTCCCTAGTAGGACATGGGCTAGTGGTTGGCAGCACGTGCAAGGCAGCATGTAGTTCGTATCCGTGGTGCAATATATTTCCCTGTGTCATTAGTATATGGAGGCCATCCAAAACCACAAATAGCCGTGGCGCACCTGGTCGTGATGCGGCATGGGTAGGAACTTACCCGTGGCGCATCACTTTTTGGTGCGCCACGGGTAAGGAGGGGGCAGACCAGCCAGCCAGGCCACCACATAGCCATGGCGCATTCAAGTTTTGGTGCGCCACGGGTATGGCCCTAACAGTGGCGCACCGTTTTTTGTGCGCCACGGCTAAATACTAGTGGCACACCAAAATGGTGGTGCGCCACGGCTATTTTTTCATCTATAAGCCTTTTCCTACTAGTGTTACCTTTCATATCACCGTAAAGACGGATAGCTCCTAAACGATATACTTCCTGTATGACTAATGGTCCCTGCCATTTTGAGGCTAGCTTCCCTGCAGAAAACTTGAAACGAGAGTTGTATAATAAAACTTGATCTCCTACTTTGAATTATTTTCTCTTAATCTTCTTGTCATGCCAAATCTTAACTTTCTCTTTAAACATTTTAGCATTTTCATAGGCTTCATTCCTCCATTCATCTAGCAGGTTTAAATCAAGGATTCTTTTCTCTCCTGCAGTCTTAAGGTCAAAGTTTAATTGTTTAATAGCCCATCTAGCTTTATGTTCTAATTCAACAGGTAAATGACAAGCTTTTCCATAGACCATTTTATAAGGGGACATTCCCATAGGATTTTTAAAGGCAGTTCTATAAGCCCATAATGCATCATTAATTTTAAGTGGCCAATCAGACCTAGACTTATTTACTGTCTTTTCCAAAATGAGTTTAATTTCCCTATTACTTAATTCAACTTGTCCACTTGTTTGAGGGTGATAAGGAGACGCAATTCTATGGTTAACATCATATTTTGCCAATGCTTTCCTAAAAACACCATGTATGAAATGAGAGCCACCATCAGTAATTAAAAACCTAGGAACACCAAACCTTGGGAAGATGATGTCCTTGAGCATTTTCATTGCTGTGGCATGATCTGCACTTTTGGTTGGAATTGCCTCCACCCACTTTGTAACATAGTCCACTTCAACCAAAAAATGATTATGCTTCGTCTTTGAGGATGGGAAAGGTCCCATAAAGTCAAAACCCCACACATCAAATGGTTCAAGTGGTAGAGAATAATTCATAGGCATTTCATTTCTCCTACCAATATTTCCTACTCTTTGACATTTATCACAAGATTTAACATATTCATGGAAATCCTTAAATAATGTAGGCCAGTAGAAACAAGATTGTAATACCTTTGCTGCTGTGCGATCTCCTGCATGATGCCCTCCATAGGGAATATCATGACAATCTCTTATTATAGCCTGTTGTTCATGCTCAGGTATACAACGTCTAATAATACCATCTACACTTTTCTTATAAAGGAAAGGATCATCCCAAAAATAATGTCTAAGATCATAAACGAATCTCTTTCTTTGTTGGTAAGTAAAGTGTGGAGGTAATACTTTTCCAACAATAAAATTTGCATAATTAGCGAACCAAGGAGATGCAGCCTTAACACTGGATACATTAACAATTGCAAGTTATTCATTAACAAAGCTATCATTAATAGGAATAGGATCATCAGGTATATTTTCCATTCTAGAGAGATGATCGGCTACTTGGTTATCCTCTTCTTTCCTATCAACAATGTGTAAATCAAATTCTTGCAATAAAATTACCCATCTTATCAATCTAGGCTTAGCATCCTTCTTGTTCATCAAGTATTTTATAGCAGAATGATCAGTATGTATTGTAACTTTGGAATCAGTAATATAAGGTCTAAACTTGTCACAAGCAAATAGTACTGCTAAAAATTCTTTTTCAGTTGTAGCATAATTTCTTTGGGCAACATCAAGTCTTCTACTAGCATAATAAATAACATTCAGTTTCTTATCAACCCTTTGACCCAAAACAGCCCCAAGTGCATAATCACTAGCATCACACATAATTTTAAAGGGCAATTTCCAATCAGGAGGTTGAATAATAGGAGCAGTTATTAAAGCATTCTTCAAAATATTAAAAGATTCAATGCAATCATCATTAAAAGAGAAAGGAACATCCTTTTGCAAAAGATTTGTTTGAGGTTTTGATATTTTGGAGAAATCCTTAATGAACCTACGGTAAAAACCTGCATGCCCAAGAAAACTTCTTATACCTTTTATATCCTTTGGGTATGGTAGCTTCTCAATAGCTTCTATCTTGGCTTGATCAACTTCTATTCCATCTCCAGAAATCTTATGTCCTAGAACAATTCCTTCGGTAACCATGAAGTGACACTTCTCCCGATTGAGAACTAAATGCTGATCTTCACAACACTGCAAAACTTTGTTAAGATTGAACAAGCAATTATCAAAAGAAGTACCATACACAGAAAAAGCATCCATAAAGACTTCCATTATCTTTTCAATATAATCAGCAAATATAGCATTCATGCATCTTTGAAAAGTAGCAGGAGCATTACATAAACCGAATGGCATTCTTCTATAAGCAAATTTACCAAATGGGCAAGTAAAAGTGGTCTTTTCTTGATCGTCCTTATGGACAGGAATTTGTGAGAAACCTGAATAACCATCTAGATAACAAAAGTGAGAGTGTTTAGATAACCTTTCTAACATTTGATCAATAAATGGCAATGGGTAATGATCTTTTCTAGTTGCTTTGTTTAATTTCCTGTAATCAATGCACATCCTATAACCAACAACAGTACGTTGAGCCACAAGTTCATTCTCATCATTTGGAACAACAGTCATTCCACCCTTTTTAGGAACACAATGGACAGGACTAACCCACTTACTATCAGCTATAGGATAAATGATACCAGCTTCCATGAGTCTTATTACCTCTTTTCTTACCACTTCTTTCATTTTTGGATGGAGACGGTGTTGATAATCAACAACAGGTTTTGCATCCTCTTCTAAATTAATTTTATGCATACATAGAGCTGGGTTTATACCTTTAAGATC
Source organism: Puccinellia tenuiflora (assembly GCA_012064385.1). NCBI lineage: Eukaryota > Viridiplantae > Streptophyta > Magnoliopsida > Poales > Poaceae > Puccinellia > Puccinellia tenuiflora. Next base: position 497,521 of record QRDG01001028.1, read on the forward strand.
ATCAAGAGAGTATCCAATAGCTGGTCAATGAGCTTTTAGCACATCAAGTAGTTTCTCTTCTTCTTCAGCTGAAAGGTTAGCACTAATAATGACAGGATATATGTTCTTATCATCTAAATATGCATATTTCAGGTTGTCAGGCAAAGGTTTCAATTCAAAACTAGGATCCCCTTTAGGTGGTGGTAACACTCCTAAATTATCAGGAGGGATATGCAACTGTAACTGTAGAGGTTGTTGCCATAATATTTGTTCCAGAGCCTCTTTTTCCTCATCATTAAATGGTTCATCTTGATTAAGCATATAACGTTCTACAACATCTGTTGAAGCTACAGCTATATGAGCAAGAGTTTCAATTATATCTTCAGAAATTGGCTCTTTCACAACATGTTTATCAGCAAATTTGGAAAAATTGAACTCAAGTCTTCCATTATCACATTTAATAAACACTTTCTCTTTAAGCAAATTAATTTCAGCTCCAACAGTACGCAAGAAAGGTCTACCAAAAATGATAGGACAAAATGAATCTTGAGGGCAACCAAGCACAATAAAATCAGCAGGATATTTTATTTTACCAACTAGAACTTCAACATCTCTAACAATTCCAAAAGGACTAATATATTCTTTATTAGCAAGTTGAATCGTCATACCTGTCTCTTCCATAACAATAGGATCAATATCAGGCTTGATTTCAAGATAGAGAGAATATGGAATGACACTAATGCTTGACCCAATATCACATAGACCATGATAACTTGAAGTCCCAATAGAGCATGATATTATAGGTTTTCCCACCTTGGCTGAATTACCTCTGATAATTTTAGTAGCGTCTTCACATAGATAAACATCGACAGGATCTTCTTCATTTAATTGTTTGATAACAGAAATTTGAGTATTGACTTCCACCTGTTCATATGGCTGAGGACATCTTCTTTTACTCTTGTTAGTAACAGCAATAAGTAAATTTTTCTTAACTTGGTTCGGATATGGGGGTGGCTCAACATACTCCTCAATGCTCACAGATGACACTAGCTCTATTTGTTTAATAACTTTAGGAATAACAATAGATTGTTTAACAGGTTCAACATAAGTTTTAAACCCACTTTTAGGAATAGAGATATGCTCAGCAAAAGATTTAGCTATTTCAAGTATAACATAAGGATCAAGATTAAATGTATCACTCATATTTTTAAACAAGATGGAAGTAGAGAAGCTCTCCACACATGAATATCCATAATCAAAATAAGGTTCATTACCTTTATCAAGTTCCTAGTGTCCAGTATTTTCAGAAATAGTTTCCAATAGGTTCCATGCTTCTTCTGCAGTATTATTTGTAAAACTCCCACCAGATGAATTGTCCAGAATTTCATTATGCTTCATAGGTAGCCTCACATAAAAGTTTATCAATATAAGTTTCTTTGTAAGATCATGACAAGGATTCTCACGAAGGAGTGCCTTCAGTCTCCCCCAAGCTTGAGTAATACTCTCTCCCAGATGTGGCCAGAAATTAAATATATAGCAGCGGTTCTCATAAGCTTCTCTAGGAGTAAAATATTTAAGAAAGGAAATCTTCCTCAATACACTCCATTCAGTAGTGGCTCCTTCATCCAAAGACCTGAACCAAATACGAGTATTACCAGATAAAGACATAAATAATAGCTTCCTTTTCACATAGTCCTCAGAAATACCAGGAATCCTAAATAAGCCACATATTTCTTCAATCATTTCAATGTGTTCGTGTGCAGGCTTAGTTCCATCCCCTGAAAATATATTCTTCGTAACTCTTTCAACATGGCCAGTGGGAATTTTAAATCCCACTTCAGGTATCTTAGACACAGCAGTTTCAACCACTTTAGCAGTAGTGGCATAAGCACTTTCATATAGAGCAAGGTGCAACGAGGAACGATTCTTAAACGCCATAATATCAATGAGATAAAACAACAAATATACTTCAGCTTTCAAGTTTCCTTACCAAACTTCTTACCGATAGCGCTACGCTCCCCGGCAACGGCGCCAGAAAAGTATCTTGATGACTCCCAAGTGCAGGAGATCAATTGTAGTGCCTTTCAATTAGAAAAGGTTGTCGAACCCACGAGGAGCTGAAGGTATTGGTTAGAAAGAATGATAAATAAAGCAATGAAAGATGCAAATGTTTTTGGGATTTTCAGTTGTATGATTGCAAAGATAATAAAAATGTCGAAAGTAAATAGTAACAGTTGAAAGCCCAATCCTCTATGTGGCAAGAGGACAAGCTCAAATGGTGTGTAACTTATATGTGGAAAGCGTTCCCGAGGGCGGCATGGATATCACTAGGCATAGAGATTTATTAAACAACATGTTGCATATCTTGTCAAGTTTTAATCTTCTTGGGGCGGAGCCATAACTAGGCATAGCTAAATAAATAATCTACAACCCCTTATGATGGATCATGTAGCCAATTAAATGACTGCACAAGAATTATTAAGACACAAAGTCCCACCATAGCATTACACTATAAGGTCCCCGACACTACTACCCACATAATATAACTGCATGACTCCGTCTTAGGCTTACTTGTCCTCCCAAGTCTTCCTCAATTCATTACACTACGTTGTTCTCCTATGAGCCCTTATAGGTGAAGTGTTGTGTAGTCGACGTTCGCACAACACCATCATAGAATCACATAGAAGATAAACTCTTGACAAAATACCAACACATGTTATATATAAATCATTGCCAATTCATCCTATGCCCTCAGGAACATATGGGAACTACTCACAACGTGCAAACATGATCATAATCAGTGGCATAAAGGGTACAACACAATCTGAAATAAATACTTCACCACCAAATAATGACAAGTACCCAATCACAAACATGAATAGGAGCACAAGACAATGATCTAGGGTATAACAACTCTCAAACTATGAGGGGAACGGAGTGGATCACGGAGATGGTGATGGAGATGGTGATGGTCTTGGTGATGGTGTTGATGTAGAGGCCTCCTCCTACGCCAAGGAGGAGAGGTGATGATGATGGTGGTGATTTCCCCCCTCTCCGGAGCTCCGGAGCAGCAGGATCTGACCCCCTTCGGAGAGAATCAGGAGCTCCGCCGCCGCCACGGCCTCAGATAATTCGGGGAAAATTAGGGTGTCCTTTTTCGGGGAGAACGAAGGCGTACATAAAAAGCCCCAGGCGAGGAAGTGCCCGAGGCCCCGTTTGGTGGGTCCCACGCGGCCCCTGTACCTGGCCACGTGGGCCCACCCCTTTTGGGCCTCGTGGCCTTCCTCTCTTCGGTCTTCTTTCCATCGCCCTTCTTCCGAAGAAAAACTACCGTGGTATTTTTCCTTTAGTTATTTGGGTTCGCGAAACTCCTGAAACAATAAAGACAAAAAAGGGGGGTATTCTGCCTCCCAGATATTAAATACCAAAAATAGGGACTTTGTATGAAAGTCCCATAAATCATCTAAAACATGCAAAACATTGATATAACAGTGCAAATAACATTCCCATATGATAATATAACTTATAAAAATGATGATATAAAATGCAAGTATCACCACGCCGTCAGCCGGCAATATCATTCCCGGGGGCTGCGCAGCCGCCAAGCCGGCTCCGCAGACCCGGAGGACTTCATCACCCCGGCCAAGAGCCCGGGGGCTGCCACGCCGTCAGCCGGCAATATCATTCCCGGGGGCTGCGCAGCTGCCAAGCCGGCTCCGCAGACCCGGAGGACTTCATCACCCCGGCCAAGAGCCCGGGGGCTGCCATGCCGTCAGCCGCAATATCATTCTCGGGGGCTGCGCAGCCGCCAAGCCGGCTCCGCAGACCCAGAGGACTTCATCACCCCGGCCAAGAGCCCGGGGGCTGCCACGCCGTCAGCCGGCAATATCATTCCCTGGGGCTGCGCAGCCGCCAAGCCGGCTCCGCAGACCCGGAGGACTTCATCACCCCGGCCAAGAGCCCGGGGGCTGCCACGCCGTCAGCCGGCAATATCATTCTCGGGGGCTGCGCAGCCGCCAAGCCGGCTCCGCAGACCCAGAGGACTTCATCACCCCGGCCAAGAGCCCGGGGGCTGCCACGCCGTCAGCCGGCAATATCATTCCTGGGGCTGCGCAGCCGCCAAGCCGGCTCCGCAGACCCGGAGGACTTCATCCCCCCGGTCAAGAGCCCGGGGGCTGCCGACTCCAACTCCAAGTTCTACAGTCGGCTACACGGGCTGCCGGCATCAACTTCAAGGCTGTTCATCTGGCTTCGTCACCCCGGGGGCTGCCACGCCGTCAGCCGGCAATATCATTCCCGGGGGCTGCGCAGTCGCAGACCCGGAGGACTTCAACCCCCCGGCCAAGAGCCCGGGGGCTGCCGACTCCAACTCCAAGTTGTGCAGTCGACTCTATGGGCTGCCGGCTTCAACTTCAAGGCTATTCATCTGGCTTCAAGGCTTTTCATCCGGCTTCAACTTCAAGGCTTTTCATCCGGCTTCAACTTCAAGGCTTTTCATCTGGCTTCAAGGTTGTTCATCTGGCTTCAAGGCTTTTCATCCGGCTTCAACTTCAAGGCTTTTCATCCGGCTTCAACTTCAAGGCTTTTCATCTGGCTTCAAGGCTGTTCATCTGGCTTCAAGGCTTTTCATCCGGCTTCAACTTCAAGGCTTTTCATCTGGCTTCAAGGCTTTTCATCCGGCTTCAACTTCGAGGCTTCAACTTCATCTGGCTTCAAGGTTGTTCATCTGGCTTCAAGGCTTTTCATCCGGCTTCAACTTCAAGGTTTTTCATCCGGCTTCAACTTCAAGGCTTCAACTTCATCTGGCTTCAAGGCTGTTCATCTGGCTTCAAGGCTTTTCATCTGGCTTCAAGGCTTTTCATCCGGCTTCAAGGCTTTTCATCCGGCTTTAATTTCATTCGGCTTCAAGGCTGTTCATCCGGCTACAGGCTTCAACTTCATACGGCTTCAACTTCAAGGCTTTTCATCCGGCTTCAACTTCATCCGGCTTCAAGGCTTCAACTTCAGCCGGCTTCAACGCCATCCAGCTCCAGTTTCAGCTGGCTCCAACTCCGACTTGAGCATTTCATCCACGACAATCAAGACAAGGGGAAGCTTGTGAAGCCTTCCCAGCAAGCAGCAAAGCCTGCACGCGCTCGGGGGCTAGTGTCGGGGGGATGACCCCCCGGTATACCAAAGTCCATGACTCGACAAGAAAACAAGAGAAGCAAACCACGATATCAGGCGGACGGTCTGCAGATTGCAGGCTGCTCCAGTCTAGCTACAGGCTGCCCCCTGTCCGGCTGCAGGCTGCAGGCTGCTCCAGTCCGGCTGCTCCAGTCCTACTGCTCCAGTCTGACTGCGTTTGGCTGACCACATCAGGCTGGCATCCCATGTGCATGAGTAGTACTAGCTGGGCCCCATGGGCCACCCCTTTGTCCCCTGGGCATCGTCTTTATAAGGTGCACCAGGGAGCCCTTGAGAGGCAACTTTTCGGAAACCCTAGATAGATGTTTTGGAGGCTCTTCTCATCCCCACCGACCCCTTCTTCCTCCTCTAGCTAGAGAGAGAAACACAGCTCAAGGAACAACCATGTAGCCCGAGATCTATGCCATGATATACATCAGACATGCAGGACGTAGGGGTGTTACCTCCACAAGGAGGGCCCCGAACTTGGGTACATCGCGTGTGTTTACCGTGCTTGCTACCCAATCCCGCCGGAATGCCATCGCCTCCTGCTCCACAAATTTCCCCATCTCTGATGGGTATGCCGTGCTATCCACCATGACACTCGCCCTGACTTAGTTTTTGTTACTAGGGTACTCGGTAGATATCAAGAAAATCCAGGCATAAAGCACTGAAAAATTGTAAAGAAAGCATTGCGTTATGTGCAAGGCACAAAGGACCTCATTCTAACATATAGAAGATCTGATTCCCTAGAGATAAGAGGGTATTCGGATGCAGATTTTGCGGGGGACAAAGATGATAAAAAATCCACGTCTGGATACGTGTTATTCTCGCAGGAGGGGCTATTTCGTGGAGAAGCTCCAAACATATAATAGTTGCATCGTCCATGATGTATGCAGAATTTATAGCATGTTATGAGGCCACGGGGCATGCGATATGGCTAAAGAAATTTATGCCCGACTTGAAAGTGGTAGATTGAATTGACAAACCACTAAAGATGTATTGTGACAACCAGCCCGCATTATTTTATGCTCACAACAACAAGTCGAGTAACGCTACAAAACCAATAGAGATAAAGTATTATGTTGTGAAAGATAAAATCCAGGATCACACTATAAGTCTCGAGCATATAAGGGCAAAGGATATGTTTGCGGATCCGCTAACGAAAGGCTTACCACCCAATGTGTTCAAGGAACACTTAGCCGGCATGGGTTTAAGGTAGAGCCTATGATTCCTGGATCATGAGAGGCCCAAAAGGAAAAGAAATTGTTTCAAAACAAAGAGGTATATTGTAGCTGTCTGATTCTATCGGCAATTGAGCTGAGACGATGAAACATGCTCTATGTATCGATCTGTGATGAAACGAGTAAAGTAAAAGGTAAAAGTAAAGTTGAGATCAAGGGGGAGAATGTTAGGATGATCTCCACCCGCGTGAGCCCAACGGCCCACCGGGGCCTTTGATCTGCGCCCTGATCGGGGGCGCTCAACCCCTTATGGTTGATGGGCCCCTGTCATGTAACATCCCAAGATTTTCAAATTTTTAAAAATTCAGAAAGATCAAAAACTTTTTGAAAGTGATATATATTTTGTTTTGAAAATCCAAAAGCATGCATGCATGCATCATCTTCTTGCCTGATTGCATTTAATTTTTTTCAAAAGATGGAATTATATTTCCACTTTAAAACCTATTTGAGAAAAAATTCATAAAGGGGCCCTATTATGCTCTATTTAATATTTGGATTTTCATGAGTTTATTGGTTGGCCAAAATAGTACCAAGTGTTCTATTTTAATCTTTCCAAAAAGTACTTTATCAAATTATTTGGAAGAGTTTTAATTCTATTTTGAATTTGGAAAATATCACTAAATACCATTTAAATGCCCAAGGGTATTTTGGTAATTTATTTTGTGTAAAAAAAGTGTTTTATGATATTACTACTAATATTGTTTTGGTTTTTATTTGGTTGAAAAATGGAATTATAAAATCCTATTTATTCAAAATGACATAAAGATGTCAATTGTGCATTTATGCAATATTTGATTTTCTTTCAAAATAAAATATTATGGAAAAGGTTCCAAAGTATTTAAACGGATTATTTTGATTTTTAGAAAATTTATTCAAATTAGTTTGAATCCATTTGGATCCATATTTCAAAAGTTATAGTTTTTCTAGAAAATAGAAGAAGGAAAAAGCTTAAAAAAAAAGTAGGAAGCCACCCGTCCGAGCCAGCCTAGCATCGGCCCAGCTCAGCAGCGGCCCGACATCGTCCCCGCAGCCCGCTTCCTCTCTCTCCCTCACTGACGCCCGGGACCCACCTGTCGGGATGACCACGTCATCGTCTCTTCCTCTTCCGTTGGAGCTCTTCAATGGCCAAAATGGCCACCACCACTCCCCTCTCGATTCCGGACGATTAAGGCCCCATTACACCGCACCTCCACGCCCCTCTTAACCCCCACCCCCTCCTTTCAATTTGCCCCTTCACCACTCCCGAATCGTGCCCCACGGCCGCCCAATTTCCCCGCCGGATCTCCGCCTACCGCCACCGCAAAATCTCCATTCCGGCGAAATCCGTGAGTGCCCCAACTCGGGACCAAGCCTATATTCCTCCCTTCATCGTTGTGCACCCCCGTGACATCTTCACCGATTTTATTTGCAGCCGTATCGACGCGGACGTCCACGTCCGAATGCCGCCGCCGCCTCGAGCTACTCCGGCCGTGCCTCCTCGCCGCACCAGGACGCCCCCGATGCCACCCCCTCGCCATCATCCCCACCTCGTCGCTCGTTGTCGTCGTCTTGGACAGGCACGGGAAGCACCAGAGTGCCTACGCCCTCGACGTCCGAGTCGTCGCCGCCGCGCACCGTCCTCTCCGTCCACCCTCCGACCACCGTGGTATAAACCCTAGCTCCTAGACCGTTGGATCTAGATCCAGCGGTTGGTTTTTGATCTTTTAATCGAATCGGTATCAACCAATCCGGAGCTGCCACGTCACCCCGGTTTCTTTTTCATTTTCTGTTTTTCTGTTTTTCTGTTTCTCTGTTTCTAGACAGAAATTCATCCAAACTTTGAAAATCCATATCTTTTTAACCACAACTCCAAATCCAATGATTTTGATGTCTGTGGATTCAGAAAAAATGAGTAGAATACAGTAGTATATATTTTGGTAATTATTGTTTCGTGCCCAAACTTGTTATTGGCAGAATCTTTATTAACTTGTTTAGGCTATAAAATGAGTTCTGTAAATCCTTTTTGAGTGAATCCAATTGCATATTTCTTGTTTAGATGTCCTCTGTACAGTAGCTCTCTTTAACAAATTTTTATAAAATGTTTTTTATGCGAGAAACCTTTGAAATTGTGATGATACCTTTATTTGTGTGCTTTGAAATTATTCCTAATAAGTGATTTAATAAAAATTGATTTGTGGCATCATGCATATAGAACAACCGGAGAACAGAAAGTAAACTTATATTTGTATTGTAGTAAATTTTGCATAATCATGCATGGCATATTTTGTATTTGTCACTTGTGTGAAATTGTATGTTTATTTGGGTGTTTTTATTTTCGTTAGATTTTTTGGAGGGACCCGGTGACTTTTGCAATTGCTACTCATGTTCCTCTTGTTGCCAAGGCAAGTGGCACACTTGCATGTTTTTGTCCTATTTATTTTGATATATGCATGTTGTAGTATTACTTGGAAAATAGCATGATAGGTTTAATAGTATCGCCATGCTAAAACTGTTTAGAATAGTTTTCTCCTTTTTACTAGATGGTCTAGATGCACCTATGATAACTTGGTAGAATTTAGACTTGCTATGCTAAATGTTGTTTTTGATAAAAGTAAAATATCTACTAAGTTAAAGAACCTCCTGGGTGGAATTTGGAATTGCTTGGCGCTTGGAGTTGAGTGGCTACTCGGGGCCATGTCTATGGTTTTACCCGAGTATGTGCACTTGTGGATGGCCACCCAGGGACAAAGAGACCAAAGTTACTCCGAGTTTAGTTAGCTTACCGTGCAGCCATAAGTCATATGGGCTCTGACTTGACTAAGTATGTTGCGTGGAACCGGCCCGGCTTGACAAGCAGATGTAGGGGATGTAGGTGGAACGGGTTGTCGGAGAACTGTCCCAGGAACTGGGTGTGTCTCACGAAGGATCGAGTAAGGGGCTGAACACGGAATCAAACAACCCTCAACGTGCCTCGGCGACGGTGCTCGCCTGGATCGCTGCGGGGAAGCACTGCAGAGAGGAACACACGGTCTTACCCAGGTTCAGGGCCCTCTAGATGAGGTAAAACCCCTACGTCCTGCTTCGGATTGTATTGCACTTGCTTGGAGAGGTTTTAGTACAGGGCGAGCTTGGCGAGCTCTGGGTGGCTAATAATGGCTACTGCTAACCTCAGATCTAGGGTTTTGGCTTGTGAACCTTGGAACCAAGAGTCGAACCCACCCTTTGCCCGAACGGGCTCCTCCTCCTTTTATAGGCGTCTCGGGCCTCTTCCCCCAAAACATCTTGGCGGGAAGGGCTACCACATGGCGACGAAGGAGGAGGTGCGGTGCACAATAAAGGTAGAGTCCACCATAAAGGTAAAGTCCATGGACGCGGTCCACGGTGGGGGGCGGCGTCACCAAAGCTGGAAAAGCCACCGTCCAAACAGGACGGTGGGCTGGCGCTGCTGAGGCAGGATGTGTCCCACGGTGACGTCGTCCTTGGAGGGTAGCTGCAGACGGTTCCCTTATCACCAAAGTGGCAATCCTTGGGGCTCCTTTGTTCGGTGCAGCTTTGTTGACTCCTTTATACACAGAAAAGGCAACTGTGGTGCTGCTGTCACCGCGCGCTGGCGCGGTCGTCACTCTGCGGAGGATGCAGAGCCCATGTGCGCTCCGCCGCGGAGGCAGAGCTTGCTTCGAGGAGAAGGAACCCTCGCGAGGCCAAAGGCCTCGCCGAGCCTTCGGCTTGGTCCTTAGCAGAATTTGCAGGTGGCATCCGGGATGCCTTCTCGAGGAGAGGTCCCTCGCCGAGGGAAAATCCCTTGGCGAGGAAGAGAGGTCCCTCGCGAGGGAAAAACCCTCGCGAGGCTCGCCAGGCTTGGAGAGCCTGGTCCTTAGCGAAATCTTCTAAAGAATCTTGTGGGCCCTGGCAGGCCGGCCCGTGGTACCCTGGTTTCCACTGTGCCGACAGTAGCCCCCGGGCCCGCGATGGGCACGCCGAAGCCCATGGATGAAGGCGAAGCGTCGAGGGCCCAACGGTGCCTGCCAGGGCCGCGACACGTGGAGCGCAGCAGTTGCGCCTGAGGCCACGACCTCCTCGGCTTCAACGGGCGACTTGCCGGGGCCCGCCACGACTCGGGAGCCTGTCAATAAAGCCTGGGCGCGCAGACTACGCCCTTCACTTCTCCCATAACTCCTCCGCACACTTCCCCCAAACAGCTACTTCTTCCCAGAGCACTCCAACTCCAGGGTCTTCATCTCCTTCTCCGGCGACCAATGGCGCCCAAGAAAGCAAACATCGACCCGAAGGGCAAAGCCGCGATGCGGGCCGGCACGTCTGCGGCGGCGGCGCGTGGTGCTGCTCTCGAGGAGGCGCTGCCGCAGACCCGCGTCACCGCGGCGGCGATAGCAAAGGTGCGCCACCTGGCGGCGGCGAGCACCAACGAGCACGGCTCCACCGAGATGAGGCCGGCCGGCAGCAGGCTCACCGAGGGGTACTACCCCATCTTCCTCCAAACTCTCTACGCCGGTCTCCTCCCTCCATTCTCCGACTTTCTCCTTGGGATCTTGGAGGTGTACCAGATCCAACTGCTTCATCTCCACCCAAACTCCATCCTTATCCTTTCCATTTTCGCCTACCTCTGCGAGGCTTACATCGGCATCCGTCCCTCGGTGGCGCTCTTCCGTAGCTTCTACTCCCTCCGGAGCACCGCCTCCAACGAGCGGCTCGGCTGCGTCTCCTTCCGCATCGCCGCCGCCAGGAGTGAGAACTACATTCCCATTGCTTGGTGCGGTGAGAACGCCATCACCAAGGTGACGAAGAAGGTGGAGGACTTCCGCAAGAAGTGGCTCTTCGTCGACGCCAAGAAGACAAACCCTCTCCTAGAGGTGCCCGAGGCACCCCGAGGAAGTGGGCGCACTGGGCGAGCGCAGACTTCAGGGGCCTGAGGCTCGACGCGGTGTACGAGTGCATTCGGTGCCTCCGCGAGGCAGGGGTCACCGGCCAGATGGTGGCAAAAGACTTCACCAGGCGCCGGATCGCTCCTCTCCAGTGGCACTCCGAGCCGGTGTGGCGGTATTTAGGGAAGGAGGACACGATGCGCCTGTGCCCAGACAACTTCTCGCCTGAGGTGCTATACCAGGTCATGGGGTTCCTCTTCGCGACGACGGAGATCCTGTCTCCTACCTGCGACGAGGCCCGGCCACTCATCAGCTTTGCCGAGGAGAGCATCGAGGAGCAACGCAGGCGCATGCCCGTGTTCGACGAGTGGGGAATTGTTCCCGCAGGGCACCGCGGGCCTCGTCCCAACCCGTGGGCGGCGGAGCCGGAGTACTTGGACGAGTCTCCGGAGCCGGAGGAGGTCGAAGAGTCTGTCGAGGAAGAGGCCTTGAGAGGCGTGGATCCCTTCGGCGAGGATGAGGCCTCGAGAAGCGCCAACCCCATTGGCGAGGGCGAGGCCTCGAGAGGTGCCGACCCCTTGAGAGGCTCCGCCGGCTCCTCAAGGAGCTCCCCCGCCGAGGTGGACCTCCAGGTGATCTCCTCCAGCGATGAGGAGGATGCCTTCCGCGTCGCCCGCTCCCGACGCATCGGAGAGGAGGAGGAGACGAGCGGCGGTGGGGGAGGACGCTGCGAGCCCCGCTCCAAGGCCATCCACGATAGGAGAGCCGCGACCGCGAGGAGCGCTCCTCGCGAGGAGGCAAGGGTGCCTCAAGAGGAGGCCGGGGCAAGCAACACCAAACCGCCCAAGGCGAAGAAGAGGGTGTGGATGATGGTTGACGAGTAAGCCTCGACTCTTCTTTTTCTTTTATCATTTTGCTTCCGGAAAACCCCCTTGAAGGATGCTCTACTTGTCTTTCTTTCAGGCAACCTGCGGAGCCAAAAAGACGGCGGCTCCGCAAGCTCGGAGAGACCGCCAGCGTCGTCGCAGAGACGCCTGTGGCTTACGAGCCACGACAGGTGGCTGTCCCTCCCGCGGGTGAGCACCGCGTGGAGGAGACGGTCGAAGAGGCGGCGCCGTCGCCAGCTCGGGCGGCGACTCCTCCCGTGGTGGAGCACCGCGCGGAGGAGGTGATTGAAGAGGCGGCGCCGTCGCCGGCTAGGGCGGCGACTCCTCCCGTGGCGGAGCACCGCGCGGAGGAGGTGGTCGAAGAGGCGGCGCCGCCGTCACCAGCTAGGGCGGTCACTCCTCCCGTCCAGCAGGAGACGGAGGAGGAGAGGGTGCACGAGGAAATCGTCATGGAGCCGCCTCCAGAGGAGGAGGAGGCTCCCTTAAGAGGGGCCGATGCGCCCGAGGCCGTGGCGGACGCGGCCGTCACGGGAGGGGCAGGAAGCGCCCCTGAGGAGCAGGAGGCAGAGGCGCCTCCGAAGCCCACAGGCGCCGGAGCTGGCGACGGGAGGACACCCAGCCCCTAGAGGGCATCTGAAGCGGGCAACGAGGGAGGCGCCCCCACGAGCCCCCCAGGCCGCACCAGAGGCGGCCGTGAGCCCAAGGCAGGAGGCCTCGGGTGCCTCGACAAGGATCGAGGCCTCCGCACCCAGCAGTGGTGCGGGGACTTTGGCGCTGCAGGAGCCGCAGCGCCATGCAGTCCGTCGCCAAGTCGTCCTCAACCGGGCACGGCGGACGCTCGACGAGCTAGGGGCACAGCTCGCCGAAGAAGAACTCGCCATAGCGGAGGAGCAGGCAAGGCTTGGCGAGGCCTGGGCCCTCCTCCACGAGAGGGTGGAGTTGTGCCGCCGGCAGGACGCGGCGGCCCGGGCGGAGTGCCAAGAGGCCCTTCGCTTCACCAAGGAGACCCACGATAGCGTCAAGCGGGAGGCGGCGGAGGTGATGGACCAGCTGGACGCCGCTTGGGAAGCGCTCGAGGTGGAGACTGCCTCCAAGCACCAGGAACTAGCGGCCGCGGAGCAGAAATTCGCCGCTGACTCCGAGGTCGCAAGGGCCAACTTGAAGGAGCTCCGCGAGCTGCTGGACGCTCGCGAGGGGCAGCTGGCGCCGCGCGAGGCAGAGCTGACGTGACGTGAGGGAGAGCTCTCCCTCCACGAGAAGGAGCTGCGCCAGCGCGAGGAGCAGGCCCAACTGCTCGAGGAGGTCCAGGCCACCCACGAGGGGCAGCTGCAGGAACGCGAGGGCCTGGTGGCCCAGAACGAGGCCACCTACGCGGAGCGCCACGAGAAGGCCAACGCCGACTTCGCGGTGAAGCAGAAAAGAATCCAGGAGGAGGCCGACACCAAGGTCAAGCTTATCCGCGAAACTCTCTCCAAGGATTATGACGACAAGGCCAAGAAGGAGGAGGACCACTTCAAGTCCAAGCGTGACGAGCTCCAAAACCGCATCAAGGAGCTCGAGCAGGAGGAGAAGCGGATGACCTCCTGCCTCGAGAAAGCCAGGGAGGGCCCAGGCTCGCGCGGAAGGGAACGCTGCTGATGTCTACACACGCTTCTATTCTTGTAGACAGTGTTGGGCCTCCAAGAGCAGAGGTTTGTAGAACAGCAGCAAGTTTCCCTTAAGTGAATCACCCAAGGTTTATCAAACTCAGGGAGGTAGAGGTCAAAGGTATCCCTCTCAAGCAACCCTGCAATCACAATACAAAAAGTCTCTTGTGTCCCCAACACACCCAATACACTTGTCAGATATATAGGTGCACTAGTTCGGCGAAGAGATAGTGGAATACAAGTAATATGGATGATTATAAGTAGTAATTGCAATCTAAAATAAAAATAGCAGCAAGCAAACATGTAGCAGAACTTGTTGTAAACGGTGTTTCAATGCTTAGAAACAAGGCCTAGGGATCATACTTTCGCCAGTGGTCACTCTCAACAATGCAATCATAATTGAATATAAATATAAGCACTTCAATATACTACTCCGAAGTATTCTCCGGCTGGATAACGAACACTAATTCATTGTGTAGGAATGCACGCCTCAAACATATATTCCCAAGTACTAATGAATACCCCACACTGGACCATGAGCATTCATAGGAGGTACTAACACACCACAATTTCATAGAGACATCCAACTCAAATAATAAATCAGTGAACAAGTATCTTGTGAAATATAGCCTAAAGACCCACACGGTGCACACACTGTCACCTTTACACACGTGGGACAAGGAGTCTCCGGAGATCACATAAATAAAGCCCACTTGAGTAACATAACAACATCTAGATTGCAAAGCTCATGATCACATATAGATCACATCATGGGAGAGAGAGATATAGACCACATGGCTACCGGTACGGCCCTCAGCCCCGAGGGAGAACTACTCCCTCCTCATCATGGGAGTCAGCAGCGGCGATGAAGATGGTGGTGGAATCGACGGAGATGGCTCTGGGGGCACTTCCCCGTCCCGGCAGGGTGCCGGAACAGAGACTTCCGTCCCCTGAAACTTGTCGACGATGGCGGCGGCACTGCAGATGTTTCTTTGGAATCTCACGGGGTCCGTCTAGGTTTTATGCGTCGGGGGCAATATATAGGCGAAATGGCGGCGTCGGAGGGCTCCCGTGGGCCCCACACCACCTGGTGGCGTGGCAGGCATGGGTCCCGCGCCACCCTATGGTGTGGCCGGCCCACGGCCCTCCAGGTCCTCTCCTTCGGGCTCCGTGTAGTCCATTGAATTATAAGACTGCTGCTTTTTGTCCCGTCCAATTCTGAGAATATTTTCTCAAGTACTTTTCTGAAACGGGAAAACAGCAGAAAACAGGAACTGGCACTGTGGCATCTTGTTAATAGGTTAGTTCCAGAAAATGCATAAAAATGCTATAAGATGTAAACAAAACATGTAGCAAATGGTATGAAAACAAGCATGGATCATAAGAAATTATAGATACGTTGGAGACGTATCAGCATCCCCAAGCTTAGTTCTACTCGTCCTCGAGTAGGTAAAACGATAACAATAATTTCTTAGGAGACATGCTAACTCACAATCTAGATCAACATAGCAATGCAAAGCACATGATGTGAATAAGGTGATCCAAAACAATTGTCTATAGTTGACATTAAGCAAACAATGATTAACAAATGCTAGCTAAAAGAAGCTAGAACTTTTCATGAATCAGCGTGTTGGAGACAAGGAACCATACATAAGGTTTAGAAAGAAGGATAGTAAATTGTGTCTCCAATGTAAAATGTCAATCAATCTTCAAAGCATCAAATTCAGTCAATAATAGAAATAGCCAAGCTCAAGTCAAGTGTCCTTAATCCATCCACTTAACTTATTAACTGTTATGTAGTCCACTCAACTAATACAAGCAAGAAGAAGGCTTGGCACCATGAGGTTATGGCAAAGAGAATAATAATGGGGGTTTGGAAGGCCAAAAAGAAAGGCTCAAACAGTGGAAGAGATAACCACAAGACAAGATGAAGTCCCGTAGTAGACACTGAATGAGGAGTAGTGATTGGCATGCAACGGATGCACATAGAGCTATATGAATGGAAGCTCTCCAATGGAACTAGTGGGGGTGCATCAAACTTGCTTGCTCATGAAGACCTAGAGCTCACTTGAGGAGGCTCATCGTTGGAATATACAAGCCAAGTTCTATAACGTTTGGTCCCCACATAGTTATACTAATGAAGCATGAAAACTCACTACAATGATGTAGTTGCTACTAGCACAAGTGTGGAATAAAAGGATAGTAGTGTTGCCCCCTCTCTCATTTTATATTACTTTTTTTTCTTTTTCTCTTTTTTGCTTTTTGCTTTTTGAGGCCTTTGTGGCTCTTTTATATTTTTCTCTCATTGGTCTCTTTTGGACTCTTTTGATTGGCCACTTTGGACTCTTTTCAATATGCTCACAGGTAGAGGCAACACTCTATTTTACAAGATGATCATCACACTTTTTGGTGTACTCAAAACTCAAAGACTAATACATGGTGTATGGTGGATATGCAAGACCGAGCGTAGTGTGGAAAAGATGTAACACATGTGGAAAACCACGCATCACACTAACTCAAATGGTCAAGCAATACTATATGGTCATGAAGTAAAAATGACATAAAGTCATGTAATGTAAATGATGGATGTTGCATGGCAATGTATCTCGGAACAGCTATGGAAATGCTGTGATAGGTAGATATGGTGGCTGTTTTGAGGAAGATAGTTGGCTTATGTGTAGGAGAACAAGATGAAGATCTCCCACGGGGTTGGATGTACTTGCGAAGTATGCACCAATCTCAATGTGAAAAAGGGCAATGCAAAGCACCGAAGAGGCTAGCAAAATATGGAGGTGGAAGTGCCAAAAACCAAAAACTCACATAGCATGTCGTATATTGCAAACAACTAACAGTATCAAAGTTTTACAAATGGTTAGAGACACCCCGAGAGGGATCGTGGCGGCGACACAAGTGCCCCGTTGGCTTCCCGACCGTTGCAGTAACTATACCATTAGAAACTTCTTTTCAACTAAGAGGAAATCACGACACTAAAGCACTATTGACTTAAGTTGTTTTTAGTTCAGAAAAGTACGGCTCCACGCTCTACTAACACATCTTCACTAATCAGCTCTTAACAACATTAACCAACATATTTTAACCATTAGTTATTTTAATACCTCAAAACAATTGAAGAGGAGCAAGTTATCTACACAATGGTCTACAAGACTATGCAGCTTTTCTCTATTTCATACCACTATCACAAGCATAGCATTTCCAATCTAACACATCAACCAAGCAACTAAAACAACTCTCTAACAAATAAGAGTGAAACACAAGAGAGCTTAACACAAAGAACTAGCAGCCCTAAACAAGATAACATGCTAAAAGCGAGAGCTTACTAGAAAACAAACAGTAGCTAAGAATACTCAACAAATATAAGCGAAGCACAAGAGTATTCATATGAAAAAGCGGAGCGTGTCTCTCTCCCACACAAGAATGCTAGGATCCAACTTATTAAGCAAACTAAAACACACACTCAAAATAAAAACATACGCTCCAAGCAAAATACATAAGATGTAGCGGAATAAAAATATAGTATCACTAGAGATGACCTGATAGTTTTGTCGATGAAGAAGGGGATGCCTTGGGCATCCCCAAGCTTAGATGCTTGAGTCTTCTTGAATTTTCTGGGGATGACCCACCGGGGCATCCCCAAGCTTAGGCTTTTCACTCTTCTTGATCTCATCATATCGTCCCTTTTGCTTACTTGAAAACTTCCACCACATCAAACTCAAAGTAATTCTCATTAGAGGGTTAGTGCATAAACCAAAAATTCACAAGTTCTACTGTGACACAAGCACACCTTAATGCATTATAACATTAGCTACAGCCACTGATGCTCAAAGAATTAAAAAATATCCAAATAAACATCGCAAAGGAAGCAATGCACAATAAAAGGCAGAATCTGTCAAAATCTGAACAGTCTGTAAAGACGAATTTTTTCGAGGCACTAGAGTTGCTCAAATCGAAAATCACTGAACTGGAAAAAGTTTCATACATATATGAAGATTCAGCACACAAAATCTCAAAGCATTTCGTCGCTTCTGGAATAAATGACGAATTTAGCGGTGAGAGACAGAAATCTGTTTCCTGTGCAGAAATCCAAATATAGCAAAAACTTTCTACTAGAGACCTTACTTGGCACGACATTGCAAGAAAATAAAGATACGAAGAAGTTGCTACAGAAGTAAACAAACTTCTTGACTCAAATAAAAGAAAAGATACTGAAAATAAAATGATGGGTTGTCTCCCATAAGCGCTTTTCTTTAAAGCCTTTTAGCTAGGCATGGTAATTTTGATGATGCTCACATAAAAATGAGAGTTGGAGCACAATAAGGGAGCATCAAGAAGCAACTATAAAACTCATTTAAGTCTAACCCACTTCCTATGCATTGGAATCTTGTAAGTAAATAAATCCATGAAGCATAAATTGACTAGCATAGGAAGACAAAATAGGTGCAACTTCAAAAATTTCAACAAAAGGAGAGGAGATTCAATGTTATTGTGATATATGAAGCCATGTCTCCCTTTTTCATAAAAACTTTCAGTAGCATCATTGATAAAATCCACAATATAACCATCACATGCAAAATTCTTATCATGATCCATATGCATAAAAGTGTCATCATTTTCCACATAAACAAAATTCTTCTCATGAATAACAACTAGAGCAGGATCATCATAAAGAACTTGAACATGATAAACAGGTTGTATATTAAAGGGATGGTTTTGGGTGATCCCTCCATAATTATGACAAGTTTCATGAGGATGATTGTAATTATAACCCATGTCATAATATTCTTTATAATAATTATCAAAAACTGGGGGCATAGTATCATCATAAGGAATAGAATATTTATCTTCCAAAGTGTGTTCATCTGTAAACATATCATCATTTTTACTAGAAGGAGATGTATCAAACATGTAATCATTAGTAGCAAAAGGATTTTCAAACACCTCATCCCCAAGCTTAGAGCTTATCATATCATCATTGGAAAGAATATGGATAGTACTAATAGTGTTGCAATCATTAGCATCATCATTTTCAGAATTAGTACCCAAGAGGTTTTCAATATCAAAAGTACTATGCTTTTACCAATCATGATCACTAATATAAGTAACAGGCATAGGAACATCATCTAATTCAAAATCATCGAATTCATACTCATCAGCAACAACTATAATAGGAGCAACATGTTTAGGGAAAGGTACTGTTTCCTCTCTCCTTTTACTCTTCATCTTCTTCTTCTTCTTTCCCTTCTTAGGAGGGAGAGCCTTGAAAGGAAGCTTCTCCACATAACCTGGTTTATTGTTAGAAACAACAGAGGAAACTTGGAAGGATTCTTCTCTTTCATTGATAAGATCAAAACACATATTAGTCCTGTCATATTTTGGTAAAATCCCATCTTGTATAATATTTTGTATATAAGTATTTGTATGGCAATTATCAACACAATAAAGATGACAACCATGCAGGACGCTGTTTATATCAAAAGCACTCATATCTATTAAAGAAGTTTTTCTTGATAACTCTTCACACCCCAAAAATAATATAAGTTCATCATGCTGATTAGGAGTGATCATGTCATCACAATACATACTCGCAGTACTCATTGGATTAGAAAGGCTATTATCTTTCCCTGAGCATTGAAAATTGAAATGACCAACTTTATAGCAAAGTTCACAAATAAAAGGATAGTGGGCAGAAACTTTTTCACCAAGATCATCAAGAGCTCTATTCCAAGTTCTAGTTTTTTCATTCCTATGATGGATACAATACTCTTCTTCAATTTGACTCTTTTCACAAGGTCTAAGTACTCCACAAAAATTAACATGCTTATAAGAGATGGTATTTTCAAAAGTTTGAGCATGTTCCTTACAATCATTAACAACAATATCATTTTTCATGCAAGTGTCTTTAAAAGGTTCATGATATAGGTCCCAATTTTCTTAGGAACATTAATATGAGAAGCAAAGGCTCTACAACAATCAACAATAATTTGAGAATCAAGACCATATTTAGCACTAAGCTCTTGAAAAACAGCAGTTTCAATGAAGGACTTAATGCAATCATATTCATAGTTTATACCTGATTCTTTACCTTGTCATTCTCCCAACCTTCAGTATTGTCTTGAATTTTCTCAAGAAGATCCCATCTAGTTTCAACCTTCTTACTTGTGAAAGAACCCCCTGAACAGACATCTAGATAATTCTTGCAATCACCTGAAAGCTGTCGTGGGGTTGTCACGGCAAGTTCTTCCTCCGGGAAGATGAGTTCTGGGGCCATTGGTGATTGAAGTACGTGGGAACGATTAATCTCGTCGGGGAACAAGGATTTACCCAGGTTCGGCCCCTCTGATTCGAGGTAAAGACCTACTTCCTGCTTCTATGTTATTGCTCTTGATTGTATCTCGATTACAGGGACCCGGCTCCTACAACTCAGGAGCCGGCGACTTCTCTCTGGTGGCTAGGGTTTCTCTCTACTGGTTGAGGCTTAGCTTACTACGATCCAGGACCCCCCTTATAAAGGTGGCGGGTCCATGGACTTACAATCTGTATCGAGTTCTACTCATACACGGAGTCCTACTCTTGGCTTTGTCCTTCCAAACTAGAACTCCGGGTTGTACTTGGACTCCATCTTTAGACGCGTCCTTTCTTCATCATGGGCCTTAGTCGGCTTGTCTCCAGCCCAGCCCATGCGACTTGACACGTGACTCGGCTTTGGCCTTCTTGGTCTTGGCGGGTCTACTTTCCGGGTCCATGGGCCTACCTATAAAGTATCCCCCCATCAGTAGCCCCTGAATTTATCTTGGGCGCAGCTTTGTCGGCTTCCTTTATCTTCTTGATTTTATTCCTGATTCGACTCTTGGGGTCGACTCCTTCTGTCGACTCCTTATGTCGACTCCTTCACTCCGAGTCATAAGCTCAGAAGTCGCCAGCTGCCAGCTCCAAGATGAATTCCTGCAATTAAAACATAACACACGTAAAATGAATCCGTCCTGTCCTTTCGTACAAGTCCACCGCTCTAGCTCTTTATATCACTTGGCCGAGTCTGTGGCTATTCCTGTACACCACTCTGTCAATTTTCAACTCTTTAAGTCATGGGACTCGGCTTCCTGGAACAAGCCAACTCTTCTTCCATCTCTGTAGCCTTATCCTTTAACTGTCGAATCGTTATCCATGATTTTACCGCGGGCCACCACTGTATACCTCTAGGGTTTTTACCCTCTTATAAATGTCAAAGGGTGAGAACATAAACCTCTACTGCCCCCTCATTCCCCAAACTTTCTATCTCTCCTGCACTTGTTCCTTTCCCGCGCAGCGCTCCCTCTTGCACCGCACGCACGCCATGGCCCCCAAGCGCCCGACCAAGAGCACCTCTAAGGCCAAGGCCCCTTCTGCAAGCAGGATCATCGACATTGCTACCGAGGCCGCCGCCGCCGCTCCTGCCTCGAAGAGATCTATCTCCGCCGATTGGGGCGGTTCAACCATCACGGCGGAGCAACTGAAAGCACATCGCCTAGCAGGCCTCCTCCTTCAAGCGTCAAGGCACGAGCTCCTGGGATGAATCGGTGCCTTCTCCGGCGAAGGGCAAGGTCGTCATCTTTGCGAGCACCTTTTCCACGGTTTCACGCCCCTGGTAATTTGTTCTTTCGCCAGCTCCTCGAGTTCTATAAGCTGCGATTCATGATCTTGCGCCCAATTCCATTCTTACCCTATCCAACTCGTTGTTCTCTGTGAGGATTACCTCCAGATTGAGCCAGACCTAGATCTATGGCTCGAGTTGTTCTACTGCAATCCCAACCTGAAACCTCCGGGGGCCCTCTCTTACAGTGCGGCGCTGTAGCTCTCCAGCGTCGCCTAAATTCTGTCTTCCCTAAGCCAGTTTCCCAAACCGCATCAAAGACTGGCAAAAACCTTCTTTTATTGCAAGGACACCTCTCCTGAGGATGAACCTAAGCTCCCTCAATTCTCTGAGAGCCGACTGGAGGTGACTCCTGCTATGAAAGCCAGGTGCTCAGAGGCTGCCCGGCCCAAAGTCGAGTCGTTGATCCTTAGAATCCGGGCTCTCCTCTCTCATGACCTGGAAAACATGGATCTCGTCCGCTGCTGGACCACCTGGAGAATTCAACCGTTGAGTCCCAGGACTCGGCTCATCTGCTCGTATACCAGGTGTGTCACTGATGATCTCAGGGTGACAGATAAGTTTGTCCGACGGTCCTGAACTTGGTCGATTGATCAGAAACTGACCGGAAAGATGGTGAAGGACCAGGCCCACTTGGGCTCCAGCCTTTCTGCTCCACTTGCCCAGCTCCAGCTGTAAGTACTTTAACTGCGTTTCCTTCTTATTTGCTTGTATTGTCTCAATTTACTAACTCACACTTTCTGTTTCCTCTCTGCAGCTTACCGACTCCTTCTGGAAGTCGACCCTTGAAACTGACAAGGGCAAAGGGAGCACCTCTGCTGCTGCAGAGATTGTTGAGGAAGAAGAAGCCAGCGAGGAGTCCTCTAAAGAGGCTACTGCTGCTGGTGATGAGAATGAAGATGAGGAGTCCTCACCTGAGGCTCCACTGTCAATGTCATTGAGGAGGAGTCCTCTTCTGAAGCACAGTATGCTGACAAGGAGCATACCGAATCGAGTCCTGCAGGAGCCCAACCAATTCCATCTGAGGAGTCATCAGATGCCAAGAGTCGCTCCCCGACTCCTCCAGTTCCGAAAAATGGGTCTCGGCTGCTGTGCCTAAGGTACCCGCCTCACGAGTCCGAAAATCTAGCAGCTCCTCCAGCGAGCCTAAGAAATTCCTGCGCAGTCCTTGCTGNCCTCTTGCACACCGCACACACGCCATGGCCCCCAAGCGCCCGACCAAGAGCACCTCTAAGGCCAAGGCCCCCTCTGCAAGCAGGATCATCGACATCGCTACCGAGGCCGCCGCCGCCGCCGCTCCTGCCTCGAAGAGATCTATCTCCGCCGATTGGGGCGGTTCAACCATCACGGCGGAGCAACTGAAAGCACATCGCCTAGCAGGCCTCCTTCCTTCAAGCGTCAAGGCACGAGCTCCTGGGGATGAATCGGTGCCTTCTCCGGCGAAGGGCGAGGTCGTCATCTTTGCGGAGCACCTTTTCCGCGGTTTCACGCCCCCTGGTAATTTGTTCTTCCGCCAGCTCCTCGAGTTCTATAAGCTGCGGATTCATGATCTAGCGCCCAATTCCATTCTTACCCTATCCAACTTCGTTGTTCTCTGTGAGGATTACCTCCAGATTGAGCCAGACCTAGATCTATGGCTCGAGTTGTTCTACTGCAATCCCCAACCTGAAACCTCCGGGGGCCCTCTCTTACAGTGCGGCGCTGTAGCTCTCAGCGTCGCCTAAATTCTGTCTTCCCTAAGCCAGTTTTCCCAAACCGCATCAAAGACTGGCAAAAAACCTTCTTTTATTGCAAGGACACCTCTCCTGAGGATGAACCTAAGCTCCCTCAATTCTCTGAGAGCCGACTGGAGGTGACTCCTGCTATGAAGGCCAGGTGCTCAGAGGCTGCCCGGCCCAAAGTCGAGTCATTGATCCTTAGAATCCGGGCTCTCCTTTCTCATGACCTGGAAAACATGGATCTCGTCCGCTGCTGGACCACCTGGAGAATTCAACCGTTGAGTCCCAGGACTCGGCTCATCTGCTCGTATACCAGGTGTGTCACTGATGATCTCAGGGTGACAGATAAGTGTCGACGGTCCTGAACTTGGTCGATTGATCAAGAAACTGACCGGAAATATGGTGAAGGACCCAGGCCCACTTTGGGCTCCAGCCTTTCTGCTCCACTTGCCCAGCTCCAGCTGTAAGTACTTTAACTGCCTTTCCTTCTTACTTGCTTGTATTGTCTCAATTTACTAACTCATACTTTCTGTTTCCTCTCTGCAGCTTACCGACTCCTTCTGGAAGTCGACCCTTGAAACTGACAAGGGCAAAGGGAGCACCTCTGCTGCTGCAGAGATTGTTGAGGAAGAAGAAGCCAGCGAGGAGTCCTCTAAAGAGGCTACCTGCTGCTGGTGATGAAAATGAGGATGAGGAGTCCTCTCCTGAGGCTCCCACTGTCAATGTCATTTGAGGAAGAGTCCTCTTCTGAAGCACAGTATGCTGACAAGGAGCATACCGAATCGAGTCCTGCAGGAGCCCAACCAATTCCATCTGAGGAGTCATCAAATGCCAAGAGTCGCTCCCCGACTCCTCCAGTTCCGAAAAATGGGTCTCGGGCTGCTGTGCCTAAGGTACCCGCCTCACGAGTCCGAAAATCTAGCAGCTCCTCCAGCGAGCCTGAAGAAATTCCTGCGCAAGTCCTTGCTGCCAAGAAAAGGAAACTGCGCTCAAGCGGCCCTGCAGAGACTCCTCCGCCTCTACCTGTATCACACCAGAGGAAGTCGATCTCTCCTCCTGAGAAAGCTGACTCCTTTGTGTCAGGAATGTCAATCTTCTCTTCTGACTCTCAAGCCTCTTTGGATCTTGAGACAAATGTTGGGTATGACTTTTCTCCTCTATTTTTACTAGCATGATATCTGTATTTACCTTTAATCAATATCTGACTTTTAATCTGTCCTGTCTCAGAGCCCAGCCCTGCGCCAAGGTCTCCAAGCTACCAGGCATGGACGATGTGACTTCCAGCCGAGGAGTTGTACCGCCGTCGACTTCTCAGACGACGAGTACAAAGACCGCTCCTACGACTCCCGCATGTGCTGGTGCAACAACCACTAGGACTCCCCCTGTTCCCGAGTCCACTCCAAAGACTCGGTTGGAGACTCCTGTGGTGATCCCATCCTCGTCTGGGGGTGGACCTCCAACTACTACTATTCAGATGCCTCCGAGTCAAGAAAAAGCGGCTCCCACTTCTCAGCTGAACACTGAACCAGCAAAATCTTCAACTGACTACAGCCGGCTCCGGATATCTGACAACAAATCCTTCAACGAGGCCTATATTGAGGCCATAGAGCTTAATGATCAAGCCACCAAGCTAAAGGATGAGGAGCAAGTAGCCCTTAGAGCCCTTGAAATGATTCATAACGTGAGTATTCTAACTTGTGCTCTTTATGCTCTCTCCATTAGTCTCCTATTACAGTAGCCCCCAAGCACCTTATCTTTGGTGACTTGGAGCTAAGATAGGTGATTCAACCTGAACTCAATCACTTGCTAGGTAAGAAAAAACTTGCATACTGTAGCCCCCAAGACCTGAGTCCTTAGCTCTACTAGGACTCGGGGCTGCTGATTTACTGTCTGTCGGGTCCTTAGACCAAAAACTTTTGCATGAGTAGCCCCCAAGCGCCAAGTTGTCAGCCTGCGACGACTTGGAGCTATCAATATATGTTGCTTACTGATACCTTACTTCGAGAAAAATTTCTGTTCTGCGAGTAGCCCTCAAGCGCCAAGTTGCTAACTTGTGGCGACTTGGAGCTTATGACTTGCCAACTAGGACTCATGCCTGCTTGATGTGTATGAAAGAATTGACTCCCGAGTAGCCCCCAAGCGCCAAGTTGTTAACTTATGACGACTTGGAGCTCATGAGTTATAGAATTTGACTTATAAAAATCTGACTTGCACTTTTCTGTCTTGTTGATTGTCGACTTGTACATTGCTGACTTCTAATTTTCCTGACTTCTGCTTTTTCAGACTGTTGTCTCCAAGATGAAGAGAGACATGAAAAAATTGGAAGACGAAGCGGCTTCCAGTGCCAAATCTGCTGAATCTGAGAAACAGCATTCCCTCCAACTGGAGAAAGACTTACAAGTCCTAGCTGCTGAGCTAGCAAAGGTGAAAAAGGAGTCGGCTGAAGCAAAGAAGGCCGCCCAAAAGGCACACACTGATCTGAGAGCCGTCTTGGA
This sequence comes from Puccinellia tenuiflora, assembly GCA_012064385.1. Classification (NCBI taxonomy): domain Eukaryota; kingdom Viridiplantae; phylum Streptophyta; class Magnoliopsida; order Poales; family Poaceae; genus Puccinellia; species Puccinellia tenuiflora. The sequence goes on from QRDG01001028.1 coordinate 523,160, forward strand.
CGTATGCCAAAAGGGAATTAAGGCTATGTGCCATCATATCTTTGGTAAGTTACTGCACTTGCCTTCTTTTAGCTTGATACAAAGAACTCAGCTACTTATGACTTTTGACTTCTCTTACTTTGTAGGGGCTGACTCCCCAAAACTCAAGCTGCCCACTAGCCAACAACTCCATGCCATGCTGGACCACTGCCATGGGCTGCAGGAGGGTGCTCGCTCTGTGGTAAAATATCTTAACTCCAAGGGCAAGTACCCGAAGGAGCCTGAACGGTTGGTTGATGAGTTGTCCAGAGCTCCAGGATATATGCACTTGTGGAAACAATCTGCATGAAGAGATCTGCCATAAGGATACTTGCACTGGCAACACAGCTACTACCCAACTGTCCTGGAGCCAGCAATGCTCACTATGGGGAAGCCAGAGCAGCATGAAGATGGCAAACCCTTCACCCAAGATGATTTCAAGGCTGAGGAGAAGCTAGTGAGGCCTTACGCTTGCGAGATCGCCAATAAGATGGACCCGGAGGTATGGGTTCATCATTATGACTTGGAAAACAAGAGGGTTAATCCAGGAGTTCCTCCAATCGTAAACATTGGGCGTCCCTCACAGGACATGGCTGGTGCCCCATCAACTGTGCCAAGCTCTTCCACTCCAGCAGCTCCTGGGACTGGCGACTCGACTGGTGCAGAGCCCACGCTAAAGACTCCTGCTGCGCCCACTCCCTCAAGAGTCGCAACTGGCGGCTCCCAAATTCAAGAGGAGTTGAGCAAGCACATGAAGAACCCGAGGGGAACTGGCTATCAGATGAAGAAAGTTGCCACAAAATCCCCTGCGAAGTCGACTTCTACATCTGCTGCACAGGCGAAAGACAAGTCTCCAGCTAAGGACTCCACAGCTCCAGTCAAGGACTCAGCTCCTGTTAAGGAAAACTCTCTAGATGACTCCAGTTTGTAATGATGTACTTCTGATGATTTTAAACTATGTAGCTTGTTAGCTACTTTGGATTGTAATGATGCACTACTGGTGCCTTAAACTATTTAGCTTGTTAGCTATTTTGAATTTGTGCCAATCGGCTTGGTTCTTATAACCCGTCTAGTTTTTCACTGATGAATAAGTAGGCCCTGCATGACTTCTCTTACAGCTTGTGCTGACAGGTTCTTAACTCATATGTTCCTTAGGATCCATAAGAGAGAGAAACAAGTCATGCCTGTAGATAGATCATATTGTGCAGGATGCATCTGACTTACCAACGAAAAGACTAGGAAAAGTTTGGCTACTGTGCCGGGTCCAAGAGTTTAAGCTTAGCTTTTTTCACTGAAAAGCAAGCCCCCAAGAACCTGATGATCAAAATTTAAATAATAAAGCGCACTCACTGGGTGACTCGACTAAAGGACTCATGTTCACAAAAGCCGGCTTTATTTCATTTGATCATAACAATTCGATTACATCTAGGCATGGCTCACTGGGCTCATTGCCTTTCAACTCATGAATCTGTTACAACTTAAGTATAATAAGGACGTAACTGAGCTATGTTCCAAGGCCTCTTTGCCTCTGCATAAGGATCTAGAGTATGAGCTGTATCAGCTCCTTTGCCTACACTTGCCGGCTCTCGCACATCCATTAGATAGTACGATCCGTTGTTCAGATTCTTGCTTATGATGAACGGTCCTTCCCATGGTGGAGATAACTTGTGCATCCCTTCCTTATTCTGGACAAGGCGAAGCACTAAGTCTCCTTCCTGAAAAGTCCGGGTCTTGACTCTGCGTGCGTGATACCGCCGCAAGTCCTGCTGATAAACTGCTGATCTCTCTAGGGCTAACTCCCTTGCTTCCTCAAGTGCATCGACCGAGTCCTGGCGGGCGAGTTCGTTTTCTGTCTCAACGTAATTGGCGACTCGTGGCGAGTCATGCAACAAGTCGCTTGGCAAGACAGCTTCAGCTCCATACACCATGAAGAAAGGTGTGAAGCCAGTGGATCTGTTAGGAGTCGTCCTGATGCTCCAAAGTACTGCTGGTAACTCCTCAACCCAAGACCCGGTGGCTCTTAGCAAAGGGACTCGGAGCCGAGGCTTAATTCCCTTCAACAACTCCTGATTTGCCCTCTCTGCTTGTCCATTGGACTGTGGATGTGCCACTGAGGCTAGGTCGAGTCTGATGTTGTTCTCACCACAAAACTTGGCCATCTCCCCAACTGATAAGTTGGTACCATTGTCTGTAATGATGCTATGAGGGTATCCAAATCGTGTTGCTATTTTCTTGAAGAATCTCACAGCTGATGCACCGTCGACTCTGCTGACGGGTTCCACCTCCACCCACTTGGTGAACTTGTCAACTGCTACTAGCAGATGGGTCTTCTGACAAGGCGACTTTGAGAAAGGGCCCACCATGTCGAGTCCCCAAACTGCAAATGGCCAAGTGATAGGGATGGTTCTGAGTTCTTGAGCTGGCACGTGGTCTTGCCTTGCGTACCTTTGACATCCATCACAGACTCGAACTATCCTCTCTGCATCTAAATGTGCTGTCAACCAAAAGAACCCGTGTCTGAAAACTTTTGACACCAAGGATCTAGTGGATGCATGATGACCACAATCTCCTGCATGGATCTCTTGCAATATTTTCTTGNGAATCTCACAGCTGATGCACCGTCGACTCTGCTGACGGGTTCCACTTCCACCCACTTGGTGAACTTGTCAACTGCTACTAGCAGATGGGTCTTCTGACAAGGCGACTTTGAGAAAGGGCCCACCATGTCGAGTCCCCAAACTGCAAATGGCCAAGTGATAGGGATGGTTCTGAGTTCTTGAGCTGGCACGTGGTCTTGCCTTGCGTACCTTTGACATCCATCACAGACTCGAACTATCCTTTCTGCATCCAAATGTGCTGTCAACCAAAAGAACCCGTGTCTAAAAGCTTTTGACACCAAGGATCTAGTGGATGCATGATGACCACAATCTCCTGCGTGAATCTCTTGCAATATTTGCTTGCCCTCCTCTGGAGACACACATCTCTGGTAGACTCCAGTAACACTCCTTCTGTACAACTCGCCGTCAATGACTGTGTAGGACTTGCATCGCCTGATGAGTTGCTTTCGCTTGACTTCATCCTTTGGGAGTTCACCCCGCAGGAGATAGGCTAGGTAGGGCTCTGTCCACGTTGGGATTGCTCGTACTGCTGCAACAAGTGCCGACTCTGGGTCTGGAAAAGCTAACTCCTCCTCTGTGGGCAACTTGACTGAAGGGTGATGGAGTTCATCCAAGAACACATTTGGTGGTACTTTCTCTCGACGAGAGCCGAGTCGTGATAACGCATCAGCGGCCTCGTTCTTGCGCCTGTCAATATGCTCCACTTGATAACCAGAAAAGAACCCGGCTATCTGTTCGACTGCTCTTCTATAAGCCGCCATGTTTGCATCCTTCGAGTCCCAAGTTCCAGACACTTGTTGAGCGACGAGATCCGAGTCTCCAAAGCACCTGATACGCTTGACGTTCATCTCCTTGGCCAAACGCAGGCCATGCAGCAAAGCCTCATACTCTGCCATGTTGTTGGTACAATCAAAGTGTAACTGAAGGACATATGCTAACTTATCTCCTTTAGGTGATGTTAACACCACGCCGGCTCCTGAGCCTTCTAACTGTCTGGACCCATCAAAGTGCATTGTCCAATACTTGGTGCAAGGGGTGCTTGGTGAAGATGTAAAATCTGTCCAATCATTGACAAAATCAACCAAAGCTTGAGATTTGATCGCTGTCCTTGGCTCATATGTGATATGATAAGGACCCAACTCAATTGCCCACTTGGCGACTCGCCCTGTTGCTTCTCTGTTGCGTATAATATCTGCCAGCGGTGCTGAACTCACCACCTTAATTGGATGCTCTTGGAAATAATGCTTGAGCTTTCTACTTGCAAGAAAAACTCCATAGACCAACTTCTGCCACTGTGGGTACCTTTGCTTTGACTCTGTGAGGACTTCACTGATGTAGTAGACAGGTCTCTGCACTGGGTACTCCTTTCCTTCCTCTGCGCGTTCCACAACTACTACTGCACTGACAACTCTCTCGTTGGCAGCTACATATAATAACATGGGCTCCTTATCTGTAGGAGCTGCAAGCACTGGTGCTGTTGACAAAGTTTTCTTCAACTCCTCAAAAGCACGGTCAGCTTCTTCATCCCATAGGAATTTATCTGACTTCTTCAGGAGTCGGTAGAGAGGACCCGCCTTCTCCCCGAGTCTGGAAATAAACCTGCTTAGAGCTGCCACACATCCAGTGAGCTTTTGAACGTCCTTCAGACAAGTCGGCTTCTGCAAGTTATGGATAGCCTTGATTTTCTCTGGATTTGCCTCAATGCCTCTCTCTGAAACGATGAAGCCTAGGAGTTTGCCAGCAGGGACTCCAAAAACACACTTGGTCGGGTTGAGCTTCATCTTATACTTGCGTAGGTTCTCAAACGTTTCTGTCAGGTCTGCTATCAGAGAGTCGGCTTTCTGAGACTTGACAACTACATCATCCACATAAGCATGAATATTCCTTCCAATCTGTTTTTTGAAACAATTCTGGATACATCTCTGATATGTAGCTCCTGCATTCTTGAGTCCAAAGGGCATTGTTGTGTAACAAAATGCTCCAAAGGGCGTGATGAAGGACGTCTTCAGCTCATCCTCTATGTTGAGTCTGATCTGATGGTACCCTGAATATGCATCCAAGAAACAAAGCAACTCTGACCCCGCTGTGGAGTCAATGATCTGGTCTATGCGAGGTAGTGCAAACGGGTCCTTAGGGCAATGCTTGTTCAGGCCCGTGAAGTCGATGCACATCCGCAACTCTCCTGTCTTCTTTGGTACTAACACTGGATTGGCCACCCACTCTGGGTGAAAGACCTCCTTGATGAACTCGGCTGCGAGGAGCCGAGCCACCTCTTCTCCTATAGCTTTCCTCCTGTCATCATGAAACTTGCGCAGACCCTGCTTGACCGGTCTTGCATTAGGATTAACATGTAAGCTGTGCTCGGCGAGTTCTCTCGGGACTCCTGGCATGTCAGATGGCTTCCATGCAAAGACGTCCCGGTTCTCACGGATGAACTCGACGAGCGCGCTTTCCTATTTATCAGAGAGGTGTGCCCCAATGGTGAACTGCTTGGAAGAGTCACCAGGGGTAAAGTCGACTTGCTTTGTGTCCTGAGCTGACTTGAATTTCATCTTCTCCTCTGTGGCCGGCTTCTTAAGGACCGAGTTGTCCTCCGGGTCCACGTTTGCCTTGTAAAACTTTAGCTCCTCTTGAGCACAAGCTGTCTCAGCCATAGCTGCATCACCTAACTCACACTCCAATGCCATCTGTCTGCTGCCATTAACTGTAATGACTCCTGCTGGACCTGGCATCTTGAGCTTCAAGTACACATAACATGGCCTGGCCATAAACTTAAAATATGCAGGTCGACCAAAAAGAGCATGATATGGGCTCTTAAGGTCCACTACCTCAAAGGCATAATCTCTGAACGAAAATTCTCCACTGTGCCAAAAGCAACCTCAAGATAAATCTTACCAATGGGCTTGGCCGACTTCCCTGGTACTATCCCATGGAACACTGTCTCTGTTGGAATTAGCTGTCTATCTTGCAGCTGCATCCTCTTGAATGTGTCATAATATAAGATGTTGATACTGCTTCCACCATCCATAAGCACTTTGTTTAATGTATAGCCCCCAACTTGAGGTGCTACCACCAAGGCTAACTGCCCTGGCTCGTCGACTCTTGGAGGATGATCTGCCCGACTCCATGTGATGGTTTGCTCTGACCACCTGAGCCACTGTGGAAGGGCCGGCTCTACTGCATTAACTGCTCTGACTTTCAACTTCTTGGAACGCTTGGACGTACTAGTTGTGAAGACATGGTAGCTGCCACGACTCGGGTTGTGCTGCCGAGTTGTGACATAATACTGACCATTGCCATCATTGAGCTGCTTCGGGTTCTGCTGGAACCCGCCCTGCTGGTGACCTCCTCCTTGAGGTTGGTTTGGGTTATTGCCGGCTCCTCCACCGTTATTGCCGGGTCCTCCGGCTCCATTGTTTCCTCTATATCCACCATTGTTGTTACCTCCTCCTGGCCCTTGGAACCTGGCGCGCTGCAAATCTACGCACTGTCCAGGGTATGACCGCATCTACCGTTCTTAGCATGTTTAGGGCAGGGAATCCTCAAGACCTCCTCCGTGCTTGGAGTGCGGCCTTGGTATCCACCAGAATTATTGTCCTTGCGTCTGACTCCAGTGTTTGTGTTGGCCACTAGGTCAGAGTTGTCTCCATATGGCCTCTTGCCACCACCTTGATTCTGGTTCTGATTCTGGTTCTGATTCTGACCATTGCCACCTTGTCCTTTAGTTCCTTCCTCCTGATCCTTTGTTTTGTCTGTGGCAGCGTGCTTATTAGCACCTGCCATGATCTCACCAATCGTAAGGGGAATACCTTGATTCAGGCTCTCCTTCATACGACCTAGCTTCCAACTCAAGGGATTGTAACTGCAATTTCTCTCCATCGCCATTAACACTGAAACTGGTGGGAGTCCTTGTGAGGAGTTAATGATCTCTGAGACTCGCTTCATCCAGTGCCTTGCTGACTCGCCCTTCCTCTGGACACACCGCTCTAGGTCCTCGATGGTGCTGAGCTTTTTGCATGTGCCCTGGAAGTTCTGAATAAAAGCTGCCTTCAATTGCTCCCAAGAGTTGATTGACCTAGGAGGCAAGTTGCGCATCCAAACCTTGGCTGCTCCCTCCATCATAAGATACATGAACTTGGCACACAGATTACCTGTGGCATTGCGAATACTCATTGCCATCTCGTATGTACCCAACCAAGAGGTCGGGTCCATGTTTGGCTCATAGTTTGGAACCTTGCGCGGCTCCTTGAAACTGCTGGGGAAGGACTCGGACCTGATGGCATCAGACAAACACTCTGGTCCTGTTAACGCTGGGGAAGCACCAGGAGAAGTTACCTCCTCGTGCACCCGGGTTGGCTGAGGCGGGTTGACTGCACCCACTAACGCTCTATCCCTCTCTGCCTCCCGAGCTCTTGCAGCTTCTCTTTCTCGTCGTTGCCTTGCTTCATCAACCACTAGCTGAGCTTGTGAAATAGTTGGCATGTTTGCACGATTCCTCACTAGTTCACGACGCCTTGCACTCGTAGAGTTTGCCGGGTTGGACTCGCCGTGCCGACTCCTCGTGCCTGAGTTGAAAGGTGTTGAATGTAGCCTACTTGCGTCTGGAAAAGTTGGATACAAAGCCTGCTGAGTCAAAGCTGTTTTCAGTAACTCGATAGCCTCACGAGTCTCCTGTCCTGCTGGTCCCTCTGGTACCACAATATTCTCCAACCTCAGAGTCGCCGCATGAACGTTGTCCATAGGATTAGAATAATGTCCCTCTGGAGTATGAAATCTGTTAGGCTGTGACCCTAAGCCACCAGATGCTCCTCCTCCGACTCCTCCTTCAGGCGGTGGTCCGTTGGTACGGCTGCCTCCCGGTCCTTCTGGGGGTGGTGGTGGTGGTGGTGCTCCTCCGGCTCCTCCTGCGGCGCCTCCTGCTGCCGCTGAGCCTCCTAGTCCGGCTCCTCTGCCTGGACCATTGGGTGTGGTGAATAGATTGGTTGGATTGATGTGGACTCCATCATGCAAGCGACTCCTGGCTCGGCGATGCTGAATTGAAGTAAGCTCCTCGCGGCGCCTCCGCACAACTTGAGCTTCATCCTGGACTCGGGCCTGTTCCGCGGCTAGTCGACGGTTTGCCTCTGTAATATCAGCTAGCTGCTTCTCCAACGCAGCACGAGCGTTGGTTAACTCGGCTGCCCTCTCAGCGGCATTACTTGCATTAATTTGCTTTGTCAATAGAGTCGGATCGAACTGATTTCCTGTGTTTCCAGACATGTAGACTCCCACAACACGAGCGCGTACTGGCGACTCTCATAATCCTCTTCCTCTATCCCGTACCCAAGCCGATCTTCAAACAAGGGTAGGATGGACTCTGAATCTGCATCATAATCTGAATCTGACTCTTGCATCACCTCTGGTTCCTCAGCTAGGGGTCCCTCAGACTCGGCGATGATGCCGACCTCTGAAGTTCCGACCGACTCCTCGCCGTCGGACTCGACGACAACGGTTGGCTCTGATACTGACTCCGCCGAGTTCACGCGAAGACCCGACGCGCACACCATCCCGACAAACACGTTGATTCCTCCAAAGACAAGCTGGTAGCCTTCGTCGACTTCGTTCATCTCCGAAGTCCAGCCTGAGTCATCGATTTCGGTCTCTCCATGCTCATCCGTGTAGACCCGCCCGATGGCGAGTTTCTCCATAGCTCGACGAGCAGCTCCAACGATCTCAACTCCTTTCGTCACCGTAGGCCCCACGGTGGGCGCCAACTGTCGTGGGGTTGTCACGGCAAGTTCTTCCTTCGGGAAGATGAGTTCTGGGGCCATTGGTGATTGAAGTACGTGGGAACGATTAATCTCGTCGGGGAACAAGGATTTACCCAGGTTCGGCCCCTCTGATTCGAGGTAAAGACCTACTTCCTGCTTCTATGTTATTGCTCTTGATTGTATCTCGATTACAGGGACCCGGCTCCTACAACTTAGGAGCCGGCGACTTCTCTCTGGTGGCTAGGGTTTCTCTCTACCGGTTGGAGCTTATCTCTCTGGCTTGCTTAGAACTTGTCGATCTAAGGTCCAGGACCCCGCTTATAAAGCCTGCCGGGTCCCTGGACTTACAATTTACACCGAGTCATACTAGAACACGGAGTCCTACTCTACATCTTGGTCTTCCAAGTTAGGGCTCCGGGTTGCACTTGGACTCCTTCCGGACGGGTCCTTTCTTCATCATGGGCCTTGGTCGACTTGTCTCCAGCCCAGCCCATGCGACTTGATACGTGACTCGGCTTTGGCCTTCTTGGTCTTGGCGGGTCTACTTTCCGGGTCCATGGGCCTACCTATAAAGTATCCCCCCATCAGGTCTCATGATGTTAGTTGATAGACCGGGTTATAGGATAGATAGTCGTTCTATCAAGAGGGGCTCTCGACCGAGTAACTTGATCGTATCGTTCGTGGAGAGCTCAACCCTTTGCATCCTTGCATCCTTGAGATCATCTTCATTGGTTCTTATTTGACTCTTATCGTGGTGTGGTCTTGGTGCTTGTCGTGCTTGTCATGACAAGGCTAAGATCACTGAAAACGGTTTGCATATGCGTCTTCATTTGCGTTTTCGGTATTGGAGATTTTGCCGGTTCATCCGCTTGGAAGGTTTCACCTTTCCAACACTTTGCAAAATCTCCTTTACTTGTTTGCCTTTTTCAAAGGTTGCATTTGTTGTCCCTTTCCAACAAAATTTATTTTGCTTCATTCGGACTTCAATTGCAAAAGAAATGGTTTTTCGGTTTGCGAAAAAGAGCTGTTAAACTTTCCCCATTTGGTTTTACAATATTTTGTTGGACCATGATGTTTCTCTACATAATCTTGTTGTGCTCATTGTGACGATTCCAACGAGTCCAAGATTATCGAAAACGGAGTTCATATGCAAAAGTTATGGGGCTTTGGATTTTCTTTAGGATCTGTCCCGGAGTGTGTCCGGAGTCTCCAGTCTAGCCGGAGTCTCCGACCCTCTGGACCGGAATCTCCGGTCCCCTTGTTTTCGCTGCCAAATGGAATTTGTGTGGTGCGCTACTGGACTGGGTCCGGAGGCACCCCGGAGATGGTCCGGAGTCTCCGACCCAAGGGACCCGGAATCTCCGGCCTCATTTTTTCTCTGCTCGTTTGCATCTTTGTGGTGCGGTACTGGATAGGGGTCCGGAGCACCCCCGGAGAGAGTCCGGAGTCTCCGGCCTGGCCGGAGTCTCCGCCCCTCTAGACCGGAATATCCGGCCTACCCCGATGATCCGAAGTGCCCGGAGCCTGGCCGGAATGTCCGGCCCAGGCCGGAGTCTCCGGCCCACTTAGACCAGAGTCTCCGGTCTGGACTGGTTCCAACGGCTAGTTTTTGCAGGAGGCTATAAAAAGCCTCCTTCTTCCCCAAAACCTGGCTGCTGCTCTTGCTCACTTGCTTTCCTCTCTCCTCCATTGTTGCTAACCTTGTGAGCTTGATTCCTCTCAATCACTCCAATGATTCTTGCCCAAACTTAGGGATTCAAGAGAGGAGATCTAGATCTGCACTTCCACCAAACCAAATCTCCTCTAAGTGGGGGGAACTTGTGGGATCTAGATTTGGGGTTGCTTTGTGTTCATCCCTTTGTTCTTCCTCTCTTATTCCCTTCATAGCATTAGTTGCTTTGGTTGGAATTTGGGAGTGAAGGATTTTTGACCACTTAGTGTGTTATTGCATTTTGCATTAGTTGCATCGGGTTGCTCTCCCTACGGTGATACGGGAAGATCGACGTTGAGAAGCTTGTTACTCTTGTGTGCATTGTGTTCCCAAGAGCTTGTTGCCTCTTGGGTGCATTGTGTACCCTAGACAGTTGGAGGTGCCGCGAAGTCTTCGAGTTGTGAAGCTTCGGCACGAATTTGGGAGCACCCAATTGAGTTGTGGGTGTGTGCCCCAAGAATGTTGTAAAAGGGCTCCGGAATACGCCTCGAAGGATTCCGATAGTGGAAGGTGAACCAATCCCTTGGGTGAGGTTCATCGGAGAATAGGGTAAGGCCTTTGTGGCATCTTGAGTAGGCCTCTTGTGGCGAGCTCACACCTCTCCAACGAGACGTACTCCCTTAGCAAGGAGGAACTCGCGAATACATCCTCGTCTCCGCGTGCCTCGGTTATTTCTATACCCGAGCTTGTACTTATGCAATTTACATTGTGATAGCCTTCGTGCTTGAAGTTCATATCTTGCTATCACCTTGTTGCTTGAATTGCTTAGCATAAGTTGTTGGTGCACATTAGGCAAACCTAGTATATTAGGTTGTTGGCTTGTTAATTTAAACACATAATTTTATTCCTCAATTACCAAGCCCCTAATTAGAAAAAGTGTTAATCGCCTATTCACCCCCCTCTAGGCGACATCCGGGACATCGTTTGTTCTTTCACGATCTCCACCACCATCGCCATCGCGACCACCTTGTAATCGCCACCATGAATATAATCAGACAAGCAGGATGTAGGTCTTTACCTCACAACAAGGGGTCGAACCTGGGTAAATTCTTGCTTGTCAGCCGTCCGATACTACCAGCGCGCCATCTTCCTCCCTCATACGAAACCCTAGGTACTTAACCTGGGGATTTGTCGTGGTAACCCCACATCAGCAGCGAAAAGCTGTCTTGGCCAAGTCTTCTTCGGCCATGAATATTTGATTGTACCCCGTGTTTCCGTCCAGAAAGCTGATGACTCGGTGCCCCGAGGCGTCATTGATAAGCATGTCGGCTATTGGCATAGGATATTCATCTTTGGGCGTAGCTCGGTTTAGATCTCGGAAATCTATGCATGCTCTGATCTTACCGGATCCTTTCTTCTCGACCGGCACAATGTTGTAAATCCATTCGGCATACTTGCAAGGCCGAATAAAATTGACCTTTAGAAGCCGACCGATTTCTTCTTTGATCCGGTCATATATTGCCGGGTTAAATTTTCGAGCCGGTTGTTTATATGGTCTGAAACTGGCTTTTATTGGTAACCGATGCTCGACGAGCTCTCGGCTTAACCCGGGCATCTCGTGGTACTCCCAAGCAAAGCAGTCCACGTATTCCTTTACCAGCGCGATTAACTCGGATTTATAATCGTGTTCTAAATTCCGGCTTACGAATGTCGGCCTGGGAATAGTGCCATCCCCGATATCCACTTCTTCAAGCGGGTTGGCCGACGTAAAACCTTGTCCCAACTTATCCATGTCGTCAGGTTCTTCAATTGCTTCGCACAGATCGTTCCTCTCGGCCCGATACTTGTTCAGACACTTCTGCAACCACTCACTATTGTTGGGATCCATTTATTTGAATCGCAGCCGATTATCTCCAACCGGCTTTAAGGATACTGGCACGAATCCGTCCCTGGTAGCACTCAGGAAATCGAACCCGGATAAATCACGTCCCGAGAGACATGTAGTACTTGAGTGCTGCCAATCAACAATGGACTCGACTAAAGCAATACATGCCGAATTATCAGCATGAACGACTTCAATCTCATCGTCGATCCATTGTACAAGTTGCTGGTGCATGGTAGATGGCACACATTGATTCGCATGGAGCCAATCTCGTCCGAGTAACACATTGTAGTTCCCTTGCACCTCGGCAACGAAGAATGCAGTAGCCAAAGTTTTGCTCCCCACTGTGAGCTCCAGACTAATAACTCCTTTGGCTTCTACTCCAACTCCTCCTTCGAACCCTTTCAATACCATGTTCGTCTTCATGAGATCATCATCATCCAATTGTAATTTCTTGAAGACAGAATACGGCATTAGGTTTATCACAGCACCTCCATCAACCATCATCCTGGTAACCGGCTTCCCGTTGATATGCCCTCTGACGTACAAAGGTTTAAGGTGCTTAACCGGTTCCTCAGGTTTCTCGAAGATAGCATTCTTGGGTCCGAAGTTAATCTGCACTAGCTCGGCTCCTTCTACATCATGAAATTCAGCAGGCAAATAATATACCATGTTAATATCCATACCTACCCGAGTCGGCGTGCTTTCATAATCCAGTAGCTCTTCATCTGGCGGATTCTCCGAGTCATTCATTGCCAACTCCGAATTTCCTGCCGATTCTTCGCCCATTGAATCATCTGCCGAATCTCCATTGGCTGACTCGGTACCCGACTCATCTGATGTCGACTTGTCCTTTGCTTCCAAATCTACTGCTTCCACTTCATCCGCCCATGATGAATAAGTAATGGCCAGTACAGAAACCGGCCCTGCTTCGCTGTTCACAGCAGAACTTGGTGTAATCGCCAAAGGAATCGTTGGAGGATTCGGCTTTGGTACCCACACTTGAGCCGACACCATTGGTCTTTCAGCGTTGAACCTGGCGTCTCTGGCCTGCTCGGCCTCCTTTTCTGCCCTTTCCCGGTTCCTTGCCCTTTGCAGTTTCCGCTTCTGTGTCTTCATTATACCCGGCAGGCACCACTTTGGCTGAGTGTACTTTGGATCCCAGGGTTTAACTGCTTCAGTTTGGCTGGATCCGGTTTCATGGTCACTGGATGTTACTTTAGGCACGATAGCAAGTATCGGCTCATCATTTGTCGGCTTTGCAACCAGGTCCTTCAGCTTCAACACATGCGTCCCAATGACCAATGATTTGTCCGGGATTAACCTCTCCTCCATGTCGTCTGCCTTGGCTCCTTGCTCCTTGACTCGCCAATAAGAGGAATTACTCGGATACACGAGTCGTCTCTGCACAGTTTGCCGGGTTACTTGACGCTTAGACTCCCCAACCGACTCTTGATGTCGGTAGCTTCTCTCGGTAGATGGTGACCTCGGTCGCTTCCCATATTGCCGGGTTACCTTAGACCCGGCCTGGCGCACATATTTGTTCAGCAACATATCGAAAGTCGGCTTGATCTTCTTTGGCCTGTATTCAACTTGATTCGTCTTCCACTTGCCGACTTCCGGATTCTTGGGCTTCATGAACCGAGGTTGTTCCCCGAGTTCCGGATTCTGGATTCCGGATTCTCTCGCCCGTGGTTGTTGCCCCCCGAGTGTGGAGTTTCTGACGGTGATCTTGATAACCTACTATCCACCAGGTTGCCGGGTCAATGTGATCTATCTCCTTGATTCCTTGACACCAGCTTCTTTACTAGGCTCACCAACAACCACGTTAGATTTGTTAGCGCCTTCGGCCGCTTCTGGCCGAAGAAGAACTTTCTTTCCCTCAAGATCTAGCACGTTCATTGGGAACGGCTGTGTGTCAATGGCCATGCCGGCAAAGCTTAATCGTCCATCATTGAGGGCCGATTGAATCTGTCGACGAAAGACATTGCAATCATTAGTAGCATGAGAGAAAGAATTGTGATACTTGCAATAAGCACGTCGCCTTAATTCATCAGGAGACGGCATAACATGGTTAACTCGGATCACTTTATCTTTTAACAAGGCATCAAATATTCTATCACATTTGCCTACGTCAAAGCTACACTTTACCTCTTCATCCCGATTTTTACGAACCGGCTTTAGGTCATCACATGTATAGGGTTTGGCCTTACTCGGCCAAACAAACTCGGCTACGTAGACATCGGTTTCATCACTGGAGTCGGCATCGTATTCGATAGCGTTAAGCCGACCCCTGTTCACCCGATGCGAATCTTTGGACTCGTTGACTCGGCTTTCATGAGCCAGAGCTCTCTCCTGAACCTGACCGACAGAGGAGAACTCGTGTCCTTCTAGCTTCTCTCTCAAATACGTTCTCAACCCGTTAAAAACTAAGTCGGCCATATCTCTCTCGGTTATCACCAAGCTATAACATCGGTTTCTGGTGTTTCTAAATCTCTTGATATAATCGGATACCGATTCATCATGTTTTTGCCTAACCGACGTAAGATGGGACAACTTTAACTCGATCTCTCCGGCATAGAAGTGCTCATGAAACTTTTGCTCCAGATGAAACCAAGTATGTATAGAATTGGGAGCTAAAGCCGAAAACCAAGAAAAAGCTACCTCGGTTAACGACAAAGAGAACAAGCATACTTTAATATGATCATGATTAGCCTCGCCTAATTGAGCCAGATATTGACTAATATGCTCCCATGTCGATTTTTTATCCACCCCATTGAATTTAGAAAACTCGGGAACTCTATAACCAGGTGGATAGGGTTGTCAATCAAAATTTTCGGGATAGGGTTTAACATAGGTCCTAGGTTTAGGCATATACCCGAATTTGTCATATGCTATTTGGTCCAATTTCTTCCTGAACTCGACCACTAAATCGTCCATATTGGCCGATTGACTCGAAACAGGAGCAGAATTGGCCGCAGGGCCGGATTGCATCCAAGGAGCCGAATCTGAATTCGGTATTGACCCGCGTCCCAGAAGTTGCACCGCTGGTCCCGTCTGTCCTGCCGGGTAGGGTGAACTTCGGATCGGAGTCGGACAAGGCAATTTGCTAACAACCCGGTTTTCCCTGTTCGGGCTCATCGGTTGTGCGTCCGATGTTTGGGCTTGGATAGTGTTTTTCTTAGCCTTTTCATGCTCCAACATAAGATCATAAACATTGGTTGTACTTTGAGAAATATGATACTGGATCTCGGCTAACTGTTCAGGAGAGAAGATACTGTTACTTACAACGGGTATGTCGGTGTTGACGTTCAGAGGTGCATATGCCGGTTCCTTGATCGGCGTGGTTATGCCTTGCCGATCTAACTTGAAGCTGGCCAAGTACAACTCCTCATCTTCCCGCTCTCGCTTGAGTCGCAGTGCCTCGAACTCCTCGCTTCTCTTCTTCTTCCACTCGTCCAGGCCTTGGCGATGTGCCTCCGACAAATCCTTGATGGTAGGCTTGATGATGTTGTCGGTGGTGATGCCGGACGGATCTGTAGCCTTAGAACCGGTCATTGCTGCCCGATTTAGGTTAGAAATCGTCCCCAGCGGAGTCGCCAAAAAGTGTGTTGCGATGAAAACGCGTCACACGAACACGTCCTTGTGTACCCGCGGTGCCGGGGGAGATACTCCGCAACTCACCCCGCGGGAGACCGACCTGCAGCGCGATACGCAAGACAGCAAGCCGGTTCTTTTAAACCAGATGCCCCAGCACCTCGGGAGGGACCCCGTCGGAGGAAGCCGGCGATGATTGGCTGAGTTAAGCCGGATTGAACCGCTCTCAACTCGATTGTCGATATTCGATGAACTCTCATGAACTCGCCGAATAACGGAAGCAAGAACAAGGGTTTGAGGGTAAAAGGTAGGGTTTGTATTGATTGTCGATTGTTTGCTTAATTTGAATCGACCGTCACCTCCTACATATATATAGCGAGGCGGCTGGACTTTCCCGTACAAGCATTGTACTTCTACAAGGATTACAACTCATAGCATAGGTCGGTTTCTACTTCTAAACTAGGTAGGATTCCTGGCCGGCGTCGTGTTGGATCCGGACTGCAAGTGTCGTCTCCGGCGTCTTTTTGGAAAGCTACCTTTTGTCCTTCCGGGTTGATCCCGAACTCCTTCTGGCGCCACCGACCTCCGTTTTGGGCTTGGCAAGCATTAAGTCACCTCGCGTCCGGCATCTCTGGTGCAGCTTGTGGAATCTTCAGGAAGCTTCGGGTTTAACCTGCACCGGGTTCCGAGTAAACCGGATTCTGCCTGCAACCGAGTTAACTCCTGCCGGGTCGTCATCCCAGGTCCTCTCCGAGTCGTCCATTTCCTTCCGAGTGAGCTTGAACCTGTGACCCGGTTTCTGACCAAAACCGGGTTAACTCCCGCCGGGTTGACTTCTGCCGGGTCTTCCTTTTCTTGAGTGAACTTGAACCCGGGACCTGCCAAAAACGGGTGCTAACAAGAATACTCGGTAGAACAAAACATGTATAACTTACTCGGATTTTTTCATTTTTCTAAATAGTGAACTTAGAGTTTAAAATTTGATCAACCGTGTCCATTGGAACTTTGATCAGACATCACATAGATGGGCAAAGTCACTGTGAGACTTTGTCTCACAAAGTAACCGAATCTCTATCCATTGTGAACATCGAGCTGCCCGACGAAACTATCCGACGACACATCTCACGAAAGCGGCGACGACAGTGTTTCCACGGGGGCTCAGGTGTCTCGCACAGCCACTCATGGTCCGTCCATCGTGTTGGATTTTTATGGATTTTAGCTCATTTAGTCCAATAGATTCTGAAATCACAAATACCCATTCAAATGGCTGGCATTCTCAAAGTGGGACTGAAACGGTTTAGTTCTACATTGCTATTGCGCAGAGAATTGGACATGCTTATTCGGTAGCTCTTCTATCTTCACTAAGCGAGTTAGAATAGGAGCTAGCACTTCACGCGAACTCCTCCTCCGCTGCCAAGCCTCACACACGCGTCGTGTTTTTCATGCATCGAGTTCGGATTAGAACCCTTCTTGATGAAAGAATAAGTTTTTCATGGTGCACCATCTATATATGTGTGTACATGTTAAAATGCATGTGCATCGTCATTGTTTTGGTACCTTGAGGCGTAGTACAATTCTTCATTTTACAAAACAAAACCTAAGTAAAATCATTGTTTATTTATAGGATTGTTAAAACTCTCGTGGGCTCGCAACCCCTGACCTAACTACCAAAGACCAAGCTCATAACGAGTGGACTCTTAGTTGTCGACCTACCAGAGGAACAATGGCTTCATATGACTGTCTACCAAATTCTTATATAAGTAGCAAGACTTCTCTAAGTCGACAAGATGCATATTTTATTCTACTTCTTTGTCTCATAGTTACACAATCCAATTTGATGCATTATTTGTTGTTCTCTCCACATTAGGATATGAATTTGATATGTATGGGTATGGAAGACACCAGAAATTACCGATGGATTACCAAAATCACAACAGGTCGATCATGTTGCTAACTGCCTTTCTCTGCTACTCCGTGATCTCATATATTCTCTCTCTACATCATCCATCGGCTAACCATCATAGCAGTTTGATCTAGCCATCTCTTATACCATAAACTTGGAATGTTGCATCCATCCGGGATTGACACAGTAGCATCTACTAAAATGGTGCTAGAAACTAGGGCTTGCGAAAGTGTAATGTAAAGTATAAAAGTGTTTTACATATCACACAAATTCCATCCTTAATTAGCATCATCCACCAAACCTCTGACAATGACATGAGCATTACACGGTTGAAAACCTAACTCGTTGATGCATATGGTTGGCTTTATTGTTGGCGATCCACGAGGCCAGAGAGCTGGTACAATGCTGGTCCTATTGATGCGTTTTAAATGCAGATTTCACGCATCTATAGAGTCACTCTTGTTTACATACTATTAAAATAAAATCATACACAAATCTCCAAGATGAGTAGAACAAAGGACCCTCTTTCAGAATGACACGCTAGACAATTACAGTGTCAGGCATACCATCAAAACATGAAATATTATTTTGTAAAGCCTCTGGCTACCCAAACTTGTCAAGCTTTAGCGTCCTTTGTGAGCTAACTCTACATAGATCTATTAGACCATCTCACCTAATAGTGAGATAAGTAATAAGCCCTTGCAGGATAAGTATGCTCACTATGACTATAACAAATTAAGTCGGTTATAATCCTCGATATCTAAAGCTTGGATGCCAAAAGATTTGAGCCAGGCCTAGTTCTTTAATGGTATACAACATGGAAAATACATAGGAGGACCTGGGTACCATATACCCTGATATCTAAAAATAATTTAGAAAATTAAAAAAAAGTTCAAAAAGTTTCGAAGCTGACATTCGGGGAAACATTATCAAGTATTATACCTGTAGAAACAATTCATAAAATAATAACTTTCATTGCATCATTGGTCAAAGATTAAGCTACAGTAGCCAGTAGCGCTACATACACACAAAACTTCTCTTTTTGCCCAGAAGTCAATGAGAATCATTTCTTAGTCAAAAATTTTACTCGAGTAGAATATTTGTAATCTTTGAGCATAAAAAAATTCAAATTTTTTCGACCACCTTTTGAATTTCAAAAAAAAAAAATCCCAGATATTAGGTGTGTTTGTCTCCATGTGCCATTAGTGTGCGTCCTATGTACCATCTACTATATATATTATCTCCAATAAGTCATTCGCCCGTTCTACACATTGGGTGAACGTCGTCTTAGCCATTTTTCCCATTAACAAGAATCACATGTGTCAAATGATTAAAAGTCGAGAGACTTCAAAATCACATTATAATGAAGCTTTTGCATGCGTTTCTTACCAATGTGACCAAGACGGCAGTACCGCCTATAGGTGGAATTCTCTTCAGCCTTCTTAAGACAATTAGTATTAATGTTAAGAATATTTTTCACCATAATTAAGATTCATGATGAATAAGCAATTCACAACCGGGACATATCCATAAAACATATTTATACCTCTTATAAGACAAAATCAGTCATTTAAGTTGTCTATTTTGATATGCAACACATCCACATCATCAGTTAATCACAGCCGTATGATTCTCATCTCCATCCATTGATTTCTGTTGTCCAGATCTCACATGCCACGGTATAATATTGTTTTCCTATTTTCATCATTCTCAAAGCAACAAGAAAAAACAAGCATAACGTATGCGGTCATGTATTTCAGCGATTCACTTCATCTTCCTCTCCCTCTTCACCTCCCATTCCCACCGTCCTCCCTTCCATACATCTCCTATCTCGCGGACTCGCTGACCAGGATGAGACATCCTTTCGCTACAAGATCGGTAGGGCATCCACTCCCTTTACATCGTGATAGCCATAGGTACTACTCCAGACCCCACCTCCCTTGCCCTTTACATCGTGAAACAGCGTGTTTGGCAATAGTGAGCTGGGGGAATGGGAATTGAGGGGCGGGAGTTCGCTAGGGGACTAGGCATGGGAGGTTGATATTTATTCCCATTCCCTTGTTTGGTATCTAATGGGAATACCGATTGGAATTTGAGAACGAGGTGTATATTATTTTTCACTCCTTGGGTTCGATACCTGGTGCGTGCAAACTAGTCTGGTCATTTTCTCAAAAATAAAAAATAAAGTCTGGTGATTAACATGCAAACTCAAGTAAACATGTTACATGAACAACTAGTCTGGATTAAATCACGTATGTCAGAAAATAGAAAAAAACCATGCCGATGTTGATATATAGAGGAGGAGGAGGAGCAAGTGTTAGAAATACTAGAACATCAGTACAATCCCAGGAAGATTAAAATGGCACATAATAGGAGAACAATATCCTGGAATTGATCAAATAGATGAAAATAACCTCCATTAAAACCATCGGTACAGCATTTAAAGATAAACTGCTAGTGTACTGTATAGCACGATCATGATAATTAGATTTTTCATGAAGCAAATGTACGAACTGATGAGTTATAAAAAGCACAAAACTAGTTCTATTCTTGAATTACAAAGGTAAACAAACAATCTTTTATTCTAAATGATCATGATTAATTTACTTTTTTGCCGCCTCGAGCTCCTGGCGAACAAACACCACTTTGAACTTATCATGCATCTTCAAAAAAAGTTCTGTCTGTCCAGCATCACGACCAATGACACGAACAGCCATGACGACTTCTTCAATAGTGAGATCTTTCAGATTCTGTAGAACATCAAGTAACTTGGTTCTGTTGGCTGATGTTTGCTCATGGACTTCGGCTTCATGATTCAATGCCTTTTTTAAACCACTCATGGTTTTCGCATTCTCATGCTCCGCTTCCAAGAACTTTGCAAGTGTATTAGACACACTTACAAGTCCCAACTCGAGTGCTTCATCATCTGGGTACGTTCTCTTACGACCCTGCCTAGGACCACTTGACAGGTTGGTGTTATCCTGTGCTTGAGCAACATTCTCCTCGGTATGTTGGTTAGTATGTTGAGCATCTAAAGGAGATTCATCTTCTACCACATCTTGTTCTCTAGGACCTCTAGCACTGCTTCCTTTAGCCATATCAGTAGCATAAACCTCGCAAAGCTTGTCAAAATTGACCATGGGCTTCATATACAAAGGACCTGCACCCTCACGAGACTACAAATAAAGTAACAATGAATGCCAATTAGAAACTTAACCAAGGGTAAATCGTGGAACATATAACATGCTTTCTTTTTAAATAGAAGACAATTTTACCTTTTCCTAGCCCATAAAGACTTCTCTATCGCCAGTTACCATCTTCATCTCGTCATCCCATCCAAACCCACTGCCATTTTGCATAATTTCCAAAACATATGATAGTTGCTTTTTCAAAATCTTCACTTTCAACTTGATGTGTGGATCAGCTTTCAGATCGGCATGTGGCAACACTTTAGCCATTTCCTTCTCAATGTATGTGAGATACCCAGACTTGTGACCAGTGTCTGCTTTCCAAGAAGAGTCATTCATCTGATGGAGAATATCAATAAGTAACTTCTCCTCCTCGGTTGTCCATGTTCTCTTATCTCTTTTTTTTATGTAAGTTTGCTCCCCTTTGACTTTGTATTCTGCTAGTTCATAAATATGACAATGAAATAGGTGTGTGCAAAGAGTAAATAATTAAATTGTCATAAAGGAAAATACATATGGGAGAAAACAATCATGAGGTGTTCGCACATTAACATGAGAACTAAACATATGGTACTATGACACAGGGGAGAAAAACAAACAGCGTGAAAGAATGTTTCGACACACACAAATAGCTAAGTAAACATTTAAGGTACTACACCTAGCATCTACTAGCATGCATCAATTGTTTCCTCTTTTCTCTTTCCAAGCTTTCCACATTTCATCGGCTAACTTGTCTCTTTTCTCGGTCCACTGTGAAGATGCTTCTGTGGACTGAATGACATCCTCATTTACTTGCTGTTGCTGAAGACTTTGCATGTACTCATCCAGATATTTTTCACAAGGATCAATACGCATTTGTTGGCGTATGAGATTGTGAATGTAACAGCAGGCTAAAATTATATCAACTTGTGTGTCAAATGGATAATAAGAGGGATTCCTAATGATAGCCCAACGTATCTTCAGCAAGCCGAAAGTCCTTTCAACACAATTTCTGGCTGATGAATGCTTCATGTTAAACAATTATTCTTTTGTATTCGGGGGATTCTTCCAGTCATTTAGATGGTACCGTTGGCCTCTATATGGAGCAAGAAATCCTTCGCAGTTCTTGTATCCATCATCAACTAGGTAATAACATCCTATACAGCAGGAATACATGTATGTGTTTGTTAATTGTGGACAAAGTATATACACCTAATTAACATGGATCATTTTAAACTCTCTCTTACCACGAGGAACCCTAAGGCCATTTGGTCTTGATAAAGCATCTCTAAGCACCTTCCCATCAGCTGCAGATCCTTCTCAACCCGGCAATACATAAATAAACTGCATGTCTGGCGAACATACACCAAGAACATTCGTTGCAACTTCCTTCTTTCTTGAACGAAATCTCGGTTTGTCAATTTTGGGCACATGAACTTCTACGTATGTCCCATCTAAGGCACCTAAACAGTTCTGTGGTAAGAACATGAACATGTTAGACCAAGGGTATAATTATACCTAAAACGGGGTTCTAATGTTTACATATTGATTCTATACCTTAAACCACGCCCACCTTGCATCCGTGCAATTGGCAGGAATTGGTCGAGGCTTCTTAAGCAACACTCTCCAGAGTTTTAAAACCGCGTCTAGAATTTTATGGAAATTCTGACTTACTGATTCAGGCGACCTTTGGAAATCATGATGGATTTCTCGATTTTTCTCACCGTGTGCAAGTATGTGAAGGAACATAGCAACCATTTCATCCACGCTCATGTTCCTGGTGTCCTTTACCCCACCTATTTCTCTTACCAAAGAACATAACACTTGGAAACAACGCCTATCCATCCTTAGCTGGTAAATGCATTCTGTATCGCTTACTCGTATTTTGTTGTTCAGTGTTTGTGCTCGAATGACTGGATCATACCAAGAAGGTTTCCTAATGCGGCGCATCCTACATCGAGTCCTCCTAATTAACATTATGATATAATATTATGAGTATTTTCACTCTCCGTTGCCTCATTGTGTGCCATAACATTATGATTTTCCGGTGTTGGTGGGCGTGCCATATCTGCCAAAAACAATTATATAGAGTACCACAAAATTAGGATATTAAGAATATTAAGTTTCGCTAAGTACAAGCATCGTCTATAAAGAAACAAGGTACCAGGCAATACACATCAAACAAGCAGGCACACAAAACTAACTAGCAAGCAACCAGGGAATCACACATTAGCACCAAAGATTAATAATGCATGTAGAAAAGATAATTTTTGTAGTAAAGTACCTCCTCTGCAAGTTTCTCCTTACTGCCTGCCCCAGATCTTTGATTAACAACAATGCTTTCACTGCCTTTATGCTTAACATATATCTCTGCAAAGTTATGTTTCTTTGCGAAGTTCACCATTTTAAAAACAGAATTATCATCATGGAGCAGATCAATTCCATCATCAAGGCTACACTCAGGTACTGAATAAAATAACTCATCACCATCCTTGAAACCTACGTCTTTAGCCATGCGAACTAGGCGAAAGTACGATATACGCTCACTGTTACAGTCTCGGAAAATAGATACTTCGCCACCATCATAAGTGGACCTTCCATTGAAAAGGAACCCCCATGATGCATTTTGATATGGATCAAGTCCCCCTCCATTCTGTATATATATGTGCATTTAGATAAATGAATCAAATTAATGCAGTGCTTATCATACTTATTTTTAGCACACCTACGCTTGGAGAAAACATGTACGTATATCATTTGTAAATCTGAAGTTAAGAAGCACAAAAAGCAGTAACCAAGAATCATGCAGTTCGTTCTCTATACGTGCAGGCGCCAATGTGCCGTCAGCATTCAGCAAGCGGTAGCGGCCGCAGCAGCTAGTCGGCGCAACACAGTATTTGCAGCTTAATACTATCAATTTCCCTCACTAATAAATTCATACTAGAGTTCATCTACTGATTAATCACATCTAGGTTTCCCAACTATTTTTCTAAAACCAAATCAGATGTAAAGCGAGAGAGAGACACACACAATTTCTTAGAAAATAAATGGAGGACAAATCAATGCATCGCTACATACCTGTGACCTCTTGACTCTTGCTTGTGATCTATAAAAGAGAGAGGAAAATTAGGGAAACCATAGCAATCAAAATAAGTTAACAGAGGAAAGCGAAAATAAAAAAAGGGGAACAGATCTAGATCGATATGTGAAGGGAATAGCTAGAAGGGTTAAAAATTTGTACGCATCAGATATAGCGATGAGTACAGGAGGAATAAGGGTGCCAAGATGGACGATTTGCCTGTGATTACTCACAAAAAAATAATTGCAAGAGGATGAACAACGTACCTTAGCTCTGAAGGCACCTGGCGTCTCCTCTGCATATATAGATCGGGAGGCGGCTAGAGCTGCCGATTTTGGGGAAAATAGAGAGGAGGCTGTTGGAGGCTTATATAGAGAGGATTTTCCCGCGAATTAGCGAAGATTTTCGCGGCCTTCGGTTGCGGGACGTGAGAAACGAGCGTGGATTTTTTTTTCTTTTTCCAATTCCCTGTCTCGC
Organism: Puccinellia tenuiflora; assembly: GCA_012064385.1. Classification (NCBI taxonomy): domain Eukaryota; kingdom Viridiplantae; phylum Streptophyta; class Magnoliopsida; order Poales; family Poaceae; genus Puccinellia; species Puccinellia tenuiflora. Next base: position 547,302 of record QRDG01001028.1, read on the forward strand.
CTCAATTACCACCTCTCCCCCAGGGAAGAGATACGAGGGAGTTGGCCTCCTCAATTCCCTTACCTCTTCCATTGGCAACTCCCAGTCCCCCCAACCATAAGAGGTACTTTAACTCCCACATCCCCGCAACTCCCATTCCCTATCTCCAATTCCACCGAACCAAACACGTTGTTTCTACTTCTTCGCAAGAGCGGCCACGCGATCGTTGGTGTAAAGGACCTATGATGTCAACAACACGATGGATCACCAGACCCAGAAATCGAAGTTCATTGATTTTATCTTAGTCTGCAGGTTTTCACTGTAGCGAGCAGTATAAAAAGAGGAACACAGTTTGCGTACAGTTTGCTTGGTCTTGCTCACAATGCACTGTGGTCCTTCTTCCCTAGATTCAAGTTCGTCCCCTTTACTTTCTCTCCATCATTTTTTCATAATTATTTGGAAATAGTGTTATGATATTATATTTCTTCCATAGATTCAGGTACACGAGCAATTCTGGATCCTAGAACTGATTCGCAAAAATATCTATTTGTTTGCCTACAATCAGTGCTTATTTTTCAAATTTGTTATCATACTTCTAGGGTGACATGCTAACTCATTTATGTTTCTCAAATTTGCTTACATGTGCAACAAGTCATGTGGTCTTAAATTTGGTAGTGACTATATTTGCTGGCTCATATTTGTGTTCTTTCTTGTTAATATCATGGAACACGCTTTCTCGTTACATGGTGCTTGTGAAGAATGTCATGGAAGGCGATATCTGAGGGCTATCAATGGTGGTTTGAGTCTTTGTGACGATGAGGATTTGGCTAGGCGATTCATGACTTGGAGCAGCGGCATGTATGTGGGGGCGACTGCACAAGAGAAGTCTCAAGTCTTATCTTTCAAGATGAAAATCCAAGGTCTGACCTTAATTGGTTGTGTCTGGTAATGGACTTGGCGAAGGCATTGTTTTGAGAGCGGGAACTTTCTTCAGTGTGTAAACCTGAGATCTATGATCGGGTGACGACAACGCTTGTGCACTATTCCTTCTTTGAGGCGTCGCTTTTGGAGAAGCTGGACTTCTGGTATTGTCTTGGTGGTGTTACTATTGCTATTTCAAGGAATAGATCGCTATAGCGGAACTTTTTTTTTTTGGAATTCTTTTTTATTTTTTTGGCTGTGTGCATCCGTAGTGCCGCTAGGGCAATGCGTTGTTGCAGAGCCTGGGTGTATTTGGTATCTCCACGATATTAATATCTGCTCTTTGTCGGAAAAAAATTGTGTTCTTTAATTACTGTATTTTTTCCATTCCTAACCTACGATCTTAGGAGATAGAGGAGTCCATTTCCGCAATTTTTGGACTCATGAGATATGACCATCTATCGTTGTTTCCTATTTCTTTTAAGCAATGATTCTCTTCACATGTTGATCTCATCAGTTGTACATTCAACAATGTGCCTTTTATCACCGGAGCATTATTTTTGTGTGATTTAGTCTGCTATTAATTGAGATTTGCTTTATGAATCTTTGAAGACATAGTTGAATTTGTAGTTTCCTGTAAAGCTCAAATGAAGTTGTACACATTTTTTTACTTTATTGTCACAGCCTCACAAGTGAGAGTTGGACTGAGGGAACTGAGCGTTGGCTCAGTGGCAGTGGCTGCAGGTGTGCGTCCAGCCCACCCGGGTTCGAGTCGCCATTGAGGTGCTCAGACTAAAAAGGGTGCTATATGCGATCAAAAATCGCCCGGAGAGGACTCATTTATCTAACAACGTATAGCCAAGGGAGGGATCCTTCCCCCGTTGGTCAACGTTTTTTTTATGTTTTTACACAAGCGGGAACAAAATAACAATTATTGAGTTCTAAAATAAATTCCGACGGTAGATGTAGAGGCATGACACCGACGGGTCGAACATTGTTGCCGTTGTGCATCTGCACTTCATTTCTTGCCAACTTTTCTCGTTTCCTGCGACACCAGCATTGAGTTGCAAATATGAGCAACCGATCTGGTATCAAGTACCCACGAGTTATTGTGAGTGAAAGGACATGGATGTCGCCTAGAGGGGGGGGGGGGGGGGGGTGAATAGGCGATTTAAAATTATTACGGTTAAGACTTGAATAAATGCGGAATAAAACTAACGTTTAATTTATCAAGTCAAAACCTAAACTAGCTAGGTTTACCTATATGCACCAACAACTTATGCTAAGCAATATAATCAACTATGAGATAGCAAGATATATAACTTCAAACTCTAAGGCTATCACAAAGTAAATAGCATAAGTAAGAAACTCGGATATAGAAATACCGAGTCACTTGGAGACGATGATTTATCCCGAAGTTCGCTTCCCAATGGAAGCTAGTCTCCGTTGGAGCGGCGCGGTGTTCACCAATGTGAAACACCGAGTAACCTTGATATGGCACACCGTATCTCCGTTGTGTCTTACCACCAATGTGCCGAGGCACTTGTCACTATGTTGTCGTTGAGGTTGACAACTAGAACCTTTACAAGGATGAAGCTCACTCACAAGTTGGAGGGTCTTCACCAATGCACCGAGCCGCCAAGACTCGATGCCCAAGGCCGAGGCACACACCACAACTCAATTGATGGCTCCCGGCAATGTCTTCGTAGCTACCAAAGCTCCGAGACGAACAAGGTGAGCCATACTCCACAATTGGACGCTCTCAACAAATCCCGTGAGCCACCAAGACTCCGAGAAAATCAACAACCAGTCTAGGGTACCAACGTGCCTAGAGGAACAGCTCTAGGGCACCCAAGCACCCAAGAGTAATAAGATTCTCAACTTCACTTCCACGAATCACCGTGGAGAACTCAAACCGATGCAACCAATGCAATGGCAAGAACACACTAAGTGGTCAAGTTCTTCCAACCCGAATGTAGCGCCCCGACCCCGGAATTATACAGAGAGGCTATGAATTCGACACAACCATCAATGCATAAGACAAAGATCGGGACTTGTGGAACAGAACTGGCACAAAGCATGACTCTACGACACAAAAGTATAGCAACTCATATAACGAGAAGAATACAAATATTACAAGCAAAGGATCACCGATCCACACAATTCATCAAGCGGAAGCGAAGTAGCGTTGTCTAATACAACAAGAAGCAAATTATGGCCTAAGAGGCCTACAGATAAACATCACCCAAGCCAGCTTGTTCCACGGTCTCAAGCTGCCACCTGGGAACCCAGACTAGTAGTCGACGTCAACGAAGAACCCCCTAGCTGCTCGGTGTCGTCCTCCTCTGAAACACAAAATCATAGAGGCAGCAAAGAGAGACTGAGTACGATGTACTCGCAAGTTTAGTAGGGCGATATAGGCCCCATGACTGACGGAGGCTCTAAAGCTGTTTATGTATTTCTTTTGCATAAAGCTAATTTTAATAAACCGAAAATATAAAATGACACATGGCATTCGTCTACTCAGAATATTTTGATAAANCCCTAGCATCCCAAAAATGTTAGGCCTTGAAGGCCAGGATATTCATCAGAGCAACCTTGGCTGGTCGCCAATCTACGTTGAGTCGAGCCTTGGTGTCATGTCGATTGGTTTCATGCTGCCTAACCCTGATGATGCTGTTATATGGAGGGGTCCTCGCAAGAATGGATTGATCAAACAGTTTCTTAAGGATGTTGATTGGGGGGAGATTGACTACCTTGTAGTGGATGCGCCTCCTGGAACATCGGATGAACACATCTCCATCGTCCAGTATCTACAAGCCACCGGAGTCGATGGTGCAATAATTGTCACGACTCCACAGCAAGTGTCTCTGATTGACGTGAGGAAGGAAATCAACTTCTGTAAGAAGGTTGGCGTGCCAGTGTTAGGTGTTGTGGAGAACATGAGTGGTTTGAGGCAGGCATTCTCAGATCTCAGATTCATGAAGCCAGGTGCTGCAGGGGAGACAGATGCCACAGAATGGGCGATGAACTATATCAAGGAGAATGCCCCCGAGCTTCTGTCAGTCATCGCGTGTAGTGAGGTGTTTGACAGCAGCATGGGTGGTGCGGAGAAGATGTGCCAAGAAATGGGGGTTCCTTTTCTCGGTAAGGTGCCGATGGATGCACAGCTTTGCAAGGCAGCCGAGGAAGGGAGGTCATGCTTTGCTGATCAGAGGTGCAGTGCCAGTGCACCGGCTCTTAAAAGCATAATCGACAAGCTGATCAAAACCATTCGAGGAGATGGTGTTTGACCTGCTGGGGAACTTGTCAACAATGTTACTGACAACTCTCATTGTACTACTGTTTGTCAACATAAACCAGTCGAGCCTATCTTTACAGCATCTGGGTATTCAGACTACTTTCCATTGTTACCGCAAAACACCTCTTTATTACTAACTTCCAATAACAGTTACATCATCAATCAAAAGAGGTACAAACCAAGGTACACAGCGTGCTGACGTTGTCCTGTGGAGCGGGGGCGTCAGCGGGTGCTTTAACACCAAAGAGGAATGGTCCTCTTGTCCTTCGCCTGGTCTTCTCACCTCCCATGTCTTTAATCACCAAAATGGGCAGACCGTCCTGCCGCGGCTCAGCGGCGTGCCTTTGGCGTCATCTTGCCTCTCGCGAAGCGTGAGCAAGGAGTCCTTCCACGGGAGCGCCCCGTGAGGCAGGCGCGGCGAAGCCCCGCGATCCTGCGCCTCGCGAGGGGAAGGAAACTCCGCGAGGCGCACGATTGATCCTTGCGGTGGCCTTGACGCGGCCAGGCTGGGACGGGGGACCCTGGTTCCCATTGTCCCGACAGGAGTAGACCCAGTAGGCTGACCCCCCCCCCCCCCCCCCCCCCCCAAGTCGTAGCGGGAGCGTCGTGACGTGGATGCTTGGACTATAGGGGAAGCGGATGAGGAGCTCAGGCGAGGTGGAAGCCCTTTGTGCCGATGTCGAGGTAGCCGAGAGCGCTGGACGGTGCGCTTTGGTACGGCATGGTGCCCCCACCGTACGGCTACGGCTACGGACATGCGCTGTTCCCATGCCGGCTCCGCGCCATCTTCGCCCGCTCCGTCACAGGCGTCATGGGATCAAACAGTGTTGATGAACCCGTTCCAAACAATGGGTTTACAAGCACCTCCCAGCGAATGGGTCATGGACACCAGCTCCTCCTCCCACTTCATGTACGATCTCGGTATGCTCACCTCTGTTTCTCCTCCTTCATCTTCTTCACATGCTGTCATCGTTGGTAATGGTTCCTCTCTTCCGATTAGTGCTACCAGCCATGCACCTATTCCCACTTCCTCTCGTCCTCTTTACCTTCGCAATGTTTTAGTAGCTCCTAATATAGTTAAAAATCTGTTGTCACTCAGTTCACCACCGATAATCGTGTTTTCGTCGAATTTGACCCTCTTGGTTTTTCTGTGAAGGAACTTCTAACCAGGACCGAGATTCTCAGATGCAATAGCTCCGGAGCCCACTACCCTGTCTGCCCCTACCATCCACGATCCTTCATCGCCGTTGATCAAGCTCTATGGCATCGTCGGCTTGGGAACCCCGGGCGGACGAGCCCTAGGTACGGGTTGCGCAGCCCCCGGCGGATATCATGGAGATCGACCTCCCTGGGGGCGGTGCAGAAGCAGTGGCAACGGCTAGGGTTTGGATCGGTTTTAGTCTGATACCATGTAGAACGAGAGCGAGATTGGCGTAATATGTTGGATGTATTATTAAGCCTCATGGACGAGTATATATAGGCGTACAGGGATCATATTGGAGTACAAGAAAAGACATGAATCATATCTCTATCCTAATGTGACCGGTACGTACACGTATACTCTAACAATCCCATATTTTTATTAATTGCACATTATTTTTTGTTGTCAGAAAGTAAAACGACTGAAGAGGAAGTTGACGTCCAATAGAGTTGATAAGGTTTTTCTTATGGATCATAATCATTCTAGTTTGATTTTCCTTATTCATTTGATTTGTTTAGTTAGTCTCATTTTTTTTCTGGTTTTGTATGTTTGTGTAGTACTAGAGGCAGACATCAGATATTACTGAGCCATCCACATTTACTCGCTATTCGGGAAAATATTTCTCATGAGTTGTTAAACTATTAACACTATACCAATGATCTGAAAAATATGGTGCTGCATGTATGCTAAAATTTGGAAAAACCAAAGTGCCTCTCAGATTTTTTAAGTGGATACCTAGGAAGTTTGATACTCATACTTCTGAAATACAAGTTACCAAGGATTTCATACCTGCCACTAAAGAAATAATACACAACATATTAGAATTACCAATTGGCGGCCCAGAGCTTGTGCCAGATAGTTATGCTGACCGCAGTTTTATCTTATCTCATTTTAATGTTACTTGTATTCCTGAAGTGTCACTTTTTTGGGAACAAACCCAGAGAAGAAGGAATCTTTTCAGATGAGGATATCTTCATTTGTTTCATGATTGTTGCATTTCAAATTTTCTTGTGCACAAACTCTGTCTGCAGCCTAGCTCGGAGTACCCACACATTTTGAGAGAACCGAATATGATTTGTCAAAATTTCTGTATCAAGAAGTTTCCAAAGGGGACGAAGTGTGCTGCTAGGAGGCAGATCACTCTAGGAGGGAATCATTATTATGTAGCAGTAAGTGCATTATTATCAAGTTTGGTTTAATGGGGAAAGAAATAGGCTTATTCAGATTGATATACTTAGAGTGGTGTCCCAAGTCCCAACTGAGTGTGACAAACATAATTGGAAAACCGATAATGATGCTCCATGATTACAAATCATCGATATAACAAGAAGTAACATGGTTTGAAAAATCGAGATTTGAAACAACTTATTATTTTGCGCCAACGTAGGAACTTCCCATCCTGCTATTGTTTTGAAGCAGCCTATGCCATTTTCTGGTTGTTCACAGTAAGACCTACCTGCGACCATCTTTCATCTGCTGATGCTAAAAAAATGTGAGAGTTGTGCATTATCTCACGGTTTTATTTGGGTCATATAAAGTGCATTTTCCGTTTTCCTACTGTTTTTGTACTTAGGAGATGTAGATGTTATTCGTTGTGGTTGTGACCTATGAAAATATTTTGATGTGTCTTGGAATGGATTATTTGAGTTAAAGAATGTATTAGGAAAATCAGATTTCTTAAATTTTTTCTAGCATGTTTTTTTAATGATCATAGGCTCAGATGTGGCTAACCACCATATCCTATTCACCCATGATACATCGTTGCAAAGTTTAGAGTACATGTCTTTACTGATACGATATGTTAATGGAAGAAGAATTGGCATTAGTGTGGTCATTAGCTTAATCTTATTTGACATGGGGCGAGTTGTTATTTCGAAGTTAAAAAATCATGTCATATAGGACTGATTTGTCGGGTTTCTGGAATAAAAGATGTATGCAAATATTTGTTATTGTCTTTGATCACTAATCATATTCCACTTGTTTTTTCTTTGTCATAGGTGTATTGAAGAGTTTGAGAAAGCTGATCGTTCTATCCGCAAGCATCTCGTTGTTTTTCAGTAAAAGCGAGTATCAGCATTATGTAACATTATGTAGGCTATTTACTTAATCATTTCATGTAGCTGCTTGAGTTTAGATGCAATTTATCCGGTGAGGTGAGTCGATCGGGAGGCGATGCTGCGCCACCGGCACTTGACCATGGCGCCGCCGCCGGCGGGGGTGTCGGCTGGATCGGGATCTCGCTTCGCCGTCCTGGCTGGGATTGCAGCGGAGCCATCCGGGCTCGATGGACTCGACGGTGCGCACGTCGCCGTGCGGGTTGCGCTCGACGCCATGGAAGAGGAACCAAGGTCCACTCCTCCGATCCACCGTCGCCAACCTCAATCTGAGCAGGAGATTATCCAGGAGTTTTGGGAGAATGCCGGTTTCTCCTTGCCGTCGAGCAGGTTCTGGGAGAAGGCGTTGCCGGCTAACAATGAGGTGAGGGTTGTCTCGTCTGTGTGCAGGGAGTCGCCGACGCTGGAGCGGCTGGTGGTGGAGCCAGCAGGGACAAGTCGTCGCTGGCGACAGGGTACATCTTCCTCGACGTTCGTTCTACGGATTCCGAGCTTGCCGCCTCAGATGGGGCCATGGCGAGGCCCGCTGTCGCCGCGGCGCAACTCGACGCCTCCCATCATGGGTTCCTTCATTGCCAAGGCCTTCGAGAAGCGGACTTCTTCCACATCTGCAGCGGACGGTCCGGGGCCGGACCCGGCAACGGCCGCCCCGTCGTCAGCGCCGGAAACGCAGGCTCCGTCGGATGCAATTCAAAATCTGAATGGCCTGCCACTGGGCCCCACTTCGAAGGCGGCCGATCTGGGCCGTCCGAGCCCCTAGACGCATCCGCACCGTCCGTGACGGGCGTGCCCTAGTTCTGCAGCGATTCGTCTCCAGCCCGATCAGAGCTCGCTCCAACACCGCCATCGACACTCTCCTGTCTCGTCCTCGACGTCCACATCCGCGACTTCTCCGAGTCTGCTGCCTGCACCGCCGGCGCCCTCCGTTGTCGCGCCGTCCTCTCGCCGGTGGGGGCTGTCGTTTGCCTCTGTCGCGGCGGCCTCCTCGTTCGTCATGGCCGCACCGCCTCGCCCCCAGCTCGGGGCTGCTCCTCGGTCGGGTCCTCCTCGACCCGCTGCTCCGGCTCCTCATCAACAACTGCAGCAGCCGCAGCGCCAGAACGCCATTGTGGGGATGCTCCAAGGCGGGGCGCGCCCGCAGATGGCCGGAGGGGCGGCGCCTGCCGCGGCCGTTCAGTTCCGTCCTGTGGCACCTCCGCCGTTCAATCCGCTGCAAAACCCGTCGCGCCAGCCTGGCCTCCCGGCGTTCATGCCGCATCCGCAGCTGGGTGAGTATCATATGCCGCCGTTTGTGCCGATGCAGATGCCCCAGCCTGCGTATCCTCCGTTCCAGCAGCAGTTCGCCCCGCCGACGGCTCAGACGGCGGGTCAGGTGCCTCTTCCTAAGCGGAAGAAGAAGAAGGCGGCATAGCAACCACCGGTTCATCATCAGCTTCAACCCATCCTACCTCCGGTGATGCCACAGGTTCAGCAACAGCCTACGGCTGGGCAGCAGTACTTCGCGCCACCTCTTGTTCCTATGCAGGATCAGCACAGTACTGTGCCTCCGTCCGCTGCGGTCTCCTCTTCGGCTCTGGAGATTGGTACCTTGCTTGATGCTTCGCCGACTGTTGTGTCCGGTGCTCAGGGTGTGACAAAGACTATGGGAAGTGGGAAAGCTAAGAAAATCACTAAATGCTGGAAGTGCGTGGTTGATACACACACCACTAAGGGGTGTCCGGTGCAGCACTATTGCCTTGCTGTGATAACGGGGCACATCCAACTATCAGGTGCCCAACACTTCGGCTTCCAAGACCCACAGCTTTTACCTTAGGATATGGGACAGAGGACACCATTTTTTCGCAGTTACCGGACAGCGTGTACAAGCCGCACTTGGTTCCATCGAGTTCACCCACATCACTGGTAAAGATAGCGGGGGATCCTGTGCCTGCGACAGCGGTGCAGAGCTTGATGTCCAGTATGTGTCCTTCGAGTCCGTCATGGACATGGGAGGCCGTAGCTCATGGTACCGATGCTTTTCTCATTGGATTCCCTTCTGTCGGGGATCTTCAGTGGATGGATGGGATGCAGATGGGTGTTCCTTCCTATGCGGCCACAACCACTGATTCGATCTGGAAGAAACATGATGTTTTACCTATGAGAGTGCTCGAGCAGGTGTGGGTACATATTCAGGGGGTGCCATACCCAGTCAGACACTTTCTTGGTATTTAGGTAGTTGGTTCTCTCATCGGGACGACCCTGGATGTTGATCTTGTCATGCTTAGGAGCCAGGGGATTGTGCGCATTCTGGTTGGGATGCCCTGCTCCAAGCCCCTTGACAAGCAAATTGACCCGACGGGACCTTATGTCGGCACAGCTTGTGTGGTCAAGTTGAAGGAGTATGCATTCATTTTCCGTCGTGAGGCTGCTGATTTTGTTCCTGACCCTGAGTTTGTTCCATATTTCTGGCGGCGCAAGGGAGATGATGCTGACGACGAGAGTGGGGGTCTTGAGGAGGGCATAGAGGGTCCCATCGATGCTACTGGTATGAATGCGTCACAAACTTCTAGCATGGAAGTGGACACTAGCCAATCCTCTGGAGTGGTGGATCATGGAAAGAAAGTGGTCTATTCGCATTGTACTATTCCGACGAACACCATGGTTTTAACCCCCTACAATCCTAACCCGCAGACTCCTCGTGTGGTTGAGATTGTTTCTAGGATTCGTCGGGTGTTGATGCATGTAAAATGCATACATGAACTTTGCATTATAATACTCATATTTCAATCATATTTGCATCATATAAGGTTTATATCATTGTTTTATAATGATTTTGGCAAGATTTCACAGTTTTCCTATTTTTCTGGAATTAACCCTGCACTAGCAGAAAACCCTATTTTCTATATTTTGATGTTTCAGGGACCCAAACGACGTCCAATTGACTTGAAAATTTACGAGGATCATTTTTTGGAAGGAAGAAAGCGTAGGAGCGAAGGAGGCAAAAAAGTGGAGGCCCGAATACCGAAAGAGGGTGGCCCACGTGGCCAGATTCCTTGGCCGTGTGGGACCACTCATCTGGGCCCTCGTGGCTCCGTTGCCGTCGATCTTTCTTCCAGAGTCTTCGTCTTGACCAAAATCCGACTATAAAAATAGTCCCCCGACGTTTTCCGAGGGGGAGGCCGCCGAAAACACAGAAACACCGAAACAGAGATCTGGAGCTGCAGATTGGAGGGGAAATCCCCGGCGGAGCGCTGCCGGCGTGGTCTCCATCTCCCCCAACAACATCTCCACCGTCTCCATGATGAAGAGGGAGTAGTCTCCCTCGGGGCTGAGGGCTCATGCCGGTAGCTATGTGGTTTATCTCTCTCTCCCATGGTGTGATCTTTATGTGATCATGAGCTTTGTAATCTACACTACCACAGAATTATTTCTGTGGCGCATGGATGCTGGTGCGCCACAGAAATTTTCGACTTTCTGTGGCGAATCTTTTGTCCATGCGCCACAGAAAGTCAGAATTCTGTGGCGCATGCCCACCCATGCGCCACAGAAAGCCAGACTTCTGTGGCGCATGAGACACCATGCGCCACAGAATTTCTGTGGGTCCCACGTGCAATCATTGGGCGAAGGTCCATCCGGGGACATTCTGTGGCGCATCGTGCCTGGTGCGCCACAGGTGCGCCACAGATTTTTTTTTCAAATCCCCCCCCCCGTGGATCGCCTTTTTAGTTTTGTAGGAAGTAAAAGAAAATGATAAAAATTTCAATAAATAAAATCCTTTGACATGTAGTTAGGTTTGAGTGTCTAGTAGGTATAGAAATTTTGAAATATGAATTTTGACCTTTTTTTGCAAAAACCAGGAAAAAAATGTAAAACGACCATAACTTTTGCATACGACGTCGAAAAAATGCGTTTAATATATCAAGAAAAACTAGAGATTCCTCAAATTCCAAAAGAAAAAAAAATTATTCAAACAGACGATTTTTTCTACAAAAAAAAAAATTCAAAAATTAAAAAAAAATAAAAAAAAGAAAAAAATTCAAAAATTCAAAAAGTCCAAAAAAAAGTTATAACAAAGAAGATTGTTGAAATTTTGGATTTTTTGAATTTTTTGGATTTTTTAAAGTTTTTTTTTAAAATTTAAGTTTTTTGAATTTTTTTGGATCTTTTGAAACTTTTGAATCTCCTTTTGAAAGTTTAGAAGTTTTTGAAAAATCTGAAATTTAAAAACACACATTTATAACACATACATAACATATACACATACAAGACTTAAGAGGATTCATATGATATATATATATCAATAAGAACTTGAGTAGCACAAGGGTAGGTGAAGTGGGTGGAACTTAGAAGTTAAGCGTGCTAGGGTTGGAGCAATTTGAGGATGGGTGGGAAGGTATCAGTTAAAAATGTGCAAAAAATCTGAAAATAATTCAAATAATTAGGATTTTTCATATTATTTCATATTTTCATTTTTCTGAATTTTTTGAAACTTTTTATAATTTTTTGCATTTTTTTATTTTTTTCAGAATTGTGTGGCGCACCAGGCCAGGTGCGCCACAGAAATGTGAGAATTCTGTGGCGCACCAAGCCAGGTGCGCCACAGAAAATATTTTTGTGGCGAGAATTCTGTGGCGCACCCAGCAAACCTGGGGGTGCGCCACAGAATTGCAATTTGGTGCCCCACTAATAGGCCTTTCTGCGGTAGTGCTAGTTGAATCCATAGATGTTACTCTTCATTATCTTACGAATTATGCTACTCAAGTGGTTTTATTAATGTAATCTCCGGAGTCACCTTTGTCCCATGGTGTGAAGTTGAGAGTGTGCGCACCGTGTGTGGCTCTTAGGCTAAAGATCACATGAATACTTATCATGAGTTATTATTTGTGTTGGATGTCTCTATGAAATTGTGGTGTTTGTCTAGTACTATTTTAGGGTGCTCAAGTTAACAGTGTGGGGTTCCCTAGATGCCAAATGCGACTTTAATGTGTGCTTTTATAGCCCTACGCAGTGGATTGGTGTTCGTTATCCAACTAGAGAATAATTCAGAGTAGCATAATGAAGAGGACATATTTATGTATTCAATTATATTATTATCGTTGAGAGTGTCCACTAGTGAAAGTATGATCCCTAGGTCTTATTTCCAAGCATTGAAACACCATTTACTCTCATTTTGTCTCATGTTTGCTTGCTGTCATTTTTATTTCAGATTGCAATTACTACTTATAATCATCCATATCACTCGTATTTTAATATCTCTTCGCCGAACTAGTGCACCTATACATCTAACAAGTGTATTAGGTGTGTTGGGGACACAAGAGGCTTCTTGTATCTTAATTGCAGGGTTGCTTGAGAGGGATATCTTTGACCTCTATCTCCCTGAGTTCGATAAACCTTGATTGATTCACTTAAGGGAAACTTGCTGCTGTTCCACAAACCTCTGCACTTGGAGGTCCAACACTATCTACAAGAATAGAAGCGTGCGTAGACATCAAGCTATTTTCTGGCACCGTTGCCGGGGAGGTAAGTGTTGGAAGGTATCTCCTTTAGATCCTGCAGTTATATCTTTCTGTTTCTTGTTTTTATTTTACTAGTTAGGCTTAATGGAAAACAACAAAAAAAATTAGAAATCTTTATGAACTTTATATTGAATTAGGACATGATGCTTTTGAAGAGAAAATTTAAAAAGCAATGGGAGTTTGTTTGCATAATAGTGATGGCAATGCTATTAGCATGAATTCTTTGAACACCATTATTCCTAATGCTATGGAAAAGTCTAAGCTTGGGGAAGCTAGTTTATATGAAAATGATCTTTTTAGTTCCCCAGCTTTGGAGAAAAAAATTTGCTTTGATAATGCTTTGTCTCCCATATGTGATAATTCTAATGATGCTTGTGATGTTCTAAATCCACCTACTGAAAGTATTCCTTTTGAAATACCCATGGAAATTGTTGAAATGGTTATGGATGAACGTTATGTAGGGGATGGAAAAGTCCATCCACATGATCACTTGTTGAAACTTACAGAACTTTGTGAGTTGTTTAAGGTTGCAGGTTTATCAAGAGAAGATGTCATGAGGAAATTATTTCCATTTTCACTTAAGGACAAAGCAAAGAAGTGGTATAAGATGCTGAATGATCGTCCTTCTAATTGGAAAGAGCTTGAATCTCTCTTTTACTCTAAATTTTATCCTCTTCATGAAGTGCATCTAGCTAGGAGTTACATTTTCAATTTTTATCCTCATGATGGAGAAAGCATTGCTCAAGTTTGGGGAAGACTGAAAACATTAATACTCAAATGTCCTAACCATGAGCTTCCTGAGGAAATAATTGTTACTAATTTTTATGCAAGGCTTTCAGGTCATTACAAGGATTATCTAGATGCCTGTTCAGAGGGTTCTTTCACAAGCAAGAGGATTGAAGCTAAATGGAATCTTCTTGAAAGAATTCAACGCAATACTGAAGATTGGGAGAACGACAAAGGTAAAGAATCAGGTATAAACTATGAGTATGATTGCATTAAGTCTTTCTCTGAAACTGCTGGTTTCCAAGAGTTTAGTCCTAAATATGGTCTTGATCCTCAAATTATTATTGATTGTTGTAGAACCTTTGCTTCTCATATTAATATTCCTAAAGAAAATTGGGAATTGTATCATGAACCTTTCAAAGACACTTGCATGGAAAATGAAATTGTTACTAATGATTGCAATAAACATGCTCAAACTTCTGAAAATACTATTTCTTATAAGCATGTTAATTTTTTTGGAGCACTTAGACCTTGTGAAAAGAATAAAATCGAAGAGGAATATTGTATTCATCATAGGAATGAAAAAACTTCAACATGGTACAAAGCTCTAAGTGATCTTGCTGAAAAAGTTTGTGCCCTCTGTCCTTTTATTTGTGAACTTTGCTATGAAGAGGGTCATTTCAAATTCCAATGCTCAGGTTCTAATATGAGTACTGCGAGAGACTTTTGTGATAACATGATCACTCCTAATCAGCATGATGAACTTACATTATTTTTGGGGTGTGAAGAGTTATCAAGAAAACTTCTTCGGTAGATATGAGTGCTTTTGATATGAATAGCATGTTGCATGGATGTTATCTCTATTGTGTTAATAATTGCCATGTCAACACTTACATACAAAATATTATAAAAGATGGAATGGCTTTACCAAAATATGAAAGGACTAATGTTTGTTTTACTCTTATTAATGAAAAGGAGGAATCCTCCCGAGTTTCTTCTATTGTTTCTGACAATAAACCAGGGTATGTGGAGAAGCCTCTTTTCAAGCCTCTCCCTCCTGAGGAGGGAAAGAAGAAGAAGAGGAGGAGTAAAAGGAGAGAGGAAACGGTATCTTCCCCGAAGCATGTTGCTCCTATTATAGTTGCTGCTGATGAGTCTGAATTCGGTGATGATCCTATGCCTGTTACTTATAGTAGTGATAATGATTGGGAAAAACACACTACTTTTGATATTGAAAATCTTTTTGGTACCAATTCTGGAAATGATGATGTTATTAATTGTTATACTATTAGTACTATCCATGTTCCTTCCAATGATGATATGGAAAGCTCTAAGCTTGGGGATGAGGTGTTTGAAAATCCTTTTGCTACTGATGATTATATATTTGAAACCTCTCCTTCTAGTAAAAATGATGATGATATGTTTACAAATGAACACACTTTGGGAGATAACTATTCCATTGCTTATGATGATACTATGCCTCCAGTCTTTGATAATTATTATAAAGAATACTATGACATAGTCTATAATTACAATCATCCTCATGAAACTTGTCATAATTATAGAGGGATTGACCAAAACCATTCCTCTAATATACAACTTGTCTATCATGTTCGAGTTCTTTTTGATGATCCTACTCCCATTGTTATTAATAAGAAGAACTTCGCTTATGTGGAAAATATTGATACTTTTATGCATATGGATCATGGTAAGAATGTTTCATGTGATAGTTATATTGTGGGTTTTATCAATGATGCTACTGAAAGTTTTAATGAGAAAAGGAGACATGACTTCATATATCTCAATAATATTAAGTCTTCTCTCTTTATGTTGAAACTTTTGAAGTCCCACTTGTTTTGCCTTCCTATGCTAGTCACTTTGTGCTTTATTGATTTATTCTCTTACAAGATTCCTTTGCATAGGAAGTGGGTTAGACTTAAGTGTCTTTGATATTTGCTTCTTGATGCTCTTTCATATTCAACTCTTATATATATGAGAGCATCATCAAAATTATCATGCCTAGCTGAAAGGCTTTAAAGAAAAGCGCTTTACGGGAGGCAACCCGGTTGTTTTTATTTTTGATTTTCTTTGTGTCCTCTTGCTGTAAAAAGAGACTTAGTTTTTAGTTAGTTTCTGGAATTTTTAATAAAGTGCCAAGTTTTACCCATTTTGGATTAAAAAAGTTGCTTATTGTATTCGGAGATTTCATTCCGGCACGAATCTGTGCACGGTATGATTTTTCGTTCATAATCTATAACTCCGAATGAGCTCATATTTTAACTGTAACTGCAACTTTTCATCCTCTGTAAGCATGAATTTTTTCATATGTTTTGGACATATATAAGTCAGGTAGAAAATGTGTTATGGTGCTGCTGTTTTTCTGGACAGATTCTGTCCCATTTTGTTTGATGCATTCTTTGAACCCTTAACTTGAATCTTTTTGATACAATTTAGTTTGTAAGTAGACATACAATATTATACACTGTTAGGATATTCATATGAATTTTTGTTTAAGGATTTTATGAAGCAAGCAATTCATTTGTCTATCACTACTAATGTCACCCCACAGAAAAGAAATGGGAGAAACAGTGTTTTGAAGTTTTTTCACAGGGATTAGGGGAAATGCACCAAGATCTATCTAAGGATGGTGAATACCATAAGCTTGGGGATGTGAAGACAGCCCCACTGGACCAACACACTCTCGGTTTGCACACGTCTAACTTCTGTTTTTGATCAATGCACTTTATCGCATAAACTTGGAGCGTCTTTTAGTTTCTTTTTTTTTTGTCTTGAGACCACCACTATCATTTATATATGAGAGAGCTACTGGAAATTTGGGTTGAATTAAGTTGGATGCTATTAAAAATATTGGGAAAGGGATGTTTGAGTTGATCTAAAAAGATACATATAGTTGCATGATTCATGTGCTTTTTAATAAATATTAAATTGCAAGTGTTTTATCAAGAGCTATCTCTTATTCATATTTTGTTGCTGAATGTTACTTGGTTTAACATAGATTGGTTAGTTCTATGGACACTTGTGCATGCATTTAGACAGTCAATTTTCTTCCTTTTGCTAGCCCAAAAATTCCAACAAGTAAAAACTTGTTTTCCAACACCTTCAACCAAAGTTTTTCCAGTGAGTCCACCATATCTACCTATTAGCTTTATGCTATTCCGAGTATGTTTATCATGATATTTTGTATTATCTATACCTCTGAATTAAAATGCTTATGTTATTGATTGTTACGGGAAAGTTGGTTAAAAAGCTCTCGTGAACTTGATGCACACCTTACTTTTATTGCACTTAATAAACATGAACCATTGTGATTAAAATTATGAAGCTATGAGCTTGACAAGAGTCTTGGTTGGGGGTTAGCCCATATGTGTTGTCACATGGCAAGCTTTCAACATGCTCTTAATTATATTTAGTTGATATCATGTACTTTTGTTTATGGATGCCTATCATAGTGCCAAATAAATGTGGAAACTAAGTAAGTTTAAGTAGTTTGTATAAATGGCTAGAGAGACACCTGGGCCGCTAATCTAAGCCATGCATCATTCATGGTGGAAATTTACTTACATGCTATTGTGAACCTTCAGTGATGCACATCATAATAAAAAGTTATACCAATAGTAAATAAAGAGGGTGTTGAGATTGTTCATCATGTTTGTTTGTCTTGTCATTTTGACATGGGCTTGTTCCATGTCCTGGGACAAGAGGTACCCCAGTTGATCCTCTTTATGACGCTATTTTTACAATGATTTTAACTTGAACTTGCTTGGTAGCCCAAATTGAGTAACACCGTGGTGTAGGTACTCGTATTCATGGGGCATGAAACTTTCAACCCATACTTTGTCAAGCACACTACTCATATTTGCTTTCACTTTAAACTTTAACCATTCAAGATTCTATGATAGGGGTAATGAGAGGTTGACACCAATGAATAGCACATTGCAAACATGACTTAAGCAGAAGCATTTGGAAGTTAGATGAAACTTATTCATGTTTTACCTCTACTCATTTATATATCTTTCCAAAGTGTCCACCTTTTATATTCAGATTTACAAGAGTACTCTATGACCATTATAGGATGTTTTTACTTTTCATTATGCATACATTTGGTCCATAGTACTTTCTTCTATGTTACACTTTGTGAATTATCATTAAACATCCTTATATTGAATATTTGATATCATTTCATAATCTATCTAGTATATTGCTACTTCCGTGAAGGATGAATCATTTGACTTTATATAGCAATAGTAATCATCTTTGATACCATTGATAGTATTAAAATGCAAAGTCCATGTTAGTTTTATCACCTTTATACTCGACGATGAGTATAGGTTAAGCTTGGGGATGTTGATGCATGTAAAATGCATACATGAACTTTGCATTATAATACTCATATTTCAATCATATTTGCATTATATAAGGGTTATATCATTGTTTTATAATGATCTTGTGAAGATTTCACAGTTTTCCTATTTTTCTGGAATTAACCCTGCACTGGCAGAAAACCCTATTTTCTATATTTTGATGTTTCAGGGACCCAAACGACGTCCAATTGACCTGAAAATTTACGAGGATCATTTTTTGGAAGGAAGAAAGCGTAGGAGCGAAGGAGGTGAAAAAGTGGAGGCCCGAAGGCCGAAAGAGGATGGCCCACGCGGCCAGATTCCTTGGCCGCGTGGGACCACTCATCTGGGCCCTCGTGGCTCCGTTGGTGTCGATCTTTCTTCCAGAATCTTCGTCTTGACCTAAAACAGACTATAAAAATAGTCCCCCGATGTTTTCCGAGGGGGAGGCAGCTGAAAACACAGAAACACCGAAACAGAGATCTGGAGCTGCAGATTAGAGGGGGAAACTCCGGCGGGGCGCTGCCGGGGTGGTCTCCATCTCCCCCAACGACATCTCCACCGTCTCCATGATGAAGAGGGAGTAGTCTCCCTCGGGGCTGAGGGCTCATGCCGGTAGCTATGTGGTTTATCTCTCTCTCCCACGGTGTGATCTTTATGTGATCATGAGCTTTGTAATCTAGTTGAATCCATAGATGTTACTCTTCATTATCTTATGAATTATGCTACTCAAGTGGTTTTATTAATGTAATCTGCGGAGTCACCTTTGTCCCATGGTGCGAAGTTGACAGTGTGCGCACCGTGTGTGGCTCTTAGGCTAAAGATTACAGGAATACTTATCATGAGTTATTATTTGTGTTGGTTGTCTCTATGAAATTGTGGTGTTTGTCTAGTACTATTTTAGGGCGCTCAAGTTGACAGTGTGGGGTTCCCTAGATGTGGAATGCGACTTTAAGGTGTGCTTTTATAGCCCTACGCAGTGGATTGGTGTTCGTTATCTAACGAGAGAATAATTCAGAGTAGCATAATGAAGAGGACATATTTATGTATTCAATTATATTATTATCGTTGAGAGTGTCCACTAGTGAAAGTATGATCCCTAGGCCTTATTTCCAAGCATTGAAACACCGTATTAGGTGTGTTGGGGACACAAGAGACTTCTTGTATCTTAATTGCAGGGTTGCTTGAGAGGGATATCTTTGACCTCTATCTCCCTGAGTTCGATAAACCTTGTGTGATTCACTTAAGGGAAACTTGCTGTTGTTCTACAAACCTCTGCACTTGGAGGCCCAACACTGTCTACAAGAATAGAAGCGTGCGTAGACATCTGGTGTCGCCGGAGCTTCTGCGGGTAACCGATGGTCAGAACACTCCCTCCGGGGGGGGGGGGGGGTTCTCCTACGGTGTCTCCTGCTGCTGTCTTTTCTGAGATTGGCGATTTTGGTGGGCTGGAGAAGATGCAGGAAGTCTCCCGCGTGGAGGCGTCGCGTGCTCGCACAGATGGGCTGCCGGCGGCCCAGGCCTCGCAGGCGGCGAAGGCCACCGAGCTGCTGGGTTAGACCGCGTCGGCGATGGGAGAGGCCGTGTCGGCCAATGTAGCATCTGGCGGGCTGGCGGCTGAGCCTGCTGACTATGCTGGGCGGGCTGGGCCGCTCGCTGCTGACTCTGCTGGACGGGCTGGGCCGCTCGCTGGTGCCTCTATTGTGCTTGCTGGTGCTGGGCTGTGCCTTGGGGATGAGTCTTCTTCGCCTCAGCCTCCCCGGGAAGTCTAGCCACCAGTGCTGGAGGGACGGGCTGGGTCTCGACGTCGACATTGACCCCACCGTCTCATGCTGTGCTGCCTGTTGAGGAGGAAGTGGATGGGTCGGCTGCTACGCCAACTTTTCCAACCCATGCCATTTCACCTCGTACCCCACCTCCTACTGCGACGGTTTTTGCCGAGGGGATCACTCCAATCCATCGTAGTGAGAGGTTTCGGGTGGACGCGGATGGGGCTTCTGCGACGGATGTGGACTCTATCGGTATGGAAATTAAATCAAAGTCCTTTCTTTCGTTTTCTCCGCTTTCAATTCAGTCTAAGCTCAATAGTGTAGGTTTTATTAATCTTGGTAGTAGTAAGAGTAAAGTCGAGGTTTCAACTAATGTCTTGAGGCATATGGAATTTGACCGTCTAACGGTTATTCCTAAAGCTTCGACGGTGTTGACAGCCACCTATTTGGACGATGAAGAAGCGATTGCCACATCAGATGGTCAGCTTCTTTCTCATCTAATTGGTGAAGTGTCGGGGGAGGGTTTGGATGACGATGGGTTGAGCTCATTGTATGAGTTAAAAGCGAGCAGTCGGAAATCTAAATCTACCACCAACAAGTCACGGAAACGGACCAAGTTATCCAAATCCCCCACGGTTTCCCAATGAGTGGCATATTCGCAAATAGCAGAGGTCTTGGTGACTTGGCTAAATATTTGCACTTTGCTGGTTGTATTCGGGACCACAATTTGGATTTCTTAGCTATTTCTGAGACGGGTAGACGTGAGTTCTCGCAATCTCTATTGAACCGACTTTCGGGCGGTATAGAGTTTGATTGGTACTCGCGTCCCCCTCATGGCCGCTCCGGAGGCATTCTATTAGGTGTCAGGACTGATTCCATGGAAGTGTTGGATGTTACGGATGGCGATTTTCATATTAAAATGCACATTCGTAATAAAACCGACAATTTCATTTGGAGTCTTGTTGTCGTGTATGGGCTGGCTCAGGAGGTGGCTAAGACTTCTTTTCTCTGTGAAATGGTAAACTTGTCAAAAGATAACCCACACCCTCTTATCATTGGTGGGGATTTCAATTTGCTACGTTTTTCGTTTGAGAAAAGTAAGGGTCGGTTCGACAACCGTTGGCCTCTTTTGTTCAATGCAGTCATTGATAGCTTGAACTTACGAGAGATTACAATGGTGGGGAGACAGTTCACTTGGGCTAATTCTCTTCAGGCACCCACATACGAGAAACTAGACCGTGTTCTGATGGATACTGATTGGGAATCTAGGTTCTCATTGGTGTCGGTACGGGCTCTAGAACGTATTGAGGGTTTGTCGGACCATGCTCCCATTCTTTTGACCACTGGAGTGCCTAGACCGCATTGTAAACCACGGTTCAAGTTTGAGCTTGGGTGGTTGCACTGCGAGGGCTTCCATGAGATGGTTAAAAGAATTTGGGAAAGACCAGTTGCGGGTGATACGCCTATCCAGCGGTGGAACAATAAGATACGTGCTTTACGCACTCACCTCATTGGTTGGGCTCGTCATACTACTCGTTTACTTAAAAAAGAAAAGGTACGACTTTCCTCGATAATTGATGTTCTAGAAGCATTAGAAGAAGTTCGGTTATTGTCTGCGCAATAGATTGAGCTAAAGAGCCAATCCAATGCACATATAGCGAAGCTACTGCGAAGGGAGGAGTTAAAATGGTATCAACGTTCTAAGGCCCAATTCATCCTAGAAGGGGATTCGAATACTCGCTATTTCCATAGTATTGCCAACGGCAGACATCGAAA
Source organism: Puccinellia tenuiflora (assembly GCA_012064385.1). Taxonomy (NCBI): domain Eukaryota; kingdom Viridiplantae; phylum Streptophyta; class Magnoliopsida; order Poales; family Poaceae; genus Puccinellia; species Puccinellia tenuiflora. Next base: position 568,945 of record QRDG01001028.1, read on the forward strand.
AAAGCGTATTCATTCTCTAGTCCAGGATGAAGGAACGATTGAGGGCCATGAACAACTAAAGTCGTATATTACTAATTACTATAAAGGCCTGTTCGGTGCCCCAGAGGAAGGAAATTTCACTTTGGATGAGACCCGAACAGAGGACATACCCCAAGTTTTAGATGAGGAAAATAGTCTACTTACTAAACTCTACACAGAGGAAGAAGTGAGAAATGCGGTTTTCCAAATGAAACATAATACAGCACCTAGACCTGATGGTTTCCCGGCTGAGTTCTACCAGAACTTTTGGGATGTTATCAAGTCTGATTTACTTCAACTGTTCACCTGTCTTCACAATGGACAACTAGAGTTGTTTCGTCTCAATTTTGGTGAGATTTTATTACCTAAGGTTAACGAGGCTGAAAGGATTCAACAATTTAGACCTATATGCCTCCTTAACGTTAGTTTTAAAATATTTACCAAAGTGGCTACGATTCGACTGAACAGTGTGGCAGATCATGTGGTTCGTCCATCTTAGACGGCTTTTATGCAAGGTCGCAACATTCTTGATGGAGTAGCGATCCTACATGAAACAGTTCATGAACTACATAGGAAAAAGCTGAATGGGGTAATTCTTAAAATTGACTTTGAGAAAGCTTATGATAAAGTCAAATGGTCTTTCCTTCAGCAGACCCTCAGAATGAAAGGTTTTTCTACCGAGTGGTGGGCGTTAATTAATAGCTTTGTTTCGGGAGGAAGTGTAGCCATTAAGGTCAACGATGACACTGGCAAATACTTTCGAACGAAAAAAGGCCTCAGACAAGGTGACCCGTTATCGCCAATACTATTTAATATAGTGGCTGATATGTTGGCTACCTTGATCGAACACGCTAAAGCTGGGGGTCAAATTGAAGGAGTGATCCCACATCTTGTTGATGGTGGTTTATGGATTCTTCAATATGCTGACGATACAATTCTTTTTATGGAACATGATATCAAAAAAGCTCGTAACCTAAAGCTGATTTTGTCAGCCTTTGAGTAACTTTCGGGTCTTAAGATAAATTTCCATAAAAGTGAATTGTTTTGCTTTGGCGAGGCTCGACAAAATGCCGCCTTGTACGCTGATCTTTTTGGCTGTGAGCAAGGACAATTTCCTATCAACTATTTGGGTATTCCGATTCATTATCGGAGACTTACAATTGCTGAATGGAAAAAGGTGGAGGAAAGACTTCAATTACGTTTAAATAGCTGGAAAGGCAAACTTTTATCCCTTGGTGGAAGATTGGTACTCATAAATTCGGTACTAACGAATATGGTAATGTACATGATTTCATTCTACCAATTGCCTAAAGGAGTCTTAAAACGGTTGGATTATTTCCGATCAAGATTCTTTTGGCAAGGGGATTGTGAGAAGAAAAAATACCGACTGACTAAATGGAGTGTGGTTTGCTGCCATAAAGACCAAGGAGGGCTCGGAGTTCATGACCTTGAGGTCAAGAATAGAGCCCTGCTAGGTAAATGGCTATTCAAACTTCTGTCTGAAGATGGAGTTTGGCAAACCCTCCTTAGGAGAAAGTATGTGGGAGATCAAGCTGTTTCTCAGGTTCTTTGAAAACCTGGCGATTCACACTTCTGGGCAGGCCTCATGGCTACAAAGAAGTTCTTTTTCCCACACGGATCTTTTTCAATTAGGGATGGATCGGAAATTCGTTTCTGAAAGGGTAAATGGCTAGGCCATTCTACCCTCAAAGAACAATATCCGGATCTGTATACTATTGTACAAAACAAAAGCGACACGATCGCGAAGGTGTTGGGTACTTACCCACCAGATGTTTCGTTCAGAAGAATTTTACTTGGAACAAGACAAGCATCCTGAAATGCTTTGCTCATTCGATTGGATTCAATCCAATTGTCGGAAGGGCCAGATAAATTTCAATGGAATCTTACGAAGAATGGTAAATTCTCGGTTGATTCTATGTATAGAGCATTAATCCACCCCGAAGTTCCAGTCGATATTAGGAACCATAATAAAATTTGGAAGATGAAGATACCGCTAAAAACTAAAGTGTTTGCGTGGTATTTTCGTCGAGGTGTAATTCTTACAAAAGACAACCTTGCGAAGCGCAATTGGCACGGAAGTAGAAAGTGTGTCTTCTGCCATCATGACGAGACTATTACACACTTATTCTTCCAATGCGAGTTCGCCAGGTCTATATGGTCAGCCATCCAGATAGATTCTACCTTACATGCATCGCATACTGTTGCAAATATTTTTGGCAACTGGTTAAATGTCGTGAATCCTAGGTTTAAACTCTTCAGTAGGATGGACGCGATTGCTGTTATTTGGTCGCTGTGGCTATGTAGAACTGACAAGGTTTTTAACGATAAAAATGCTTCTGTTATGCAGGTTATATATCGGTGTACAGCTACGCTACGAGCTTGGTCGGCCCTGCAGCGTGTGGAGCACCGGGATTTATTTTTGGAGGTGGCGTCGAGGCTGGAGGCTGCGGCCAGGGAGTTATTCTCCCGGCATGGATGGCAACATAGTCTCCGGATTGACCTTCCATCATCTTAGGCGGATCTACAATTTCTCATTATGATATGTAATTCGCCTTTTTTATTTTATGTCGAATCGGGTACTGGTGAACTGGTGGCTGTGTGCATCTTAGCTATGTAGAGGCCGGGTGTAATGCTTAAAACTTTTAAGTATTAAAATCTCTTTATCTAAAAAAATCAGCATTATGTAACAACTAACAACATTGTTTTCTAAAGTACCAGCCATTTGACCAAGTGTGGTGGAAATAGTTTGATTAACTGTAATGCTAGCGGGCTTTTCTTGAGAAAACGACATGGATTTTATTTTATTTGGACCAAGTGCTCAACAATAGACCGATACAAAATTGCGGTCAAAATTATTTTAACATGAAAATCTCAAATACCTTTATTATAATTCCGTAGTAACGAAACCGGCTCTTTGCTAGTACGGAGTACAGTAGTAAACTAGTAATGGCAGCCATTGGGTGATGAGCATGGACGGTTCAAATCATAGTTGCAAGGTAAAATTTCTTCAAAATGCAAATATTGGTTGGTAGGGACTACCCGGGTCTGTCTTTTACCGCGACAGAATGTGATTCACCAACTTGTCGATGTTGAGACGAGACGAACCAGCTTCGGTGGTGGCCTCAGCTGCTCTGCTTCTGAGCTCCTGAGCTCGCTCCCTCATCACGTCTCCCTCCTTGCTCTGCATCAGCCTTCGGATGGCCTCCTCCACTTTGCCCCTCTCAAGCTCGCCGTCGACGAGCACTAGGCCGGCACGCCACACGTGCTCGACGTACCTCGCGTTGCCCATCTGGTCGCCGAAGTACGGCCGGCAGAGCATCGGCACGCCCCCGCATACGCCCTCCAGCGTTGAGTTCCACCCGCAGTGCGTCCAGAAGCCACCGACGGCCGGATGCGCCAGGACCTCTTCCTGCGGCGCCCAGCTCACCATCATGCCCCGGTCTCGGGTCACGGCGGCGAACCCGTCGGGTAAGGTGACCTGCGCGACGCCGCGGACGATATCCGACCGGAGTACCCAGAGGAACGACTGGCCGCTGTCGGCGATGCCCCACGCCGTCTCTGCAAGGTCGGAGCTGCTCATGTTTGCCAGGCTGCCGAAGCTGATGTAGAGCACGGACGCCGGGGCCTGCGCGTCCAGCCACTCCAGGCAGGCGCGGTCTTGCAGCAAGAGGCTGCTGGACGCCGCCGGCGAGATCTTGTGGAGCGGGCCGATGTCGAACACGGGCAGGCCGAGGTCTTGCCGGACCGTCGCCAGCTCGTTGGTCTCGAGCGCGTCGAACGTGTTGAGTATGAACCCTGACGAGGTCCTCGCCGCCTCCACGGCCCGGGACATGAGCTTGCACACCAGATCGTGCTCCTGGCAGCTTCCGCCGATGGCCATTAGGTCCCGGACGCGGTACGGTGGCAGCTCCCTCACCGGCGCGTCCAGCTGCGATTCTGCTCACGTACGAGTAGTCAATCACGGTGAAAGAGGTAGTCAAGATCATGCATTTAAGATCATAGATGCGCTAAGATGCAACGGAGGCTCTAGGTGTACATCTCGATCGGGGAGGAGCAGGCACGTTCATGCACGTGCACGTGCATAGGGGACTGGGAACGCACCTTGAGCTGGGAGGTAGCCCTTGTCGCAGAGCATCGGATTCGCCATAATGTTGCGGAAGCAGGCGGCGCTGCCTGTGCGCAGCGCCAGCGTCGGCACGCCTTGCTGCCGCGCCACGTCCATGAGAGTCAGCAGGTGCGCGTCGGCGACTAGACACGCGACGTCGTCCCTGGCACCTGGTGCCGCCAGCAGGGCGGCCAGGCGCTCCCGGAACGGCGCCTCGCAGGAGCTGTTGATGGTGAGGATGCGCTCCACGGTCACCTTCACCGTGTCAGGGCTGCCCGCCGGCATGCCGTCGGGAACTGGGACGAAGTTATAGGCTGGGTGGCGGGATGGGTCGGGGGCGTTGAAGTGGGCGTGGAAAACGGTGACGGCGAAGCCGCGCACGTGGAGGAGGCCGGCAAGTTGGAACATGGGGTTGATGTGGCCTTGGTACGGGAGTGGAAAGACCAGCACACGGCGGCCGCCGGTGACAGTGTTTCCTTCCGGTGCCATGGAATCTAGGCTATCGCGGAGTCCTGTGTTTCACTGCCAGGGTAGGTAGTTGGCACTTGACACTCTGAATCTCTCGGATCAGGACGATGGCTAGGAGGTGCATGCATATCTGAACCTGATATATGTTGAGGTTGGACCATGACAATATAAGTAACGTAGACGGTAGACGACGACAAGTTGGACGACAGATGGAGTTAAAGGCTGAGAATGGTTCCTAAAGTAACGTAGAGTAGTAAATGTTACTAGATAGATTCATTTTGTCTTGATAAGTGTGATGTTACAGTAACTAGCTAAGTTACCCCAAACACTTCTCTCCTCATTAACTACATGCCACATAACTAAAGTTGTTTTGAGATGTGTGATATTACTACCTAAGTTACTCCCATTGTGACCAGCCGGTTACTTAACCGGGTGTATTGGTTTGGTTTCTGCGTACAGTTTCATTCGGTTCAGGTCTTAACAGGTCGGCGCTGCCAAAAGTTGGGTTTAGTTTAGTTTTCTCTAATAAATGGCTGGGTTTGATGAGTTATGGGCCCGAACAGGTTACTGTTCTGCGATTCTCCTAACGAGTCGTCTTCCTCATCGGCCTGCCGCTTCACCTCAACGGGCCGCTGCTCGCGCTTGCTCGCCAACGGCCAACCCGTCTCCGCGACAGCTTTCGTCGCCGCTCGCTCGCGACCCGACGGCCCCGCCTCCGAGACCGCTGCCGTCATGCGTGGCTCGCCGACCCGGTCGTCGGCCCAGCGATCTACGACCGCTGCCATCGTGCGTCGCTCGCCGGCCCTGGTCCGCGCCGGCTTCCGTCCCGCGCCGCACGCGGCTGCCGTCACGTGCCGCTCGCCGACCCGACCTCCGCGGCAGCTGCCGTTGCGCGGGGCTCGTCGGCCAAACGTCTACGGCCGCTTCCGTACGTCGTGCCGCAATAACTCTAGCGGCAATAAGTTATGATGGCTTTTCAATGTCTACGGCATCGCTCCGTTCCGGTTTCATGACCGCCGGCTCTAGTCTTCCTCTTCGGCTCTGCCCACGTTGTCCGTCCGGCAGCTCGTCGATGGCGCTTTAAAGCTGAGGATGTCCGCTGGGCGCCGTAGCGGGCAGCCAACCTAGGGACGTGCACGCCGCTAGCAGCTTGCAATCAGTGTTTGCAGACGAAGCAGAAAGAGGCCGACATCTCTATGGGGAACTGTTGTTTACCCATAGGTTAAAACCATAGTTCTAGCCACGGGTTCAGTTTAATTTAGGTTGAGTCTGTACGTAGTTCAGTTTGGTTTGGGTGTGAATAAAATATTAAGTGGACTAGTTGGGTTTGGTTTCCTCAGATTGGTAAGCAGGTTCAGTTAAGGTCTGGTTTAGTTACCCACCCATTCTCAGCTTTAGATGGAGTCTGGCAAAAGCAACTCCAGATCTGAAACTATCACCACCATTCGCTCCGCTACTGTATAGACTGGACAAAGATTCAAGACAAGTCTCTATTTTCCAACCTCGCTGGATTTCCATTATAGTATATGTCTTCCACAAATGGCGATGGTAGCAGGTCATGTCATCTGATTTTGTTTTGTAGCAACAGGGATCGCATCCCGGTTCCATTGATTAACAACAAAATCTAAAAACAGCAGTTATGTCTCTCGTGTCTGCGCAGGTTTGAAGCCAAAATGGCTATAAATTCGTGGCTACAAACCGCGTGTAGACCACACAACATCCGTTTTATCCCTATTCAACTCACCAATTTTTTTTGAGAGAGAGAGAACAGCGGAAGCTTTATTGAATAATGTTCATGGGAGTATAAAGATGATCCGGAGGATCAGGGAGCCACACACATGGTGTTGGAATTTTGGCATAGCCCGGCCTATTTTTATATTCCAATAATTTCTGAAAATCCTAGAGGCCCATGTGGCCCATTTATGCATGACAATGGGTGGGATAAAAGTTTAGTCCACGCTACTTGCAAGCAGACCATCTTAACAAGGTCAACTATAGAAGCAGAAATCACAGCACTAGACACTGTCACTGTCGAAACAGAGTGGCTTCGTGAGCTTTTGATGGACTTACCTGTGATTGAAAAACCAATACCCGCCATCCTAATAAACTGTGATAATTAAACTTTAATCATCATGGTTAACAGTTCTAAGGATAATATGAAGTCATCAAGGCATGTGAAGAGGAGACTGAAATCTGTCAGAAAAATGAAAAACTCTGTAGTTATTGCGTTGGATTATATCCAAACATCTAAAAATTTGGCCGATCCCTTCACAAAGGGTTATCACGCAATGTGATAGATAATGCATCGAATGAGATGGGTATGAGACCCACGTTATAAGTTGTTTGCAGTGGCAACCCACTCTATGTGATCGGAGATCCCGTGAAGTAGAATTGGGAGACAAGCTGTTGATCAACTGAGAGAAGAATATCCTAACATTATATAATACCACTCCGTGAAGATGTAATACTCTTCTAAACTGCATGGCAGGTTGATGTATATCTTAATGTGTTCCAAGAGTCTTTTATTTTTGTTGATGACCAATTTTGGCTTAGGGGAACATCTGCAAAATAATGGACGAAATAGAACCTAACTAATACATGTACAGGTCATGTTCGGTATTTCGGTCAAACTAAATCGAAACATAGCATAACTAGTACATGTACTAGTCAAATTCGGAATTTCGGTCAGACGAGAACGAAACGGAGCATAACTAGTGCTTGTACTAGTCAAGTTCGGAATTTTGACCAAATTTGGACGAAACAGAGCGTAACTAGCATTTGTATTGCGTTCTGTGCAATTGAATCTGACTGATTCGGAGCCAATTCAAACTTATTTCGCTATGATCCATGTTAGACCCTCAAGATGGACTTGGATGGAAAATCTCATAACATGAAAGTTCTTTCATATTTTCTAGGCGAACAACTTTGTCTTCTACGTGATTTTAATTAGAGGTTGTTTACTTCCTCGAAAACGACCCGCAAGGTGCAGCCAGTTTTTAGACCGAACAGTTTTAGAAAGTTCGGATCAAACCATCCAAATTAGACCCAAATTAGGGTTTTGGACGTGAGTCTAAGTCCTTTGCTTGCACGGGAAGCCCAGCCGCCTCTTATATAACTAAGTGGTGACGGTCGATTGAAACAACACCAATCGAACAAATCAATCTACAATTTTTTCGTGTTCATCTAATTTTATCTCTCTCTCTCTCTCCCTTGTATCTTTCTTCTCGTTCTTCGTTGTTCTTCAAGATTGGAGGCTACGAATCCACGAGGCTCTAGGGGCGGTCAGGACGACCTAGGGCAGCCCATAGCCGCTGTGCCGCCCTGACGGGGGTCCCTCCTGGGCGAGCAGGGTTTCAGGTCTACAAAAAGCGCTCGCCGGATTGTCTTGCGTATCGCGCTTCCGGCGAGCCTCCCTCAACGCGTAATTCCGCGCATCGCGCTCGGCGTTGAGGGTACACAGGTGACGTGTTCGTGTGCGAACACACTTTTTTGGCGACTCCGCTAGGGACGAAGCAAACGGTCTCCAGCCTGTTCTTGCTACCAAGAGAGCGTCATCAAGCGACTGCAATCTACAACGGTATCATGAATCTCCAATCTCCTTATGTATATGCAAATTACACTTATGTTGATATTGCTAAATCCTATGATATTAGTACTGTATCGGCTAGCCCTAGTTCTTACTTTGTGCAAAAGCCGATGCAAAATAATCCCTATGCTTCAACTCATTATAGTTTTAGCAACTTGCATCATGTTTACTCGAATTCTCATGCATCGGCAACCCCAGAAATTGATATGCCGATGAACAATGTGATGAATTCAGTTTATCCATACGAAACACCCAATGTTAGAAACTTCAATTACATGCAAGAGAGAGTTTCAGATTTTTATACACCGGCAAATAGCTCACAGTATGTGGGTTTATCTTTAAACATTCTGATGGATAGGGAAATTGGACATGCTACTTCTAGCTATTTGGCCAATTTCCCTCAACCATCATATGCTATATCTTATGCTACTAACTTTTCAGCACCATATGCAACTGGTGAAATTCAAAATTCGGCTCTGCACCTTCACAATGGTTATAGCCGAATAAGTGGAGATTCAGCAGGAGCTCACGTGCCTCCATCTAGTGTTGTAGCATATGATAGGTCCTCTAAACAGTTGCAAAGTTTCGGCAACACCTCAGTGCCGAAAGATACAAAAATCGTTGGGGTGCAATCCAATCCAGGATTTGATGGTTGGAAGAAAAAACTCGCAGCTGATTTCAAAAAGCTCAATGTTCTTCACTTGAAATTAGAAGAAAATCCTCATGATCCTGTTACAATACAAGCTTATGAGGCGTATAAGAAGAAGCATGAAGAGGAGAGTGAAAAATACAAGATCAAGTTTCATCCTTCGTAGTTACAAAGTTTCGGCAGCCCCGCATTATCGAAAGAGACTAAAAGCAAAGGAGGGCAATCATGTCCAACAGAGGTTAAAGATGATAATGTCATTACACTTGATGATTTGTCGGAGCAACATCGCCAAATCTTTGAGGAATTCAGGAAGAAGCACAATGAGGAATTTGAGGCGATTGAGAAGAAACTCAAGGACAAATCTGAAGAAGGATCGTGAAGAGAATATTACTCCGTCTGGAGAAATCAACTTACCTCTTTCGTGCAGCAATCAAGTTGAACCCTCTGCTAAACCAGGGCAAGAAGAAGATGAAGCTTCAAGAATTGAAAGAATTAATCATGATAAGACAATTGATTCGGTTAATATAATCAGTTTGGTTATTGAAAAATCCGAATCAAATAGTACAAGTGCTGAATCTATCGAGTCAAAAGAAGCAAGCTTCGTATCTAAGTCAAGTAGTGGTTCCTTGACTTCACTAAGCATTTTAACTTCTTCAACCTTTCTTTCTAACTCAATTAACATAGGAGATTAATCACGTTCAGTTTCATTAGCTTCTTCTTTTAAACCAACAAGTTGAGACATAAATGGTGACAAATATTCAGGATAGTTCAATAATTCATTAAGAGTGTCCTCCAAAGTAAGAGGAACATTTTCAGCAATATTAATAGAATTCATTCCAACCACAGGTGGTGCTTGTGGTTTCCCTGCAGACATACACAATAAAGTGGCTTGATTATCAGCTAGTTTTGAAAGTGCTTTGTCTAGTTCTGTAGTTTGGAGTTGTAAGCTGATACGTCTCCGACGTATCTATAATTTTTGAGTGATCCATGCTAGTTTTGTGTTATTGTCACATGTTTTTACTGTTATTTATATCATTTTTAAGCATTTTGTCGGACTAACCTATTGACAAGATGCCCAGTGCCAGTTCCCTCTTTTTGCTGTCTTTTTGTTTCAGAAATTTACTTCTGGAAATATTCGCGGAATTGGACCAAATTTTACAGAGAATATTTTTACGCCAAGACGAAGACAAAGACCGAAGGGGGGCACCAGAGGCGACCCTGAGGGAAGGGACGGCCTCCTGCCGCGGGTCCACCCTGGGCCGCAGGTGGGACCCGCCCTTGCCCCTCGGGCGTCTCCTCGACCCCGTCCGACGCCTATAAATTCCTATTAACACTAAAAACTTCAAGGTGGCCACTATTTTCTAGAAACTCGACCCGACGCGCCGTCATCTCGAACCCTAGTTCGGGATCCCATCTAAAGCTGATCCCGGCACTCTGTCGGAGGGGAGATCGATCCCGGAGGCCTCTTCATCACCATGCCTTCCTCCGGGATGATATGTGAGTAGTTATACCTTGGACTACGGGTCCATGGCAGTAGCTAGATGGTAGTCTCTCACCCTTGTGCTTCATGTCTTATGATCTTGTGAGCTGCCTAACATGATCAAGATCGACTATTGTAATGCTTTGTGATGTGTTTGCTAGGATCCGATGGATTATGAAGTTATGTTCAGATTGTGTATGATTCTTATATGAGTTATTTATGTTCTTGCATGCTCTCCGATGTGTGTGGTTACTTTGGCCAAGTGATTGTGTGCATCTCCAAGAGAGGATATTTATGCTAGATAGTGGGTTCATGCCCCCTTTTGTTCCTGGGCACGAGTGACAGAAACGTCTAAGGGCGAGGGTGTGCTGTTGCTACTAAGGGTAAAACAGCGGCGCTAATGTCTCTTTTGATATTAGAGTTGCTTACATCATGCACTTTTCTTAATACATATGTCTGTTGGTTGCAACTTAATATCGTTGGGTTACAGGATGGATAGCGATCCCACGGTGGACTTATTAGACAAAGATGCAGTTGGACTCAACGGTCTTTCTTATTTGTTGTGATGCCTCCATAGATATTATCATGTTCTTTTTGTCATAGCTAAATTGGGTTTGTGTCATAATCTCGTCAATTGCCTAGCTGTAATTTGTTCACCCATCACATGCATATTTTATTTACTTGAGAAACTCCACTAGTGAATCCATGGCCCCGGGTCCATCTTTTTACATTGTTTACAACCTCATTTACTTGATTTTAATCATCATTACTCCACTGGTCACTTTTACATTTATTCCCATTTCATCATACAATTAACCGCTCTGTGTTCTGCGAGACCGGAGAGATTGACAACCTCTCCGCCGTTGGGGGCAAAGTATTTTGGTTGAGTGTGTGCAGGTCCACGTTTGTTGAAGGTTAAGCGCCAGAGATCTTCAATATTCACCTCGTTGTTGATTTCAAATTCCTACTGGTTCGATAAATCTCGGTTCTTTAATTGAGGGAAAACTGCTACTATCTACAATTCCGCCTTCGCTTGGGGCACCGCCCAACTATATTAATTCCTACAATCAAGCAGTTTTCTGGTGCCGTTGCCGGGGACTTTGGAGCTGCAGCAAGGGGAGTCTCAGACTCTCAATCACTTTACTTTGTTTTTGTCTTGCTTGTTTTATTTATCGTTTAGCTTATTTTCCTATTGCAAAATTTTAAAACCCAAAAAAATTAGTGTAGTCTTTATTTTCGTTTTGTTAGTATGCTTAGTTATTTACTTGTTCTCAATGGTTAACTTCTTTGAAACTAGATCTTATTGGCAAGGTGGGTTCACAGAGGAACAAAAACAATATTATAAGGAATACCGCTTGTCTCAAAAAGGGATACACTTATGGAAAATAATAAATCAACTGAACAATTATACTAGAGACTTGTGCTTTAAATATGACATATCTTATTGTTGTGATGAATCTTCATGCTGCTTGAATTTTGAACACCTTCCTTTCCAATGTGCTTGCAATGCTAATGAAACCTTATTATCTTATGCTAAGGGAAACTATGATTTTTATGATGTGGAACAAATTGAAGAATTTGTTGCTTGGAAGGGTGCTTATGAAATTACTTCTTTGCTTGAAAATATTGATGATGGTCCTTATAAAACTGGAAGCTTTGCTATACTTAAATATTGCATGGATAATTACAAAGATGATAATGCTTATATTACTGAATATCTTAAGGGTTTATCTCCCCCAGAAGAAGAGACTAATGCCATCCAGGAGCCTATGGAAGAAGAAATTTCTGAAATTGTAAACAAATTGGATGAAAAAGAGGAGGAGAGTGACGAACAAAAGGAGAAAGAATGGATTAGCTACCCATGCGTATCTTCTAATGAGAGTAACTCTCTAACTCATACATTATTTGATTGTCCTCCTTGCTCACCAAAGGAGATTGAATATGATCCTATTGATTCGTTTGAAACATCCCTTTTTGATAAAAATGATCTTGTTATATATGACAATCCGTGCTATATTGATAAATCTTATGATAATCCTTTATTTTCTACAACCAATGAGATGCATGATGATGAGGAGTTATGTTTATAAAGTTCATATGATAAGGCTCTTGATTATGGTCCTAGATTACTTGATGATAAAAATTATAATGCTATTGAAAGTGGGTTTAATCCCACTATTTTTGAGATGGACCGAAATTATGTGTTTGTAGATCATTAAAAGCCTGTTTTAAGTGATAATTATATTGTTGAGTTTGTTTATGATGCTATTGAAAATTATTATGAGAGAGGAAAATATGGTTGTCGGAGTTCTCATGTTACTAAAACACCTCTCTTTATGCTAAAAGTTTTGAAGTTGCACTTGCTTTACCTTCCTATGCTTAATGCTTTATGCTTCATTGATTTATTTTCTTACAAGATGCCTATTCATAGGAAGAGGGTTAGACTTAAATGTATTTGATATTTTCTTCATGATGCTCTCTTGTGCGTTTCAACTCTTACTTTTATGTGAGCATCATTGAAATTACTGGGCCTAGCTAAAAGGCTTTGAAGAAAAGCGCTTGTTGGGAGGCAACCCATCTTTTATTTTCAGTTTGATTTTTTGCTTTTCTTGAGTCATGAAGTTATTACCTCTGTAGCAACTTCATTGTATCTTTTTCTTTTGGTTTTTTGTGCCAAGTTTAGCGAAAAGTCTCTTTGGCTCCCGAGCTCCAGTGATCCTGCTCGTTTGAAAAAATTATAAAAAATACTTATAAGTTTAAAAATATATTGGAAAAAATCTCGGATGTGGTTAATAGTGTATCCCATAACCATGCAAAAAAGCAACTCCAAATACTTTGTATTTCGAGCTACACAAAAAAGACAAAATGTGGATCTGAGTAGGCACATTTTCAAATCTTCAAATTTTACCAGATTTGTTAATTTTGTGTAGCTCATAATACAAAGTATTTGGAGTTGATTTTTTACACGGTTATGGGATACACTATATTCTACATCCGTGATTTTTTTCAATATTTTTTGAAACTTGTAAGTATTTGTTTTAGTTTTTCAAACAAGCAGGAGCACTGGTGCTCGGGAGCACCAAATCTCTACTCCAAGTTTAGCCTCTAATGCATTGAAAGTTCGAGGTATTGAGTTGCTGTCCAGAAAACAGATTCTGTGCGCCTGTTGCACGAAAATCCTAAAATCGCCAGAATTTTATATTTTTCTGATAATTTTTTACAGCAACTCTGATGCTTTTATCTATCTTTCATTAGTTTTAAGTTGTTTGATTTGAGCTGCAGAAGTGCCTCGAAAAATTTGATCTTTACAGACTGTTCAGATTTTGACAGATTCTGCCTTTATTTTGCATTTGTCTCTTTACCATCGTCATATGTGATACTCTAGGGGTAGAGTACCACATTGAGGCTTTGTACTGTAGCTAATGTCTAATGGAGTTGGTTTGCAATTTGTCCTAAGTTGAACACTTGTGCGTTCTTAATTTATGAGCACTAACTCTCTAATCAAATTATGAGAAGTTTTGTGTGAAGCGAGTTTTTAAGTTCCAAAGGAGAGGAATATGAAGGAAGCGAGGATGGATCAGAGCTCAAGCTTGGGGATTCCCCCATGGAACCCCCTCTGAATATCAAGAATTATCAAGAGTCAAAGCTTGGGGATGCCCAAGGCATCCCCCCCTCTTCATCGACTATCATAAGGTCGTCTTCTTTGAACTTCGTTTTTATCACTTTACATTTTATGTGCTTTGCTTGGAGCGTATTTTTACTTTCAGTTTTGTTTTGTTTGCTTGTTGGTCATATCTTTGTTGGATCCTAGCTTTATTTGTGTGGGAGAGAGACGCGCTTCGCTTTTTCGTTTGAATACTCCTTTGCTTCGCTTATATCTTTTTGAGTATTCTTAGCTACTGTCTGTTTTCTAGTAAGCTCTCGCTTTTAGCTTTTATCTTGTTTAGGGCTTCTAGATGTTTTGTTAAACTCTCTTGTTCTTCACTTATACTTGTTGGAGAGTTGTTGTTGAGAAAGATTGCTTGAATTGTCAATGCGACAAAATGTTGTTTGTGTGATGATAGAATAAGATGAAAAACCTGCATAGTTTTGTAGATCATGGTGTGAATACTTGATGCTTATCAATTGTTTTGAGATGTTAAGTTGAATACTTAAACTTGCTGGTTATTTAGGTGGATTTGATTAGTAAATAAATATGGTTGAAAGCTTGAAATTGTGTGTTTTTTCATAGTTGTTAATTCATAGTGCTAATCGTTCCATCAAAAGAATTGTTTGGTCAACGAGGGAGACGGTGTAGAGTTTTTATGCTTATGACTGGTAAATGTCCTATGTTGTTCTATTACCGGTTATTATTAAATGTTTGCTTCAAATACCTTCTTTGCTAAGACAAAAAATTCGTACTGAGTGTATGGTTCACTCGTGCATCCAATCCCCTAAGCCAAACTTTCTCGCCAGCTGTGTCCACCATATCTACCTATGCATGGTATTTCCTACCATTCCAAGTAAATTTGTCATGTTCTATCTTTAAAATTTCAAAATACTTCTTTTTGTGCCCCTATTTTTAGCTCATGAGGGAGCAGTAGAGAGATAGATATAACTTCTGACGAGCAAGGTCATTCCCCCTTTTCACCCGGTGTCCATGGATTACGTCTTCACTTGAATCAACCCGAGAGCAGCTCAAGCAAAAATATAAATATAACCAACAATTCTCCTCCGCGCAATGCAAAACTGAGAAATCAGTCCAAACATTGGACAGTGGTGAAACCAAGGAGGAGGAGCGTACTCGCTCTTCTAAGAACCAGCTGCTCTCACAAGTCTAAAAACCTGCTTGTCACGGGGGACTAGATAGCTTCTCTGTTGTGAAGTCATTGACGAAAACATGCATAGCTCAAAATCATTTTATTTCTGTTTTATAAAGACAAAAAGCTCTAGCACATGAATAATCCCTGCTTCCCTCTGCGAAGGGCCTTTCTTTTACTTTAATGTTGAGTCAGTTTTCCTCTTCCTTCTATCTCCACAAAAGCAAACATCTAGTGTTGACCCTGGGTATCGTTGAGCATATTGCATTGCCAAGATTAAACATGAATCTTTATATTGACATTATCTATATGATAAACCGTTGGAAGTTGAAGCTTTTTGCTAAAACTTACATCTTCCTTTGTGTTGATTCTCAAACACTTTTGTTATGGAATTATTATCCTTGTGAATTAGACAAGTATGTTGATCACATTGTTTTCTTGTCTTTTGACATACTATTTATAAAAGGTTTTGCTTGAATGATTCAACTTGTTTATTCATTGCTTTCTTGCTATCAATTATAGACAATTGTTTAGTATCTCTTCATTCGCATCCGTTGATTTGCATTACTACCTTGATCAAGTTTGTGTTGGTTGCATGTCTCATCAAAAATTATTTGTTATCACTTACCTACTCGAGGACGAGTAGGCGTTAAGCTTGGGGATGCTGATACGTCTCTGACGTATCTATAATTTGTGAGTGATCCATGCTAGTTTTGTATTATTGTCACATGTTTTTACTATTATTTATATCATTTTTAAGTATTTTGTCGGACTAACCTATTGACATGATGCCCAGTGCCAGTACCCTGTTTTTGCTGTCTTTTTGTTTCAGAAATTTACTTCTGGAAATATTCGCGGAATTGGACCAAATTTTACAGAGAATATTTTTATGCCAAGACGAAGACAGAGACCGAAGGGGGCACCAGAGGCGACCCTGAGGGCAGGGACGGCCTCCTGCCGCTGGTCCACCCTGGGCCGCGGGTGGGACCCACCCCTGCCCCTCGGGCGTCTCCTCGACCCCCTCTGACGCCTATAAATTCCTATTAACCCTAAAAACGTCAAGGCGGCCACTATTTTCCAGAAAGTCGACCCCGACGTGCCGTCATCTCGAACCCTAGTTCGGGATCCCATCTGAAGCTGATCCCGGCACTCTGCTAGAGGGGAGATCGATCCCGGAGGGCTCTTCATCGCCATGCCTTCCTCCGGGATGATACGTGAGTAGTCATACCTTGGACTACGGGTCCATGGCAGTAGCTAGATGGTAGTCTCTCACCCTTGTGCTTCATGTCTTATGATCTTGTGAGCTGCCTAACATGATCAAGATCGACTATTGTAATGCTTTGTGATGTGTTTGCTGGGATCCGATGGATTATGAAGTTATGTTCAGATTGTGCATGATTCTTATATGAGTTATTTATGTTCTTGCATGCTCTCCGATGTGTGTGGTTACTTTGGCCAAGTGATTGTGTGCATCTCCAAGAGAGGGTATTTATGCTAGATAGTGGGTTCATGCCCCCTTTTGTTCCTGGGCACGAGTGACAGAAACGTCTAAGGGCGAGGGTGTGCTGTTGCTACTAAGGGTAAAACAGCAGCGCTAATGTCTCTTTTGATATTAGAGTTGCTTACATCATGCGCTTTTCTTAATGCATATGTCTGTTGCTTGCAACTTAATACCGTTGGGTGACAGGCTGGATAGTGATCCCACAGTGGACTTATTAGACAAAGATGCAGTTGGACTCAATGGTCTTTGTTATTTGTCGTGATGCCTCCATAGATATTATCATGTTCTTTTTGTCATAGCTAAATTGGGTTTGTGTCATAATCTTGTCAATTGCCTAGCTGTAATTTGTTCACCCATCACATGCATATTTTATTTACTTGAGAGACTCCAGTAGTGAACCCATGGCCCCCGGTCCATCTTTTTACATTGTTTACATCCTCGTTTACTTGCTTTTAGTCATCATTACTCCACTGGTCACTTTTACATTTATTCCATTTCATCATACAATTAACCGCTTTGTGTTCTGCGAGACCGGAGAGATTGACAACCTCTCCGCCGTTGGGGGCAAAGAATTTTGGTTGAGTGTGTGCAGGTCCACGTCTGTTGAAGGTTAAGCGCCAGAGATCTTCAACATTCACCTCGTTGTTGATTTCAAAGTCCTACTGGTTCGATAAACCTCGGTTCTATAATTGAGAGAAAACTGTTACTATCTACAATTCCGCCTTCGCTTGGGGCACCGCCCAACTATATTAATTCGTACAATCATAAGCCTTTAATATCAGAACTAATAGAAGAAACAGACTTAGTCAACTCTTGTATCATGGTATTATGACTAGCAACTTGTTCCATAAGAATTTTATTAGCCTCAAAATTATCATTACTTGTTGGCATAGGCTTCCATTTATTATCACTAGCATTAGGATATGGAACATAAGGACGGTTGTTAGGAACATATGGGGGTTTATTATATGAATTATAATTGTTGTTACCATACCCATTATTACCACAGTTTCTAATGAAGTTAACATCAACACTTTCAGGATTATTACCAACTAGTTCTTGCAAAGGGACATTTTCAATGTTTTGTTTATTAATGAAAGCAAGAATAGTATCCATTTTAGATGACAAATCATTTGTTTCTTCTATGGTGTTTACTTTCTTAGATGGATTAGGTGCTCTTTCAGTATTCCATTGACTATAGTTTTGCAAAATGCTTTCTAAGATGTTCTTAGCTTCTACTATAGTTTTTCCCATAAAAGCCCCTCATGCAGCTGAATCAAGAATATTTCTAGACATATAGTTTAGACTATTATAAAAAGAGTGTAATATGGTCCATTCATTAACCCCATGTGAAGGACAAGTTCTAAGCATAAGTTTTATCCTATCCCTAGCCATAGCAACATGTTCATTTTCATTTTGCCTAAAAGAAAGGATATTGTTTCTATTTTGCAAAATTTTAACAGGAGGATAATATTTCTTAATGAAGGCTTATTTTAGATCACTCCAAGAATTAATGCTATCAGTAGGTAGTGAATGCAACCATTCTTTAGCTTTTCCTCTAAGTGAGAAAGGAAATAACTTCAGTTTTAGAATATCACTTTCCACATTTTTAAATTTTTGCATGTCACATATTTCAATAAAATCATGAAGATGCATAGAGGCATCCTCCATAGCACTACTGCCAAATTGTTCCCTAGTTATCAAGTTCAACAAACTAGGACTTACTTCATAGCTCGCAACTGTTATCTCAGCTGTGGCAATGGGCCTAGCAATAAAATGATCGTTTGGAGTGTTTGTGTAGTCACACAACTTAGTTCTTTCACCCATTTTAGCAGATTTTTATGTGTTTTTTATGCAAAACTGAAAATAAAATGACACTAAACAATGCAAACTGAAATAACAAATGCAACGCAAAATGCAAAACTGAAAATAAAATATGCAAACCGAAATAACAAGATGATATGCAAGACAAAAACAAAACAAAATAAATGATTGCAGGTAAAGATGGATAAGATGATGATCACTTAGGTGCAACCTCCCCAAGCTTAGGTGTTAGCACAAGTTGGTGATGAAGTTGACTTTGTTGTGAGACACTCCTTGGAAAAATCTTTACAGCAATGATTCCCCGGCAACGGCGCCAGAAAACGTCTTGATGGCCTTTAACTCAGCAACAGCACCAAAGAACACTTGATGATAAGGCGCCAGAAAACGTCCTTGATGGTGTAGTTACCTACATTAAAAGAATGGTTTGGTTGAGACTCCAAGTGCAGAGTGTACAGTACAGGAAGACGGTTTCCCCACGAGGGATGACTCGAGGGTTTAATATCGAACTCTCGGGGAATCAGTAGTGAAAAATTTATCTTCTTATCCTTCCCTTGAGAACCTACAAACAAATTATTTTGTGCCCTCAACCTCACCAAGTGGTTGTCAAGCACAAGGTGTGAGAATGATATCAAAATAAAACAAATGCAAAACAAGAAATAAATATGCAATGATGGTAAATAAATATGCAAGGATGGTGGAAACAATGATGGATTATATTTTTGGGTTTTGATATGTGAATGCAAGAAGTAAAAGTGTTTTTGTATTTTCGGATTTTTAAATGGCACAAAATGGAAAATGCTTAAAATTTGTTGGAAAGGTGTTTCTTATGATTAAAAATGGACCGGGGTTCATGGTTTCACAAATGCACTCTCTCTTTAATGTTGTGGGTGGACAATGGAACATAGGAATTGACTATGAGATTGCAACACAAAGTTTTATGACAAGTTACTAATTATATGGGCATCACGTCCTAACATAGAGATCTTTTGGTTATTAATCTCTGTTATACTCCACCAAGATGCGAACTAAATCATAACACCTTAGTAATTAAGATAAATCAGAGCATAGCTTTAATCTTTATGACATGAAGTGAAAATAAGAACATGCTAGATCTAGTCATGGAGAAGTGGCAATGGTCGCACCCACACCTCCGGTAGCATGCTATTTTAGTTTATCCCTAGTGAGTCAACAAAGTAAGGTAGGAATACCCAAGTGTATCGTGGAACTTCTCTCACTTTCACCGCACTAGCCACCCCCTCATTACTCCAACTAATGCACACGTTCCCCCACACATGCTCTCATAAACAAGCTTGATCAAAACAAGTAGACAAGAACCGGGGTACATAATATGCATCTACTTTCATAACTGAAACAAAATGTGGCACCCCCTCTGACACATGTCGTCAGAGAGGCGGTCGCCCCGTGCGCCAGCACAGGATATCCGGACGCACGTTACGACAATGCAACAAAGCGGGAATATCATTATACAATCAGGCCCAGAGGGCAACAAATGGTTTACATGGCCATCAAGGAATGAAAATTTATCATTGCCAAGTATGGCACGGGACAGATTTTAACTGGCAGCGGAAGACACGGATATGGCAACAGCTTGGTGTGATTCCATTCCACAGGCATCTGGCTGGGCTACTGATCCTAGCACGCTCTTGCTCCATCTCCTTGCTATGGTAGAAGATGAATCCTCTCAACGTCTGGCCACATGAAAAGCCAGTCTGAGTACAATGACATACTCGCAAGAAAATAACCACAAGATATGAACAGTCAAACAATCAGGCAATAAGTAGCTAGCAACAATAATAATCTAAACATGGCAAGTGTCTACTCACGATAGTACAAAAGGATGACAACTTGGCATCACAATAAAACATGGCATAAGCAAACAACGGGAGTACCACCAGTACAGAGTCCAAGCCAGGTGGGGCTG
The DNA here is from genome assembly GCA_012064385.1 of Puccinellia tenuiflora. Classification (NCBI taxonomy): domain Eukaryota; kingdom Viridiplantae; phylum Streptophyta; class Magnoliopsida; order Poales; family Poaceae; genus Puccinellia; species Puccinellia tenuiflora. The sequence goes on from QRDG01001028.1 coordinate 589,338, forward strand.
GATCTGTCGGCACAGTGGAAACCAGGGTACCACGGGCCGGCCTGCCAGGGCCCACAAGATTCTTTGGATGATTTTCGCTAAGGACCAGGCTCTCCAAGCCTGGCGAGCTTCGCGAGGTTTTCTCCCTCGCGAAGGGTTTTTCTCCTCCAAGGGTTCTTTCCCTGGCGAGGGATCGCTCCTCGACAAGGCGTCTCCGACGCCGCCCGCAATTCTGCTAAGGACCAAGCTGAAGGGCTTGGCGAGGCCTTTCGCCTCGCGAAGCCTTTCCTCGTGAAGCCATCTCTGCCCCCGCGGCAGAGCGCACATGGCTCTGCGCCATGTGCAGAGTGACGCGCGTGCCTACGCGCGATGACGACGACGCCGCAGTTGCCGTTTCCATGTATAAAGCAGTCAACAAAGCGGAGCCAAGCAAAGCGGACAACGAGTATTGCCTCTTTGGTGACAAGGGAACAGTCTGCAGCTACGCTCCAAGGACGACGTCACCGTGGGTCACCTCCCACCTCGGCAAGCGCCAGCCCGCCGTCCAGCTGGTCGGTGCCCCTTTTCAGCTTTGGTGACGCCGTTCCCCTGCCGTGGACCGCGTCCACGATCTTTACCTTTATGGTAGACCTCACCTTTACGGTGCACCGCGCCTCCTCCTTCGTCGCCATGTGGTAGCCCTTCCCGCCCAAATGTTTGGGCAGAAGAGGCCCAGGCGCCTATAAAAGGAGGAGGAGCACGCCCAAGCAAAGGGTTCGATTTCGGTTGGTGAGCTCTAGCAACCCTAACCCTAGATCTAAAGACTAGCAAGTAGCCATTGTTAGCCACCTCGAGCTCGACAAGCTCTCCTTGTACTGTAAACTCTCCAAGCAGTGCAATACACCATAGCAGGACGTAGGGGTTTTACCTCCACAAGAGGGCCCTGAACCTGGGTAATACCTTGTGTCAATCTCTGCAGTGTCGTCCGCAGCGAGCCTGACGAGCACCGTCGCCGGAGCACGTTGTGGATTGTTTGACTCCGTGTTCAGCCCCTTACACGATACCTTGGAGACACCCCTAGTTCCTGGGGACAATCTCCGACATTTGGCGCGCCAGGTAGGGGGCTGAGGCGCGTCTTCATCCTCGACACAGCCATGGCCGGTTCTCGTGCCGAACGTCTCGCTCGCCGGACGGCTAGCGCCGCCACCGCTCCCGCAGGCCGCCCGCGTGGCCGCCCGCGTGGGGGCTCTGCTCCGNTGGCGCGCCAGGTAGGGGGCTGAGGCGCGTCTTCATCCTCGACACAGCCATGGCCGGTTCTCGTGCCGAACGTCTCGCTCGCCGGACGGCTAGCGCCGCCACCGCTCCCGCAGGCCGCCCGCGCGGCCGCCCGCGTGGGGGCTCTGCTCCGGAGCGCCGCGTCGACCCCGAGCCCCGCGTCGAGCACCCCGACGACGACGACATCGACCATGCTGAGGACAACCTCGGCGAAGAGGAGGCCTCCTCCCTGCCCCCGTCGCGGGACCGTGCTGCCTCCTCGCTGGGCCGCCCTGCGCCCAGCCCGGCGACTGCGCTCCTCATGGCGCAGGAGCTGCTGCAGTACCGCCCCACGCCGGCGGCTCAGGAGGCCTGGCTCAACCGCGTTGCCGAGCTCATCAGCGCCGCTCGCGCCGCGGCACCTGCGCCGTCTCGTTCCTTGGTTCCTTCTGCGCTCGTGGGGGACGTGGCGCACGGCGCACCTCCCGCGCCTCCTCTCCATCCCGCACCCGCTCCGGCTCCACCGGTTGCACCGCAACCTGCTCCAGCGGGGGCTCCTCCTCGCGACGGCCGCGCTGCATCGCACGCGTCGTCGCCGCATGACTGCCAGATCGTGCAGCGAGCCCCTGAGGACGCACGCGTGAGCATCGAGCGCGGGCAAGAACGCAGCAACCGCGCCGTCCAGGACGTCGCCACCGCCGGGCGCCACCTTCGCGCCACCCTTGCCAACGGCACGGTCACCTACGGCACGACAGCCAGCGTTCACTCGCAGCCTTCGTCGCGTCGTCTGGCCGGTCAAGTTCAGGCCGGACCTCCTCCGCGCTACGACGGCAAGAACAACCCCCTGGAGTTACTGCAGCTCTACTCTCTGGCCATCCAGGCCGCCGGGGGCGACGACAAGGTCATGGCGAACTGGTTCCCCATGGCCCTCAAGGACTCTGCGTCCTCATGGCTCACCAACCTCCCCGCCGAGTCCATCAACTCCTGGGAGGAGCTCTGCCGGTGCTTCGTCGCCAACTTCAAGGGCACGTACGAGCGCGGCCTCACCTACAACGACCTCCGCGCCGTGCGTCAGAAGCCCGGCGAGACCCTCCGCAAGTACATCCAGCGCTTCAGCCAAGTGCGCAACAAGATCCCCAACGCCACCGACGCGCAGGTCATTTCGGCCTTCCAGGCTGGGGTCACAGACGTGCGGATGCTCGAGAAGCTCGGCATCCACGACAACATCACCACCGTCGTCAAGCTTTTCGACTTGGCGGACAAGTGCGCCAAGGCTGAAGAGGGCCGCTTGTTCGTCAAGAACGAGCCAGGGGACCCCGCCGAGGGGTCCAAGAAGAAGAAATCCTCTGAGAAGCGCAAGACTACTGCGGTCCTCGCGGCAGAGCCTGACGCCAAGCTGTCTCGCCAAGCTGCCACTCCAGCCGCAGGACCTGAGAAGAAGGATGATCATCCTTTCTGCATCTACCACAACAGGCACTCTCACGCCACCGAGGACTGTTTCGACATCAAGAGGCTCCGCGAGGCTCGCGAGGCAAACGGAGGCCGCGGAGGCCGCAGCGGAGGCCGCAGCGGCCGCGGGGGGCGACGCTGGAACAACAACTACAACGACAACTACCAGCAGAACCCTCAGGCCAACGCTGCCCAGCCCGCAAACGACAACCTGCCTGCCGAGGCTGACGAGGGCTACCAGGTACCTCGTGGAGCCGCTTGCATCCTTGGCGGGGCTCAGGCCCCTCGCTCCAACCGCCACTTCAAGCAACTCGCTCGCGAGGTCGCAGCAGCCCTTCCTGGAGTCGAGGCCTCCAGGCCCCTCAAGTGGTCCCAGTGCCCCATTACTTTCGACTCCGGCGAGCACCCCAAGTCCACTTCAACCGTTGGCACCATCCCGTTGGTCTGCACCCCCACCATCAACAATATCGCCGTCTCTAAGACGCTCATTGATGGGGGTGCTGGCCTCAACGTCATCTCCGTCGAGACATTCGAGAAGCTGCAGGTGCCCTACGAGCGGCTCATGCCTACCAGGCCCTTCTCAGGGGTGACAGAGGGTCTCACCACCCCTCTGGGGCAGGTGAGGCTCGCCGTCACTTTCGGCACCCAGGCCAACTACCGCACCGAGCTGATCGACTTCGACGTCGTGCACATCGGCCTACCCTACAACGCCATACTCGGCTACCCCGCCCTCGCCAAGTTCATGGCGGTGACCCACCACGCCTACAACCTCGTCAAGCTCCCTGGCTCGGGTGGCACCATTGTCATCCGCGGCGTGGTCTCGGACGCCCTGTACGCTGCGCAGGCGGCCTACAAGGCTGCCGCGGTGGCGTCACCCGCCGACGAGGACGAGGAACCCCTCCCGAGGCCCCCCGCGAAGAAGAAGCAGCTGCTCTCTCAGGAGAAGGCCGCGACAAAACAAGTGTCTCTGGAGGCGAGCGGCTCGGGGGCTTGTGTCACCATCGGCGCCAACCTGCCTCCTAAGTAGGGGAGCGCGCTCCCGGAGGAGCAACACTTCGTCGTCAAAGAAGAAAAACTCCTGGCCACGCCAGTGTAATGAACACCTATTTCAGGTCATTCTGAACCTTTGCGCATCGCGCCAGCATGTTTTGCGACTTCGGCAAAGCTGTTATTACTATTTATTCTCGCTCGTATGATCCCTCCTGTGTATCTCACGAGCGGGGGCTAGCAGGGTGCCATGCCACGGGAGCATCCCGACAACACCTAAAACTCAAGGGATCCGAGCTCTGAACTTGCGGGTCAGCTCTCATGCATGTCAACTCCCAAGAAGCTCTGAACTCATGGGTCAGCTCCCGCGCACATCAACTCACCAAGGATCACCAAAACCTTGGTGCTTGTTCTCCTCGTAAGACACACATGAAGGAACCTACGGTCTCAAGTTTTATAGCTATCTATTGCTTGTGGATATGCCTATTTCTCCAAGTGCAGGAAACAAGCATCAGGCACCCTCTCCAAGGCAACAACGCCTCGCCAGGACACCAACACCCTCTCCAAGGCGGAAACGCCCCGTCAAGCTAAGTACAAAGACTTGGTCAAATTTCCTCTTGCTGGTCTTTGCTCCTCGAGTCTCTTTTCTCTGTCCCACGCCTCATGGGCTGCTTGTACGTCAAAGGGGAGCCCCAAGCATCGCGCTTCGCGGAGCTCTTACTTCTTGAGGCCTCACGCACCCCCAGACTTGTGGAGCACTGACTCGCACATACCGAAGCAGCGGTGGTGTAGCGCTAAGAGAGGGTCCTAAGACGTAGAGCGGAAAAAGACATGAGGGGGAAGGAAAAAGGTTTCCCGAGGGACATTCACAAGCACACTCCAATATAACTTGATAAGTTTTGCAAAGTTTACAATCAAAATGGCTAAGATAAATGTGCCCTCGGCACGTCCAGCTACAGGCAAGGAGCTCAAGCCGTCGCGCCTCCTGAGGTGCCTGCCCGGTTCACGGCGGCTTCCGCCTCTTCCAGGGCCTCCTCATCATCGCCTTCGATCACCACTTGGTCGAATTTCTTGGCGTACGCGATGGCGGCCTGCGTGGCGGTCTCCCGCGCCTTGTCGCTGATGGCGCGTGGTGGCGCCATCACGTCCTCAAGGTCAAGTGGGGGCTGGAGCCTCACGAGGTTGCTGAAGACGTTGGTGACGGCGACGACAAGGAGGTCGCGACTCTCCTCCACGACACGCTTGTCGAAGCTCTTCGCGACCCCTTCAAGCTTTCCGAGGAACTGCTCGAAGAAGTGCGAGTACGAGGTCTCGTCGTCGGTCGCTGCGGAGAAGGAGGGGACGTCGATCCTCAGGTCTCTCCCGACCGCGCGCACGCGGCTCACCAAGCTCTGGAGGATGCTCTGGCGCTGGCGCGTCATGAGCCGGTCAACCTGGCGTTGGTCCCGTGCCCGCTCCGCCAGAGCCGCGGCAGGTCCCACCTGCTGCCGGAGCTCATTCAGGTCCCTCTCCAGGGCGAAGGCGTTCCCCTCAGCGCGCGCCTGGGCCTCTCGAGAGACCTCGAGGCAGGAGGTCAACCGCTTTTCCTCCTGCTCAAGCTCCTTGGTGCGCTTCTCGAGCTCCTTGCGCTTGGTCTTGAGACGGTCCTCGTGCTTCGCGACCTTCTCGTCATACTCTTTGGAGAGGTTTTCGCGGACGAGTTTGACCTTGAGGTCAGCCTCTTCTTGGAGCCTCTTATGCTCCGCCGCAAGGTTGGCCTCGTCGGTGGCCACCCGACCCTCACGCACCTCCAGCTGCCCCTCGCGGGTGGCCTGGTCCTTCACGAGCAGCTGGATCTGCTCCTCACGCCGCTGCAGCTCCTTCTCCTGGAGGGCGAGCTCTTCCTCGCGCCGTTTCAGCTCGACCTCGCGAGGCGCCAGCTGCCCCTTGCGGGCGTCCAGTTGCTCGCGGAGCTCATTCAGGCTGGCCTTGGCGGCCTCGGAGTCGGCGGCGAGCTTCTGCTTCGCGGCTGCCAGCTCGTCATGCTTGGAGGTGGTTTCCACCTCGAGCGCTTCCCTGGCGGCGTCGAGCTCCTCCATCACCTCCTGCGCCTCCCGCTTGACGCTGTCGCGGGTCTCTTTGGCGAAGCGGATCGCTTCCTCGCGAGCCGCCCTTGCCGACGCGTCCTGCCGGCGGCACATCTCCACCCTCTCGTGGAGAAGAACCAAGGCTTCGCCGAGCCTTGCCCTTTCCTCCGCCAAGGCGTCTTCTTCCTTGGCGAGCTGCTCCTCCAGCCCGTCGAGCGCTCGCCGCGCCCGGTTGAGGACGATCCGGCGGTGGGCTGCTTGACGATGCGGTGCTTGCAGCGCCAAGGAGACTCTCACGCTGCTTCTGGGTGCAGTTCCCTCGATCCTCGTCGAGGCGCCCGGGTCCTGCCTCGGACCCACGACTGCCTCTGGTGTGACCCGGGGGCTTGTGGGGGCGCCTTCTCCGGTGCTCGCCTCGGTTGCCCTCTGAGGGTTGGGCGCCTTCTCACGCTCAGCTTCAGCGCCAGTGGGCTCCGGCGTCGCCACCGCCTCCTGCTCCACAGGGGCGCCTCCGGCCCCCTCTGCAACGGCCGCGTCCGCCGCGGCCTCGGGCGCGTCAGCCCTTCTCGAGGAGGCCTCCTCCTCTGGAGGCGCCTCCGCGACGATGTCCTCGTCCACGGTCTCCTCCTCCGTCTCCTGCTGGACTGGAGGAGTCGCCGCCCAGGTTGGCGACGGCGCCGCCTCTACGGTCTCCTCCTCCACGCGGTGCTCCGCCGCTGAAGGAGTCGCCGCCCGAATCGGCGACGCCACGCTCTCCTCGGCCACCACCGTCCCCGCGCGGTGCTCGACCGCGGGAGGAACACCTGCCTGCTGCGGCTCGCCGGCCGCAGGCGTCTCCGTGGCGACGCTGGTGGTCCCTCCAGCCCCGCCGAGCCGCCGCCTCTTTGGCTCCGCGGGCTGCCTGAAAGGAAGACAAGTCGAAAATCCTTCAAAGGGGGGAATTCTCAAAGTGAAATATTGAAGGAGAAAGAGAAGCCGGGGGCTTACTCGCCGGCCATCACCCACACCCTCTTCTTCGCCTTGGGAGGCTGGGTGAGGCTTGCTCCGGCCTCCTCCCGGGCCGCTCCTGTCTCCGCGCGAGGGGTGCCTCCCGCGGTTGCGGCCCTCCTGTCGTGGACGGCCTTGGAGCGGGGTTCGCAGCGCCCTCTTCCGCCGCCGCTCGTCTCCTCTTCCTCGGCGCGCTGGGAGCGGACGATGCGGAAGGCGTCCTCCTCGTCGCCGGAGGAGAGCACCTGGAGGTCCACCTCGGCGTGGGCGCTCCTCGAGGAGCCGGCGCCCTCGCCGACGGGGTCAGCGCCCCTCGAAGCCTCGTCCTCGCCAAGGGGGTCCTCGCTTCTCGAGGCCTCCTCCTCGGCGGACTCGGCCTCCTCAGCCTCAGGAGCCTCATCCACGTACTCCGGCTCCGCCGCCCACGGGTTAGGGCGAGGCCCGCTGTGCCCCGCGGGCACAATCCCCCACTCGTCGAACGTGGGCATATGCGAGCGCTGCTCCTCTATGCTCTCCTCGGCGAAGACAATGAGCGGCTTGGCCGCCTCCTTCTTGGCGGACGGGATCTCCGGCGATGTGAAGAGAACGCTCATAATCTGGCGGAGCACATCAGGCTCGAAGCCGTCCCTGCTTAGCCGCATTGCATCGTCCTTGCCGTCGTATCGCCACACCGGCTCGGCGTGCTGTTGGAGGGGAGCGATGCGGCGCCTGGTGAAGTCCTTCGCCACCATCTGGCCGGTGACCCCTGCCTCGCGGATGTGACGGATGTACTCGTACACTGCGTCAAGCTTCGAGCCCCTGAAGTCCGCGCTCGCCCAGCGCGCCCACTTCCTCGGCGGCCCCTCGGGCACCTCCAGGAGAGGGTGTGTGGCCTTGGCGTCGACAAAGAGCCACTTCTCGCGGAACTTGTCGACCTTTTTCGTCACCTTGGTGACGGCGTCCTCGCCGCACCAGGCGATGGGGATGTAGTTGTCGCTCCTGGCGTCGGCGATGCGGAAGGAGACGCACCCAAGCCGCTCGCCCTTGGCGGAGTTCCGAAGAGAATAGAAGCTGCGGAAGAGCGCCACCGAGGGGCGGATGCCGACGTAGGCCTCGCAGAAGTGGGCGAAGATGGCAAGGATGAGGATGGAGTTGGGATGAAGATGAAGAAGTTGGATCTGGTACGTCTCCAAGATCGCCAGGAGGAAATCAGAGAATGGTGGTACCAGGCCGGCGTAGAGAGTATGAAGGAAGATGGGGTAGAAGGTGTCGGTGAGCCTGCTACCGGCCGGCCTCATCTCGGTGGCGCCGTGCTCGTTGGTTCGCGCCGCCGCCAGATGGCGCACCGTCGCTATCGTCGCCGCGGTGACATGCGTCCGCGGCAGTGCTCCCTCGAGAGCAGCGGCGCGCGCCATCGCCGCGGACGTGCCCGCCCGCGCCATCGCTGCAGACGTGCTCGCCTGCGCCGTGGCCTTGCCCTTCAAGTCGGTGGCTGCCTTCTTGGGTGCCATGGTCGCCGGAGAAGAAGAGGAGTACTCTGGAGTTGGAGCGCTCTGGAGAGATTGGAGGCGTGGGGAGAAGTTATGTGAGAAGTAATGGGCGCCGCCTGCGCGCCCAGGCTTTATTGACCAGCACTCGAGTCGTGGCGGGCCCCGCCACGTCGCCCGTTGGAGCCGAGGAGGTCGTGGCCGCGGGCGCAACCGCTGCGTGACACGTGTCGCGGCCCTGTCAGGCATCTTTGGCCCCTCGACGTTTCGCCTTCGTCATGGGCCTCGGCGTGCCCATCGCGGGCCCGGGGGCTACTGTCGGCACAGTGGAAACCAGGGTACCACGGGCCGGCCTGCCAGGGCCCACAGGATTCTCCGGATGATTTTCGCTAAAGACCAGGTTCTCCAAACCTGGCGAGCTTCGCGAGGATTTCTCCCCTCGCGAAGGGTTTTTCTCCTCGCCAAGGGTTCTTTCCCTTGGCGAGGGATCGCCCCTCGACAAGGCGTCTCCGACGCCGCCCGCAATTCTACTAAGGACCAAGCTGAAGGGCTTGGCGAGGCCTTTCGCCTCACGAAGCGCCTTCCTCGTGAAGCCATCTCTGCCCCCGCGGCAGAGCGCACATGGGCTCTGCGCCACGTGCAGAGTGACGCGCGTGCCTACGCGCGATGACGACAACGCCGCAGTTGCCGTTTCCATGTATAAAGCAGTCAACAAAGCGGAGCCAAGCAAAGCGGACAATGAGTATTGCCTCTTTGGTGAAAAGGGAACAGTCTGCAGCTACGCTCCAAGGACGACGTCACCGTGGGTCACCTCCCACCTCGGCAAGCGCCAGCCCACTGTCCAGTTGGTCGGTGCCCCTTTTCAGCTTTGGTGACGCCGTTCCCCTGCCGTGGACCGCGTCCACAAGCTTCACCTTTATGGTAGACCTCACCTTTACGGTGCACCGCGCCTCCTCCTTCGTCGCCATGTGGTAGCCCTTCCCGCCCAAATGTTTGGGCAGAAGAGGCCCAGGGCGCCTATAAAAGGAGGAGGAGCACGCCCAAGCAAGGGGTTCGATTCCTGGTTGGACTCTTGACTAGGTGCGGTTTTTGGAGCCTAGGAGCCTACCCAAAAACCCTAGATCTGAAGATCAGCCAGTAGCCATTGTTAGCCACCTCGAGCTCGACAAGCTCTCCTTGTACTGTAAACTCTCCAAGCAGTGCAATACACGAAAGCAGGACGTAGGGGTTTTACCTCAACAAGAGGGCCCTGAACCTGGGTAATACCTTGTGTCAATCTCTGCAGTGTCGTCCGCAGCGAGCCTGACGAGCACCGTCGCCGGAGCACGTTGTGGATTGTTTGACTCCGTGTTCAGCCCCTTACACGATACCTTGGAGACACCCCTAGTTCCCGGGGACAATCTCCGACAAATTTCGTCGTTGTTTTGCTATCGCGTGTAACAAGTGGTATCAGAGCCCTGTTTCAGATTATGGTTTCCCGATGGCATCGATAAAGTTTGATCTACCGTTGCTGGACTACAACACGAGGTTTTCTCTGTGGAAAGTCAAGATGCGTGCGATTCTATCGCAGGCTTCGGATCTTGATGAGGCAATGGATGCATTCGGAAAGAAGGACGCAAAGGATTGGTCTCCTGAGGAAAAGCGCAAGGATCGTAAGGCTTTTTCATTAATTCAACCTTATCTATCTAATGATATCTTGCAAGAGGTGCTGCAGGAGAAATCCGCGGGAGCGTTGTGGGCCAAGCTGGAATCGATCTGCATGTCTAAGGATCTAACCAGCAAGATGCACGTGAAGATGAAGTTGTTCTCGCACAAGATACAAGAAGGTGGTTCTGTGATGAACCACTTGTCGATCCTCAAAGAGATCGTGGCCGACCTAGTGTTGACAGAGGTAAAATATGATGATGAAGATTTAGCTCTTTTGTTGTTATGTTCGCTGCCTAGTTCTTTTACAAATATGCGAGATGCCATATTGTTGAGCCGCGATGATAACCCTCGCGGAAGTATGTGAGTCCCAGCAGACCAGGGAAAAGATGAAAGGTATGATGCAGTCTGACGCATCGTCCTCTAAGGGTGATGCATTACATGTTCGAGGCAGGCCTGAGTAGCGAGATAACAACTACAACAACAACAACAGAGATAAGAGCAGAGTCTGTTCAAAGTCCAAAGGACGAGACAAGTTCTGCAGGTACTGTAAGAAAACTAATCACACCATTGATGATTTTTGGAAGGTGCAGAACAAGAAGAAAAGGAACGGTACTTACCAACCGAAGAATAAATCTGACGGTAATGGTAATGGTAAGGTTGCTATTGTTGCTGGAGAAAATAGTTCTGATGGTGAATGCTTAGCTATTTTTGCTGCATGTGTTACCCGTGATGATGAGTGGATTCTTGATACTGCTTGTTCGTTAATTTCATATTTGTTGTAGCAAAGATTGGTTCAATTTTTATGAGGCTGTGCAGACTGGAGATTTTGTGCGTGTGGGGAATGACAACAAATGTCACATTGTTGGCGTTGGATCTGTTCAGATCAAGACCCATGATGGGATGACACGCACGCTGACGGGAGTGAAACACATACCATCCATGGCGAGAAACTTGATCTCGCTGAGTACCCTTGACTGTGATGGGTACAAGTATGCCGGAGGGAATAAACGCCTGAAGGTATCGAAAGGTTCTCTTATTGTTATGGTTGGTGATATGAATTCTGCCAAGTTATATATTCTTAGAGGTAGCACTTTGTCTGGTACTACTGCTGTTATTACTAATGATGATCCAAGTACAACTAACCTTTGGCATAAGCGACTTGGACACATGAGTGAACTTGGTATGGCAGAATTGGTCAAGAGAGAACTGCTGAAGGACTGCAATATGAGTAAGTTGCCGTTCTGTGAACACTGCGTGTTTGGTAAGCATAAGAGAGGTAAGTTTAATGCTTCCGTTCATACAACTAAAGGTACATTAGATTATGTGCATGCTGATTTGTGGGGGCCTTCACGTAAGCCCTGTTATGGTGGTGCTCGTTATATGCTTACTATCATTGATGATTACTCTAGAAGAGTTTGGTCTTATTTCTTGAAAACTAAAGATGATACTTTTGCTGCTTTTAAAGAGTGGAAAGTTATGATTGAAAGGCAAACTGAGAGGAAGGTGAAGTTGCTTCGTGCTGACAATGGTGATGAATTTTGTTCGCATGCTTTTGATGATTATTGTGCGCAGGAAGGCATATTCAGGCACCACACCATCCCGTACACGCCTCAGCAGAATGGTGTAGCCGAGTGGATGAACAGGACGATCATCTCCAAGGCTCGCTGCATGTTGTTCAACGCCCGCATGAATAGGCGTTTTTGGGCTGAGGCTGCCAACACCGCCTGCTACTTGATAAACAGGTCACCATCCATCCCGCTTGACAAGAAAACTCCGATTGAGGTATGGTCTGGTGAGCCGGCTGATTATTCAAAGTTGAAAGTTTTTGGTTGCACTGCCTATGCTCATGTTGATAATGGAAAGTTAGAGCCTAGAGTTGTTAAGTGCTTGTTTCTTGGTTATGGTTCCGGAGTGAAAGGATACAAGTTGTGGAATCCGGAAACCAAAAAGACTTTCTTTAGCCGGAGTGTTGGTTTTAATGAATCTGTTATGTATCAGGACAGTTTATTGACTGATGTTGTGCCAGATTCTTCTGATGAGGACGAACCACAGGTTCGTTTGCAGGTGGAGCAGGTGGAGCACCTGAATGAGGAGGTAAGAGAAACTGTTGATGAGGAGATTGTGCAAACCTCACCTCCTGTTTTGCAGCAACCGTCCATTGCTGCTGATCGGCCAAGGAGAAACATTGTTCGTCCTAACCGATTAATTGAAGAATGTGATGTTGCTTATTTTGGTGCAGAACAGGTGGAGCGTGATGCTGAACCAGCTACATACACTGAAGCTATTGCTTTGGTTGATCGTGACAAGTGGATTGGTGCAATGCACGAGGAGATGCAATCACTTGAGAAGAATGGCACATGGGATGTTGTGCGCTTGCCTAAACAAAAGAAGGCCATCCGCTGCAAGTGGATCTTTAAGAGAAAGGAAGGTTTGTCTCCTAATGAGCCTCCAAGGTTTAAGGCAAGGTTAGTAGCTAAAGGTTTCAGCCAGATTCCCGGTGTGGATTATAATGATGTGTTCTCCCCGGTTGTCAAGTATAGTTCTATTCGTACATTCTTCAGTATTGTTGCTATGCATGATCTTGAGCTTGAGCAGTTAGATGTAAAGACTGCGTTTTTGTATGGAGAACTAGAGGAGGAGATATACATGGACCAACCAGAAGGTTTCATAGTGTCTGGTAAGGAGGATTTCGTGTGCAAGCTAAAGAAGTCCCTTTACGGTTTGAAACAGTCTCCTCGACAGTGGTATAAAAGGTTTGATTCTTTTATGATGTCGCATGGCTTTAAGAGGTCTGAATATGATAGCTGTGTGTACATTAAATTTGTTGATGAATCGCCTATATACTTGCTGCTATATGTTGATGATATGTTGATTGCTACCAAGAGCATGAAGGAAATCACTACGTTGAAGAAACAGTTGAGTAGTGAGTTTGAGATGAAGGATCTTGGTCCTGCTAAGAAAATTCTAGGTATGGAAATTTCAAGAGACAGAAAATCTAGATTGCTATTTCTTAGTCAGGAGAATTACATTAAGAAAGTTCTTCATCGTTTTAACATGCATGATGCAAAGTCTGTTAGTACTCCTATTGCTCCTCACTTTAAGTTGTCAGCATTGTAATGTCCTAGTTCTGATAAAGATATTGAATACATGTCACGAGTTCCATATTCTAGTGCTGTTGGTTCCTTAATGTATGCCATGGTGTATTCTCGACCTGATTTGTCTTATGCTATGAGCTTGGCCAGTCGATACATGGCTAATCCTGGTAAAGAACATTGGAAAGTTGTTCAGTGGATTTTCAGGTACCTTCGCGGCACATCCAACGCTTGCTTGAAGTTTGGCAAGACTGGTGAGGGACTCGCATGCTATGTGGATTCAGATTTTGCTGCCGACTTGGATAAGAGGAGGTCCCTCACAGGTTATGTGTTTACTGTTAGTGGATGTGCTGTTAGCTGGAAGGCTACCTTGCAGGGTGTTGTTGCACAATCTACTACTGAGACTGAGTACATGGCTATTGATGAAGCATGCAAAGAATCTGTTTGGTTGAAAGGTTTGTTTGCTGAGCTTTGTGGAGTTGATACTTGCATTAACCTATTTTGTGACAGTCAAAGTGCCATTTACCTTACTAAGGATCAGATGTTCCATGAGAGAACAAAGCACATTGATGTCAAATACCATTATGTGCGTGATGTTGTTGCACAAGGTAAGTTGAAGGTATGCAAGATTAGTACTCATGATAATCCTGCTGATATGATGACAAAGCCAAATCCTGTTGCTAAGTTTGAGCTTTGCTCGAACTTAGTTGGTATAACTGTTTAGCCCAAGAGGCTAGTTGGTGCTGAAAGTGTTTTCTTTGGTGTTTCAGGGTGAAGGATTGTTTTATGCTACAAGATGGAATTTGTCTCAAGGTGGAGTGTTATTTTATGGTGATCCAAATCTGGTTCTATAAGAGAGAAGGCTAACGACGGAGCGAAGCGAGGCCCGTCACCGGAGGCTTGGGCCGACGCGAATACATGCCGACCTAGTTAGGTCACGACCACTATAAATACGTCTTGTAAGCCGCTGCCGGAGATAAGCCACATATTGTAAATCTTGGCGCGTTTGTAACCTCACCCAAAATAGTGAAGTATTGCTGGCTGGCGCCCGTCGTTTTTTCTCATCCTTGTTGGAAGGGTTTACCACGTTAAAATCTCGTGTCCCCGTTGGTTTGATCTTGTTTAATCTCGTCGTTGTTTTGCTATCGCGTGTAACACCACCTTAGACTACGGGTCCATGGCAGTAGCTAGATGGTTGTCTCTCTCCCTTGTGCTTCATGTTTATGGTCTTGTGAGCTGCCCTACATGATCAAGATCGACTATGTGTAATGCTATATGATGTGTTTGTTGGGATCCGATGGATTATGAAGTTATGATCAGATTGTGTATGATTCTTATATGTTAATTTATGTTCTTGCATGCTCTCCGATGTGTGTAGTTGCTTTGTCCAAGTAATTGCGTGTGTCTCCAAGAGGGAGTATTTATGCTAGATAGTTGGTTCATGCCCCTTTTGTGCCTGGACACGAGTGATAGAAACGTCTAAGGACGAGGGTGTGCTGTTGCGACTAAGGGTAAAACAGCGATGTTTATGTCTACGTGATTATAAATGTTGCTTACATCATACACTTTACTTAATGCAATTGTCTGTTGCTTGCAACTTAATACTGATGGGTGACAGGCTGGATAGCGATCCCTAGGTGGACTCTTTAGACAAAGATGCAGTCGGATGGCGGTCTTTGTTCCTTGTTGTGATGCCTACATGAATATTACCATGAACACTTTGATATAGCTAGATTAAGTTTGTGTCATAATTCTGTCAATTGCCCAGCTGTAATTTGTTTACCCTTCATATGAGTATTTTATTTATTGGAGAGACACCGCTAGTGAACCCATGGCCCCCGGTCCATCTTTTTACATTGTTTACAACCTCGTTTACTTGTTTTCCATCATCACTTTCTCGCTGGTCCGTTTTCATAAATCATTTCACTATGTTATACGTTTAACCGCTTTGTTTTCAGCAGACCGGGAAGATTGACAACCTTCCTGCCGTTGGGGGCAAAGTAATTGTTTGAGTGTGTGCAGGTCCACATTCATCACGGTTAAGCGCCAGAGACCGTCGACGTTCACCTTGCTGTTGATTTCAAAGTCCTACTGGTTCGATTAAACCTTGGTTCTTCACTTAGGGAAAACTGCTACTTGCTGATGATGTGAAACCACACGTTCGTTGGGAGACCCCAAGAGGAAGGTATGATGTAGTGCAGCAGCAGTTTTCCCTCAGTAAGAAACCAAGGTTATCAAATCCAGGAGGAATTAGAAGTGCTCAGAAGGTTGTCAGCTGCATGCGCGGCGCAACACGAGTGCTGACATGGAACCTGCACACAACACAATCAAACTACTTTGCCCCAACGAAACAGGAAGGTTGTAAATCTCCCCGGCTTGCTGAAAACAAAGGATTAAACGTATGGTGTGGAAAATAAATGTAAATGCAAAAAGTGGACAGTGAGCAAATGAAGGTGGAACGTGGTGTAAACGGTGTTTGTTTCAGTGTAAAAGAATGGACCGGGGTCCACAGTTCACTAGTGGTGTCTCTCCATAAAAGATAACTAACATGCTGGGTAAACAAATTACAGCTGGGCAATTAACAAATAATGAACGCATGACAATGTAAATATATGACAAGATGATTAGTATGAGATTTAATTGGGCATTACATCAAGATACATAGACCGTTATCCAACAGCATCTATGACTAATAATCCACCGCCAGGTTAACATCTGTGTCCCCCGTTGGTATTAAGTTGCAAGCAACAGATAATCGCATTAAGCAAAGTGTGTAATGTAAACAACACAAATGACTGTGGACATAGCATTGTTGTTTTATCCCTAGTGGCAACATCACATCCACAACCTTAGATGTTTCTGTCACTTACCCAGATTACCGGAGGCATGAACCCACTATCGAGCATAAATACTCCCTCTTGGAGTTAAAAGCATCTACTTGGCCAAAGCATCTACTAATAACGAAGAGCATGCAAGATCATAAACAACATATAAAGATAGATTGATAATCAACTTGATCATAGTATCAATATTCATCGGATCCCAGCAAACACACCATGTAGCATTACAATAAGATGATCTTGATCATATTAGGCAGCTCATAAGATCTAAACATGATAGCACAAAGAGGAGAGACTACCATCTATCTACTGCTATGGACCCATAGTCCAAGGATGAACTACTCACGCATCACTCCGGAGGCAGGCATGGTGATGTAGAGCCCTTCGGTGATGATCTCCCCTCCGACAGGGTGCCGGGAAGAGTTTCAAGAACCCTCCCGAGTAGGGTTTGACAACGGCGGCGGCTCTGGAGCTTTTCGTGGAATATGACTCAGGTACTTAGGGTTTTCGGGGCAGGAGGAATAAATAGGCGAAGGGGCGGCGTCGGAGGGCACCCGAGGGGCCCACACCACCCCTCGGCGCGGCAGGAAGGGGGCCCGCGCCGAGCCCTGGTGAGGGCGCCCCCTGGCGCCTCTCTGGCTCTCCTTCGGACTCCGTGGATGTTTCGGTGAAATATTGACGTCCGTTGATTTTCGTCCAATTCCAAGGATATTTCTTTAATAACTTTTCTGAAAAGGAAAAACAGCAGAAAATAGAAACTAGCATAGTGGCATCTTGTTAATAGGTTAGTACCCGAAAATGCATAAAAATGCTATAAAGTGTATGCAAAACATGTAACAACAAGCATAATAACAGCATGGAACATAAAAAATTATAGATACGTTTACAACGTATCCCTTGCTACATCCACGCCTTCGCTTGGGGCACCACCCAACTCTGCCAGTAATCATCAAGCAGCTTTCTGGCGCCGTTGCCGGGGACTTTAGAGCTGCAGCAAGGGGAGTCTCGCACGCCAACCACTTTACTTTGTTTTTGTCTTGCTTAGTTTACTTCTTGTTTTGCTTATTTACTTGTTTAAAAAATTTAAAACCCAAAAAAATTAGTGTAGTCTTTATTCCTGTTTTGTTAGTTTGCTTTTTCAATATGTCTTCTATTGAAAATACCAAGTTGTGCGACTTTACTAGAACTAATAATAATGATTTCATATGCTCTCCAATTGCTCCACCCGCCACTAAAGCGGAATCTTATGAAATTAAACCTGCTTTGCTAAATCTTGTTATGAAAAAGAATTTTTCTGGTGCTAGTACTGATGATGCCACCTCTCATTTAAATAACTTTGTTGAGTTATGTAATATGTAAAAATATAAAGAGGCTGAAAGTGACATCATAAAACTGAAACTTTTCCCTTTCTCTTTGAGAGGGAGAGCTAAAGAATGGTTATTGTTTTTGCCAAGAAATAGCATTGATTCTTGGACTAAATGCAAAGATGCTTTTATTGGGAAATATTATCCACCTGCTAAAATTATACAATTAAGGAGTAACATTATGAACTTTAGACAATTTGATAATAAACATGTTGCTCAAGCTTGGGAAAAAATAAGTCTATGGTTAAAAATTGTCCCACGCATGGATTAACTACTTGGATGGTTGTCCAAACTTTTTATGCAGATTTGAATTTTTCTTCAAGGAATTTGTTGGATTCGGCCGCCGGTGGTACCTTCATGTCCACCACATTAGGTGCAGCAACTAAACGCTTGGATGAGATGATGACATTATTCACAATGGCACACCGAAAGAGCTCCAACTGGTAAGAAGGTAAATACTGTCGAGGAAATTTCCTCTTTGAATGAGAAGGTTGATATGATTATGTCTATGCTTGATACCAATCAGTCCCCTATTGATCCTAATAATGTGCCTCTTGCTTCACTAATTGCTCAAGAAAAGGATCAATTTGATGTTAATTTTCTTAATAGAAATAACTTCAACAACAATGCTTATCGAAATAATTTTGGTGGTAACAACTATAAACCTTATCCTTCTAATAATGGCAACTCTTATGGTAATTCCTATGGTAATTCTTATAATGCTAATAAAAGTGTGCCTACTTATCTTGAGAATGTCCTAAAAGATTTCATTACTACTCAAAGGGCTTTCAATAAAACTGTTGAAGAGAAACTTGAAAAACTAGATAGTCTTGTCACAAAAGTGGAGAATCTTGCTCATGATGTTGAAATTCCAGAAATTAGAACCACTCCTCTTCAAGACAAACCTACTGAATCTTTAAATGCTATTTCTATTCAAATTAATGAGAATGAAAGGATGTTAGCTCGTTTGCATGCTAGGTGGGCTAGAGAAAGAGAAGAAGCTGAAATTGCTGAAATGAATAGTAAAACTGTTAATGTTTATACTATCCAAACTACTAATGATGATCCTCCTAGCCTCTTTAAAGATGATGAAATTGATTTTGATAATTGCAATCTTACTGAAGTCATAAAGTTCCTACAAAAGCTTGCTAAGTCACCGGATGCTAGTAGGTTAAACATTGCTTTTACTAAACACATTACCGATGCTCTTATCAAAGCTAGGGAAGAAAAGCTCCAACTTGAAAACTCTATTCCTAGAAAATTACAAGATAGTTGGGAGCCCTCTATTAATATGAAAATAAATGACTTGGATTTCAATGCTTTGTGTGATCTTGGTGCTAGTGTTTCCGTTATGCCTACAATTTTCCATGATATGCTCAATTTAAAACCTTTGGAAGAGTGTCATTTAAATGTGCATCTTGCCGATTCCTCTAAGAAGAAACCTTTGGGTAGAGTTAATGATGTTCTTATTGTTGTTAATAATAATTATGTTCCCATTGATTTTATTGTTATGGATATTGAGTGCAATGCTTCTTGTCCTATTATCTTAGGGAGACCGTTTTTGAGAACCGTTGGTGCTATTATTGATATGAAAGAGGGAAACATAAGATTTCAGTTTCCTCTTAGAAAAGGGACGAAACACTTCTCTATAAATAGAATGAAGCTCCCTTTTGAATCAATCATAAGGTCTAGCTATGTTCTTGATTTTGCTAAGGCCTCCGAAAAGACATGATATGTGGCATTGCGCCTAGCTAAAAGGCGTTAAAGAAAAGCGCTTGTTGGGAGGCAACCCAATTTTACTTTTAGTTTGTTTTTACCTTTTTTGAGTCATGGAGTTGTTGCTTCTGTAAAAACTTCATTGTATCCTTGTTTTTAGTTTTTATGTGCCAAGAATTAGCCTCTAATGCTTAGAGTGCAAAGTTATGTTTTGCTGTCCAGAAACAGATTCAGAGCTCCTGTTGCAGGAAAATCCGAAAAATCCAAGAACATTATATCTTTCTGGAATTTTTTTACAGAAAGACTTATACTTTTATCTATCTTTATTAGTTTTAAGTTTTTGATTTGAGACACGTAAGTGGCTCTAAAAAATATATCTTTACAGACTGTCCAGTTTTGACAGATTCCGTCTTTATTTGTGTTTGTCTCTTTTATTAACGTCATTAGTGGTATTTTTGGATGGAGTGCTACCCTTGAGGCTTAGGCTGTGTTTGGTACAGCTCTACTCCACCTAATTCCACTCCTGCTCTAAACTCCACTCCACCATCAGGCTCTAGAGCGGAAAAAGGTGTTTGGTTCACTAATTAGCTCCTGATTCGGATTTAAAGGAGGCTGTTGTAAACTGTCTCAACTGCCTTCGTATTTCCTTTTCTCATTTATTTTTTCTCGTACTGATTTGGCATCGCTGCATCGTGAGGTGTCTCAAGCGAGGAGAAAGGTACTTTTTCCTCCATGGATGAACGTGTGAGTATGGAGAGTGGCTGCCATTGTTTTCTTTGGTTGAACGTGACATGTAATCATAGCGATTTTTGTGCTTTACATGACAACGTGACTTCAACATGCAAAGTTATACAACTTATTGATAGTAGCTAATTTGAATGTATGCACATAATCATCTTGATACAAAAATTAAGTTCTTGACACAAAAATCAAGTAGTCGACACAAAATACGACATATGTAAGTTCTCGCAAAATCGGTAGACAGTCGCCTAAACTGAAAAACATGTATAAAATATCACCATGAATTTGAAATATCAGTCACCAGCCTGTTGCCGAAAACATCCATACTCATCTCATTCTCTTCCAACGTCGTTGCATCAGACACAGATTGAGAAATTGCGTACTTTCGATAACGTGATGGAATAGTTGGCACATAATCTGGGTCTCGATCGCACCTCTGGAAATGTCGATCTCCACTTTGATGCTCGCGTACATAGTTGTGAAGCACCATGCAAGCCGCTACAATCATTTTTTGCTTCTCCATTGAATAGCTAGGCATCTTTAGCAAGATCCGCCACTTCATTTTAAGCACGCCAAAAGCTCTCTCGATCACATTACGCACTGATGAGTGCATCTTATTAAACTTTTCTGTTGGAGTAGTTGGTTCGACACCTCTGTGGAAATCAGGGACATGATACCTTTCACCCTTGTATGGAGCGAGGTACCCTGGTCGGTTAGGATAACCGGCATCAACCAAATAATACTTGCCTGGAACACATGACAATAAGCTAGTTATGTTAGAGTGAATGAGCGATAAATCATCATAGTTTTGTGTAATATATTTACCTTTTGGAGGATGCGGAAATATATTATGGTCTGCTCGCATGGCATGATATAACACACTTGTATCATGCATGGCACCCGGCTGCCCAATAGATGCGTATATAAAGCGCATATCAAAATCACAAATCGCCAACACATTCTGAGATGGAATGCATGTCCTTCCAATGTACCTTATTGATTGTTCACCAGCGATTGATGCACGAATATGAGTACCATCTAGTGCACCAATGCAATCCTTGAGGTGTGGATAAGCTCGTCTATCACCTCTAATCCTTTTATGGACAAGGCGGAAGTTTGGGTCCTTTGGTTTCAAATAATGAGTTGCCATCTTAACGACACAAACAAGAACCTCACTAAACTTCCTACTAATGGTCTCACCTGAGTGCTTGAACCTATTTTGTGTTTTGCGGTTTGACTCACATCCCCCAACAATCCATAGAAAAATTGCAAGTGTCTCGTGACTACTCAAATCAAAGGATGTGGTTAGATTGTATTTGCTCACCAACAAGTCGTGAAGATCAAAAAAGGTATGGTTGTTAACACGCAACATCCTATAGGTTTCTCCCGGAGTTGCCAATGTCTCCCTCAACCAACTCATTCCACTAAGAATAGAGGTTCTTGGGTTGCGTTATCCAAATATGTGTCGCAGTCGCAGTAGAGAGCATCAATATTGACGACACCAATATATATAATATTCAGAGCATGTGCATGATGACGAACAATCATCTCTGTCTCGTCATCACTATCACTATCTGACGACATATGTACACATATAGGTGGATCATTAGCATGGACAATCCAAAATACATACACAACAAGTATATGAAGGACAAAAAGGGCAACAAATATAGGGAAAACAAAAAATGTCGAAAAAATATAGGAGAACTAACACACCAATATAGACAGTATGGAATATATAAATAAGTTCTCAACTATAGTTCATAGGTTCTCACAATCACATAAAACCCAACACACTCAAATGGGATCCGAACGACCATATTTGGCCACATACTTTCGCTTAAGCCAATTAAGACGATCTTGCGAGCTTTGCATATGGAGGAACATCTCTCTTTGCTCCTTTTTAACAAACAACTCGGTGGCGATGAAATGCTCATCACTACCGATAACCCCACCACACTCAACCACCAAGTCCATCAGAGTGTTGACAGTGCATGTGTCATCTTTCTTGGTGTAAGACTCTAATGATGATTGAGTTCTCTCGGCCAACACACCAAGTTTTCTAATCTCATCTTTGATACGTCTCCGACGTATCTATAATTTTTTTATGTTCCATGCTTGATTTTATATCATTGCCACATGTTTTTATAATGTTTTACATCATTTTGGCATATTTTATGGAACTAACCTATTGACAAGATGCCCAGTGCTAGTTTCTGTTTATTATGTCTGTGCATTGCAGAAAAGGTCCAAAATCCAAAGTACTCGGAAAATTCCCAAAAAATTACAGAAATTCTTTTTCGCCAGAAGACTTTGGGAGCTAGAAGGACAAGTCCAGGGGAGGCCCACAGCCTCCAGGTGCCACCCAGGCACGACTGGACCTAGGGTGGGGCTGGACCCCACATGGAGAGCTCGTCCACCGCCTCACGTCGCCTCTTCGCCTATATACTTTCTCCTGACCTAAAAATGTCAGAACATCGAAGCTTTTCTCCAGAAACACATCTAAGCGCCGCCGCCACCAAAAACCCTAATTCGGGGGACAGAAGTTCCTGTTCCAGCACCCTGCCGGGATTGGGAATTGCCCCCGGAGCCATCTTCATCGCCGTTGCTGCCTCCATGATGAGGAGGGAGTAGTTCTTTGTCGGGTCTGAGGGCTCTACTGTAGCTATGTGGTTATCTCTCTCTCCCATGGTGTGATCTTTATGTGATCGTGAGCATTGTTAGTACGGCTGAATTCTTATGTAATGTTATGCTACTCAATTGGTTTGTCTAGTATAATTTCCGGAGTTGTGACAACACAAAGCCTTGGTGACAGACGGGGTGCACGTGTGACTCCTTGACAGATTATCTAGAGTGATATTTACCATGTTTATTTTTGTGGGATTGTGGTGTTTGTTTACTCAGACTTTGAGGTGTGCTTTTGTAGCCCTACGCATAGTACCCCTGTTATATCAAGGAGAAGGATAATTCCGAGTAGCACTTCCATGCTTTCAGTTGTGCTAACATGTTGAGAGAGATCCCTAGCGAAAGTAGGATCCCTAGACCTTGTTTTCAATCATCGGAACACCATTTCTAATCACTTTTATTACATGTTTGCTTGCTGCCATTTTTATTACAGAATTACTGAAAGTGCATGGTTGCCCCCATGCATGATTTTGGTAATTAATGACAATCTCTATGGACTAATATTTGCATTGAGCTATATTTGTAGGTTGTCCATTTGTTTGCTTGTTCTCTATTTGTTGGAGTCAAGGTTAAGGGAAGAAGAAAAGTGTGTGTTGATCAAGGCTTTGTGCGGGTTGATTATCACTCAAGGCCAAGTGAAGATATGCCGAAGAGAGCGTCTCCCATCTTGGTGTATGGGGGAGCATCAAGTGAATCTTCACCGAAGTGCAATCGAGGAAGGTGGTGCGTCTTGAGGAGATGAAGATCGTCTTCATCGACCTCAAGTGGTTTAAGCGCAAGGCAAAGGTATGATCTTGATAGGGTTTCTATTTTACCGGTCTCATGGTGTTTAGTGAGAGACCGGGTTATAGGATAGATAGCTGTACTATCAACAGGGGCTCTCGACCGGATATCGTGATCGTATCATCGTGGAGAGCACAAACCTTTGCATCCATGCAATCATCTTTATTGGTTCTTATTTGTCTCTAATCGTGGTGTGGTCTTGGTGCTTGTCGTGCTCGTCATGACAAAGCTAAGTTCACCGAAAACGGTTTTCATATGCGTCTTCTTTTGCGGTTTCGGTATCGGAGATTTTTTCGGTTCATCCGTGCGGAAGATTTACCTCTTCCATTTCTTTGCAAAATCTCCATTGCTTGTTTGCCATTTTCAAAGGTAGCTTTTGTCGTCCTCTTTCCAACAAAATTGGTTTTATTTCATTCGGACTTCATTTGCAAAAGTTTCGGCATTTCCGGTTTTCAAAATAGAGGTTTAACCTTTCCCCATTTGGTTTTATAATATTTTCTTGGACTATGATGTTTCTCTGCATATTCTTGTTGTGCTCGTTGTGACGAGTCCAACGAGTCCAAGATTATCAAAAACGGAGTTCGTGGGTGAAAGTTATTGCATTTCCGATTTGCAAATGGGAGTTTTTACCTTTCCCCATTTATCTTTATATTATATTCTTGGACTATGATGTTTCTCTGCATATTCTTGTAGTGCTCGTTGTGACGATTCCAACGAGTCCAAGAATACCGAAAACGGAGTTCGTATGTGAAAGTTATTGCGTTTTCGGTTCGGTCGATTTTTCAAAACAGAAAATCAAAAGAGAAAAAGGGGGGGGGGGGGGGGGAGCAGCCAGGCCAGCCATTTGGCCAGCCATGATGGCCGGGCACAAACAGAGGATGGCCAGCCATTTGGCCAGCATGGCCGGCCTCCCCTGTCCAGCCTCGCGAAAATGCCCCAACGGCTAGTTTTGGCCTCCCTTTTAAGTGGTCTTCTTCCCCATTTGGTCTTCAACTTTTGCCCACCATTTGAGCTCTTCTTTCCTCCATTGTTGCCATCTCTCTTGAGCTTTAGATCTCTCAATCCCTCCAATATTTCTTGCTACTTTTTGAGGGAAAAAGAGAGAGGAGGTTTAGATCCACGTTTCCACCGATCAATTTCTTCTCTAAGTGAGGGGAACTCTTTGGATCTAAATCTTGGGGTTGCTTTGTGTTCATCCCCTTTGTTCTTCCTCTCTTATTTCCCCCCAAAGCATTTGTTGCTTAGTTGGAATTTGGGAGTGAAGGACTTGACCACTTTGTGTGTTCTTGCCTCTTGCATTTGTTGCATCGGGTTGTTCTCTCCATGGTGATACGTGAAGTTGAAGGTTGAGAAGCGTGTTACTCTTGGGTGCATTGTGTTCCCAAGAGCTTGTGCCTCTTGGGTGCATTGTGTACCCAATACGGTGGTGGTGCCGTGAAGACTTCGGCTTGTGAAGCTTCGGCAAGATCTGAGAGCCCCCAATTAAGTTGTGGGTGTGTGCCCCAAAAGTTGTAAGGGCTCCGGAATCCGCCCCGAAGGATTCCGATAGTGGAAGGTGAACCAATCCCTTGGGTGAGGTTCATCGGAGAATAGGGTGAGGCCTTTGTGGCATCTTGAGTAGGCCTCTTGTGGCGAGCTCACACCCCTCCAACGAGACGTACTCCCTTAACAAGGAGGAACTCGGGAATACATCCTCGTCTCCGCGTGCCTCGGTTATTTCTATACCCGAGCTTTTACTTATGCACTTTACATTGTGATAGCCTTCGTGCTTGAAGTTTATATCTAGCTATCTCCTTGTTGCTTGTCTTGTTTAGCATAAGTTGTTGGTGCACTTTAGGTAAACCTAGATTTTTAGGTTGTTGGCTTGTTAATTTAAACACCTAGTTTTATTCCGCAATTATCAAGCCCCTAAATAGAAAAAGTTTTAATCGCCTATTCACCCCCCCCCCTCTAGGCGACATCCGGGCATAGCTTGTTCTTTTAGTTGGTATCAGAGCCTCGTCTCTCTTGTTTGGCTTTACCGCCTAGAGAGTAAAGATGTCGTCTATGGATTTAGTGCACAATTCCTTGTTTAGATTTAATGGCACAAATTTTAATGTTTGGAAAACTCATATGCTTAATCACTTACGGGTCTTGGACCCCAATATTGAGCGTATCTTAGATATAAGTTTTTCTCCTCCAAAGGATTATGAAAGTACGACTTTAGAGGATGAGAAAAACTTATATCTAGATGTTCTAGCCTCTAACGAGTTTTGCAAATTTGTGAGTGTTGTAGTTTTCGAGTCAATCATGCCTCTCCGGGATGCTCATGAGCTTTGGACCAAGCTACAAGATAAATATGGTTTGTCCAACTCTTTTGAGGATGATTGCTCTCCCTCCACCTCCGGCCGTGACGAGCTCTCGTCTTCATCTACTTCACCAAAATGTGGTAAGCCACAAACTAATGTGATGGTGAGTAGTGATGGGTTTTGCATTTTGGATAGTGAGCTCATTATCAATGATCTTCCATCTCTATCTAGTTGCAATGATTCATCTTTGGACTTAAACACTCATAGCACTATAAATGATTCACATGCTAGTGTTGATAGTCCTTGCATATCATCTAAAACTTCCTTGGATAATTCTCTCTATGATATGCTTGCTTTATCTTGTTCCCATGATAAAAATGCTTGTGTTCCCTCTAACTCTTGCATGAACAATAATGTAGAGGAAACCCAATTAAATGTGGAACAAGATTTGAACTTGTGTAGTTCAAAAATTAATTGCTCATCTTTATCCACCTCTCATTGCCTTATGGCTAAATCTTCTTCTAGTGATAATAATGATGATAATGATGATAATAATGATGAAGAAGATGATATGGAAAAAGTTAATGCCCTCCTTCAAAATAAAGGTCTAATGATTCTAAAAGCCCTTCCTAAAAATAAAAATGCTCAAGCTATCCTCTTTGAAATTATGGAAAAGCTAATTGAGCGCGGGGAAATGATTGAGGCTTTGGAAGCAAGCCTTGAAGAAAAGGGTAAGATCGAAAGAGATGATGCTATGGAGAAGGCATCATTAGAAGATGCTCTTGAGGAAGAGCAAGAGACTCGGGCTTCTCTTGAGGAGAAACTAGAAAATATTGAGGAGTCTCATAATGAAATAATTGCTAAAATTATTAAAGAACGTGACCATGCTCATGCTAAATATAAAGTCACGAAAAATGAAAATGCTAGATTAAATGATGAGCTTGCCAAGTTATCTTCTTCTATTCCTAAAGTTAATGATGCTTGTGCTACTAACTCCACTTCTTGTGAAGCATCTATTATGAAGGAGAATGTTGAGCTAAGGGCTCAACTTGAGTTGCTAACTAGCAAGTATGAGAAGTTGGAAGCAAGTCATGAAAAGCTATCTAGCTCTAATGATAATCTTCTAGCATCCTATGGGAAGTTGGAAGAAAATCATGAAAAACTATCTAGCTCTAATGATGAAATTCTAGCATCCTATGCTTGTCTCAAGTTGGCTCATGAGGCCGTCACTACAAATGTAACATCTTGTGAGCCTCATGTGTATAATAGCACAACCTTAACCAAAAATGCTATATTGCCATGTTCTAGTCCTAGTAGTTCGTCCACTAAAAATGTTGGTACATTTTGTGATGAATTACGTGCTTTGCCTTGTTGCTCTAACATTGATGCATCTACCTCCTCTAGTACTTGTGTTGTCACTAACCATGTAGAGAAAAGAGGAGAGCTCAAGGCCCAAGCCACTTCTATGAAGAAAGGCTTGGAAAAGCGTCATGAAGGGAAGCGTGCACTTGACAACATGTTGAGTGTGCAATAATCCCCCAATGACAAGAGTGGACTTGGATTCAACTCCAACAACAAGAACAAGTCCAAGGTTGAGAAGAAGAAGAAGAAGGGCCAAGTTCAAGTCAAGAATCCGGCCAAGATCTCTTGCTTCAAGTGCAAGGTTGAAGGGCACCACGTTCGGGATTGCCCAATGAAGAAGAAGATGCCTCTTAGTGAGAAGCAACTAGGGAAGCGGCCTCTTGTTCAATCTCGTGCTCAACCACGAGTTGAACAAAGACCACCTCTCAAGAGGACTCAAGCCAATGCTCCTCAAGTTGAGGAGCCCATTAAGAAGAAGAAGAGTCGGTGTTGCTACCTTTGCCGCGGCAAAGGTCATCTTGCTTCTTCATGCACTAACGGTACCTCTTCCAACCCTATCATAATTGATGATGATTATTCACTTGGGAAGGATAGAAGTGGCAATGTGTTTGCCAAGTATGTGGGAACTCAAAGTGGTGTCAAGAAAAGCACCATTTGGGTTCCCAAGCCTATTGTGACTAACCTCTTAGGACCCAACTTGGTTGGGGACCAACAAGCTTCAACTTGATCAATAGGTGATTGTGGAGGACATTGGTGACTTGGTTATCATTTGAAGAATTAAGGGATCTTCATGGTTATATTTCATCAAGCCAAGTCAATTGGATTATCACATATCTATCTCATATCCAATGCTTCCTCCTTGCGGTAACTTGTATTTAATTCATATATACCTTGAAAGTTGCTTGCTCCCTTGCATGTGTTAGTTTGTTCCTAGCATGTGCTTGTATATGATATACTTCTTTCCTAATTGTCTTGTTACTCAAGGTTGTGTATGTTAGTTGTGTATCATATATGTGTAATTTGTGTGTTGAGCTTTATTGAATCTTGTGTGGATTTCATTTGGCTCTTTGAGATGTTAATGGACTATCCCATTTTGGGGGAGTGATGTGCTTTGTGCACCTCACAAACCTACAAATGTGTGTACATGAGGCACACCACCTAGTATTGATATTTCAATATTATCTAGCTACTATGTGGTATGTCATATTCATGAGAAATTCAAATTCTACAATGTCCATTAATTTCTCTAGTTGGTTTTATTTGCCTCTTGTTTAAATAAAATGAATTATCACATTATGGGGGAGTAATAAGCTATGTGCATATTACAATCCCACAAAATGTGAACATTTGAGGTTTGCCACTTAGATTTGATATATTAAGTTATCTTTCCTATGTGGCATGTGTGCTCAAACAAGTTCCAATTTTTCTTTGTGGTTACCCTTTGGTCCTTGTTTGTGTGAGTTTGCTTGGTGTGGTTTTTCTCTAATATCCATTTCCATATATTATGTGAAGAACCATTTATTTCATGCTATTTTAACCATGGCGTTGCCGGTTGGTTCGAATAATTGAAACTACCAACAAACCTTTTTCAAAATATGGTGCTTTAACTCTTATCTCTTGCCATATATTTGTTTGTTGTGAAGTTGGTCTTGAACATCATTCCTATATACCACCGAGAAATGTCTCTGTATACTCCTTGTCCATGACAATTGTTTCTATTAATTGTGGTGGATTTTGTAGATCGTCTTCACATTGGCTCTTGCTTTAAATTGCCCTATCTATTGCCTTCCTTGCCTTTTGAATGGATCCTTTTTTCTTCAATTGGTAGTGTTTAGTGTTGTAAATAAAATATGGAGAGTAATGATCCCTTGTGCATGCATTTTGTATTCAAATGCAAATATCAAAGATAATGCATGAATATTGGGGGAGCATTCCTTTTTATTTAGAACACTAACCTATCTATCAATTTTTGATCCTTTCAATTGGCATTTGATTCTTTATCTTGTGTTGGTACCTTCAATTGGTATTAATTGGAATTTGATATCTCCTCCATAGATATTTGTTCCAATTGATATTTATTGTGGGAGTCCTGATATCTTTTTGCTTTATCTTACTTTAATTGATTTCGGTCAAGTATCATCCTCTTCATGGTATCTTTTCTCCTAGTTGATTTTTTTTGTTTTAATTGGTATCTTATTTTCAATTGGTGTCTTATCGATCATTTGTTGTGTTGATTTGATTCCTTTTGATATCACACTTCATGTGTTGATGTGTTTTGGAATCAATCATTTGTTGATTTGATTTTGCCTCAATCATGTGTTGATTTGGATTTTGATATAATTTGGACAACCGTTTGGGTCACACCTTGGTGTGCTCTCTTCTTAGTTTACTTGGTGTTTTTGTCCAAATTGTATCTCGTTTGGTTCTTGAAAGGCTTAGTATGTATATCCTTTAAGTTATATATTATGGCATGCTTGTCTTTCTAGTTCCAATATATAGGGGATACTCCACAGAATCCTAAATCGGCTAAGATGTGCATGAAATTCAATTTCATATCTATATGCACATATTTATGTGGAGTGTTTCCTATATATTGTAGTTGATCTAACTACTATGGAACCCAATGAGTTTGGGAACCATTTTGTACTCTAATTTTGTTTTAGGTACAATGGAGATGCATTGGATGCTTGCCTCATTCATAAGGAAGGTGTTCTCACCGTGTGATTGTCGGAGTCAAGCTTTGATGACAAACCCACTCTCATCATCTTCATCACCAATGTCTTCTCGGTAACAAGTATCTATCCCATGCATACCTTTTAGTATCCAACCTTGTGTAGGTTGCCTCTTGGCATGAAAGCTTTTATATGCAATTGTTGTGGTTTTGGCCTATTTCCTTCACTTAATATATCTTTGTGATATGTGTGATGAATTTGCAAAAACCTTTTCTTCAATTGATATTATTTGTTTCTGATACTTGTTGCCTATTTCAAAGCATCTTCACTATCTCTTGTTCCCTTAGTGATATGTGTGATGCATTTGATATATTTGAAGTTCATTTATATACAATGAGATAAATTTGAGCTATGTGCTATGCTTTTAAGCAACAATCTTGTTTGTATATTTATGACTTCTCCTTGGATACCTTGTTCTCTTCTTCCCGAACCATTTCGTATGTATATGTTTCCTTGCGGATGTATATCTTCATGGTTTGTATAATTAGAAACCTATACATATGAGAGAGGTGATATGTCTCCAACGTATCTATAATTTCTTATGATCCATGCTTATTTTCATACCATTTGCTACATGTTTTGTTTACATCTTATAGCATTTTTATGCATTTTCTGGAACTAACCTATTAACAAGATGCCACAGTGCCAGTTCCTGTTTTCTGCTGTTTTCCCGTTTCAGAAAAGTACTTAAGGAAATATTCTCGGAATTGGACGGGACAAAAAGCAGCAGTCTTATAATTCAATGGACTACACGGAGCCCGAAGGAGAGGACCTGGAGGGCCGTGGGCCGGCCACACCATAGGGTGGCGCGGGACCCATGCCTGCCGCGCCACCAGGTGGTGTGGGGCCCACGGGAGCCCTCCGACGCCGCCCTTTCGCCTATATATTGCCCCCGACGCATAAAACCTAGACGGACCCCGTCATATTCCAAAGAAACATCTGCAGCGCCGCCGCCATCGCCGACAAGTTTCGGGGGACAGAAGTCTCTGTTCCGGCACCCTGCCGGGACGGGGAAGTGCCCCCGGAGCCATCTCCATCGACTCCACCACCATCTTCATCGCCGTTGCTGACTCCCATGATGAGGAGGGAGTAGTTCTCCCTCGGGGCTGAGGGCCGTACCGGTAGCCATGTGGTCTATATCTCTCTCTCCCATGATGTGATCTATATGTGATCATGAGCTTTGCAATCTAGATGTTGTGATGTTACTCAAGTGGGCTTTATTTATGTGATCTCCGGAGACTCCTTGTCCCACGTGTGTAAAGGTGACAGTGTGTGCACCGTGTGGGTCTTTAGGCTATATTTCACAAGATACTTGTTCACTGATTTATTATTTGAGTTGGATGTCTCTATGAAATTGTGGTGTGTTAGTACCTCCTATGAATGCTCATGGTCCAGTGTGGGGTATTCATTAGTACTTGGGAATATATGTTTGAGGCGTGCTTTTGCATTCCTACACAATGAATTAGTGTTCGTTATCCAGCCGGAGAATACTTCGGAGTAGTATATTGAAGTGCTTATATTTATATTCAATTATGATTGCATTGTTGAGAGTGACCACTGGTGAAAGTATGATCCCTAGGCCTTGTTTCTAAGCATTGAAACACCGTTTACAACAAGTTCTGCTACATGTTTGCTTGCTGCCATTTTTATTTCAGATTGCAATTACTACTTATAATCATCCATATTACTTGTATTTCACTATCTCTTCGCCGAACTAGTGCACCTATACATCTGACAAGTGTATTGGGTGTGTTGGGGACACAAGAGACTTTTTGTATTGTGATTGCAGGGTTGCTTGAGAGGGATACCTTTGACCTCTACCTCCCTGAGTTCGATAAACCTTGGGTGATTCACTTAAGGGAAACTTGCTGCTGTTCTACAAACCTCTGCTCTTGGAGGCCCAACACTGTCTACAAGAATAGAAGCGTGTGTAGACATCAAGCTATTTTCTGGCGCCGTTGCCGGGGAGGTAAGGTAAGCGGAACTCACACTCCAACAACAAAGCTATCCGGCAACGAAGCTATTTTCTGGCGCCGTTGCCGGGGAGGTAAGGTAAAAGGTACTCACATACTCTGGCTACTAAGCTATTTTCTAGTACTGTTGCTGTTGTGTGAGTGCTCGAAGTTATTTCCTTTAGATTCTGCAATTATATCTTTTTGTTTCTTGTTTTTAATTTCACTAGTTAGGCTTAATGGAAAACAACAAAAAAATTAGTATTAGTTCTTTGGAAATCATTTTTGCTAATGCTATGGAAAAGTCTAAGCTTGGGGAAGCTAGTTTTTATGAAAATGATCTTTTTAGTTCCCCAGCTTTAGAGGAGAAAATTTGCTCTGATAATACTTTGTCTCCCATATGTGATAATTCGAATCATGCTTGTGATATTCTAAATCCACCTACTGAAAGTATTCCTTTTAAAATACCTATGAAAATTGTTGAAAAGGTTATGGATGAATGTTATGCAGGGGATGGAACAATCCGTCCAAGTGATCACTTGTTGAAACTTACAGAACTTTGTGAGTTGTTTAAGATTGCAGGTTTATCAAGAGAAAATGTCATGAAGAAATTATTTCCATTGTCACTTAAGGACAAAGCAAGGGAGTGGTATGATCTACTTGATGATCCTCATCATTTGGAGTGGAAGGAGCTTGCAAATCTCTTTTACTCTAAATTTTATCCTCCTTATGAAATGCATTTGGATAGGAATTACATTTTTAATTTTTGGCCTCATGATGGAGAAAGCATTGCTCAAGCTTGGGGAAGGCTGAAAACATTAATACTTAAATGTCCTAACCATGAGCTTCCTAAGAAAATAATTGTTACTAATTTTTATGCAAGGCTTTCAGGTGATTGCAAGAATTATCTAGATGCCTGTTCAGGGGGTTCTTTCACAAGTAAGAAGGTTGAAACTAGATGGGATCTTCTTGAGAAAATTCAAGACAATACTGAAGGTTGGGAGAATGACAAAGGTAAAGAATCAGGTATAAACTATGAATATGATTGCATTAAGTCCTTCATTGAAACTGCTGTTTTTCAAGAGCTTAGTGCTAAATATGGTCTTGATTCTCAAATTATTGTTGATTGTTGTAGAGCCTTTGCTTCTCATATTAATGTTCCTAAAGAAAATTGGGACCTATATCATGAACCTTTTAAAGACACTTGCATGAAAATGATATTGTTGTTAATGATTGTAATAAACGTGCTCAAACTTCTGAAAATACTATCTCTTATAAGCATGTTAATTTTTGTGGAGTACTTAGATCTTGTAAAAAGAGCCAAATCGAAGAAGAATATTGTATCCATCATAGGAATGAAAAA
Source organism: Puccinellia tenuiflora (assembly GCA_012064385.1). Taxonomy (NCBI): domain Eukaryota; kingdom Viridiplantae; phylum Streptophyta; class Magnoliopsida; order Poales; family Poaceae; genus Puccinellia; species Puccinellia tenuiflora. Next base: position 622,070 of record QRDG01001028.1, read on the forward strand.
ACTAGAACTTGGAATAGAGCTCTTGATGATCTTGGTGAAAAAGTTTGTGCCCACTATCCTTTTATTTGTGAACTTTGCTATAAAGTTGGTCATTTCAATTTTCAATGCTCAGGGAAAGATAATAGCCTTTCTAATCCAATGAGTACTGCGAGTCTGTATTGTGATGACATGATCACTCCTAATCAGCATGATGAACTTATATTATTTTTGGGGTGTGAAGAGTTATCAAGAAAAACTTCTTTAATAGATATGAGTGCTTTTGATATAAACAGCGTCCTGCATGGTTGTCATCTTTATTGTGTTGATAATTGCCATACAAATACTTATATACAAAATATTATACAAGATGGGATTTTACCAAAATATGACAGGACTAATATGTGTTTTGATCTTATCAATGAAAGAGAAGAATCCTTCCAAGTTTCCTCTGTTGTTTCTAACAATAAACCAGGTTATGTGGAGAAGCTTCCTTTCAAGGCTCTCCCTCCTAAGAAGGGAAAGAAGAAGAAGAAGATGAAGAGTAAAAGGAGAGAGGAAACGGTACCTTTCCCTAAACATGTTGCTCCTATTATAGTTGTTGCTGATGAGTATGAATTCGATGATTTTGAATTAGATGATGTTCCTATGCCTGTTACTTATATTAGTGATCATGATTGGGAAAAGCATAGTACTTTTGATATTGAAAACCTCTTGGGTACTAATTCTGAAAATGATGATGCTAATGATTGCAACACTATTAGTACTATCCATATTCTTTCCAATGATGATATGATAAGCTCTAAGCTTGGGGATGAGGTGTTTGAAAATCCTTTTGCTACTAATGATTACATGTTTGATACATCTCCTTCTAGTAAAAATGATGATATGTTTACAGATGAACACACTTTGGAAGATAAATATTCTATTCCTTATGATGATACTATGCCCCCAGTTTTTGATAATTATTATAAAGAATATTATGACATGGGTTATAATTACAATCATCCTCATGAAACTTGTCATAATTATGGAGGGATCACCCAAAACCATCCCTTTAATATACAACCTGTTTATCATGTTCAAGTTCTTTATGATGATCCTGCTCCAGTTGTTATTAATGAGAAGAACTTTGTTTATGTGGAAAATGATGACACTTTTATGCATATGGATCATGATAAGAATTTTACATGTGATGGTTATATTGTGAATTTTATCAATGATGGTACTGAAAGTTTTTATGAAAAAGGGAGACATGGCTTCATATATCACAATAACATGAATCTCCTCTCCTTTTGTTGAAATTTTTGAAGTTGCACCTATTTTGTCTTCCTATGCTAGTCAATTTATGCTTCATGGATTTATTTACTTACAAGATTCCAATGCATAGGAAGTGGGTTAGACTTAAATGAGTTTTATAGTTGCTTCTTGATGCTCCCTTATTGTGCTCCAACTCTCATTTTTATGTGAGCATCATCAAAATTACCATGCCTAGCTAAAAGGCTTTAAAGAAAAGCGCTTATGGGAGACAACCCATCATTTTATTTTCAGTATCTTTTCTTTTATTTGAGTCAAGAAGTTTGTTTACTTCTGTAGAAACTTCTTTGTATCTTTATTTTCTTGCAATGTTGTGCCAAGTAAGGTCTCTAGTAGAAAGTTTTTGCTATATTTGGATTTCTGCACAGGAAACAGATTTCTGTCTGTCACCGTTAAATTCGAAATTTATTCCAGAAGCGACGAAATGCTTTGAGATTTTGTGTGCTGAATCTTCATATATGTATGAAACTTTTTCTAGTTCAGTGATTTTCTATTTGAGCAACTCTAGTGCCTCGAAAAAATTCGTCTTTACAGACTGTTCAGATTTTGACAGATTCTGCCTTTTATTATGCATTGCTTCCCTTGCGATGTTTATTTGGATCTTTTTGATTCTTTGAGCATCAGTGGCTGTAGCTAATGTTATAATGCATTAAAGTGTGCTTGTGTCACAGTAGAACTTGTGAATTTTTGGTTTATGCACTAACCCTCTAATGAGAATTACTTTGAGTTCGATGTGGTGGAAGTTTTCAAGTAAGCAAAAGGGACGATATGATGAGATCAAGAAGAGTGAAAAGCCTAAGCTTGGGGATGCCCCGGTGGGTCATCCCCAGCAAATTCAAGAAGACTCAAGCATCTAAGCTTGGGGATGCCCAAGGCATCCCCTTCTTCATCGACAAAACTATCAGGTCATCTCTAGTGATATTATATTTTTATTCCGCTACATCTTATGTATTTTGCTTGGAGCGTCTGTTTTTATTTTGAGTGTGTGTTTTAGTTTGCTTAATAAGTTGGATCCTAGCATTCTTGTGTGGGAGAGAGAAACGCTCCGCTTTTTCATATGAATACTCTTGTGCTTCGCTTATATTTGTTGAGTATTCTTAGCTACTGTTTGTTTTCTAGTAAGCTCTCGCTTTTAGCATGTTATCTTGTTTAGGGCTGCTAGTTCTTTGTGTTAATCTCTCTTGTGTTTCACTCTAATTTGTTAGAAAGTTGTTTTAGTTGCTTGGTTGATGTGTTAGATTGGAAAATGCTATGCTTGTGATAGTGGTATGAAATAAAGAAAAGCTGCATAGTCTTGTAGACCATTGTGTAGATAACTTGCTCCTCTTCAATTGTTTCGAGGTATTAAAATAACTAATGGTTAAAATATGTTGGTTAATGTTGTTAAGAGCTGATTAGTGAAGATGTGTTAGTAGAGCGTGGAGCCGTACTTTTCTGAACTAAAAACAACATAAGTCAATAATGCTTTAGTGTCGTGATTTCCTCTTAGTTGAAAAGAAGTTTCTAATGGTATAGTTACTGCAACGGTCGGGGAAGCCAACGGGGCACTTGTGTCGCCGCCACGATCCCTCTCGGGGTGTCTCTAACCATTTGTGAGACTTTGATACTGTTAGTTGTTTGCAATATACGACATGCTATGTGAGTTTTTGGTTTTTGGCACTTCCACCTCCAAATTTTGCTAGCCTCTTCGGTGCTTTGCATTGCCCTTTTTCACATTGAGATTGGTGCATACTTCACAAGTACATCCAACCCCGTGGGAGATCTTCTTGTTCTCCTACACATAAGCCAACTATCTTCCTCAAAACAGCCACCATATCTACCTATCACAGCATTTCCATAGCTGTTCCGAGATACATTGCCATGCAACATCCATCATTTACATTACATGACTTTATGTCATTTTTACTTCATTGCCATATAGTATTTCTTAACCATTTGAGTTAGTGTGATGCGTGGTTTTCCACATGTGTTACATCTTTTCCACACTACGCTCGGTCTTGCATATCCACCATACACCATGTATTAGTCTTTGAGTTTTGAGTACACCAAAAAGTGTGATGATCATCTTGTAAAATAGAGTGTTGCCTCTACATGTGAGCATATTGAAAAGAGTCCAAAGTGGCCAATCAAAAGAGTCCAAAAGAGACCAATGAGAGAAAAATATAAAAGAGCCACAAAGGGCTCAAAAAGCAAAAAGCAAAAAAGAGAAAAAGAAGAAAAAAAGAATATAAAATGAGAGAGGGGGCAACACTACTATCCTTTTATTCCACACTTGTGCTATTAGCACCTACATCATTGTAGTGAGTTTTCATGCTTCATTAGTATAACTATGTGGGGGACCAAACATTATAGAACTTGGCTTGTATATTCCAACGATGAGCCTCCTCAAGTGAGCTCTAGGTCTTCATGAGCAAGCAAGTTGGATGCACCCCCACTAGTTCCATTGGAGAGCTTCCATTCATATAGCTCTATGTGCATCCGTTGCATGGCAATCACTACTCCTCATTCAGTGTCTACTACGGGACTTCCTCTTGTCCTGTGGTTACCTCTTCCACTGTTTGAGCCTTTCTTTTTGGCCTTCCAAACCCCCATTATTATTCACTTTGCCATAACCTCATGGTGCCAAGCCTTCTTCTTGCTTGTATTAGTTGAGTGGACTACATAACAGTTGATAAGTTAAGTGGATGGATTAAGGACACTTGACTTGAGCTTGGCTATTTCTATTATTGACTGAATTTGATGCTTTGAAGATTGATTGACATTTTACATTGGAGACACAATTTACTATCCTTCTTTCTAAACCTTATGTATGGTTCCTTGTCTCCAACACGCTGATTCATGAAAAGTTCTAGCTTATTTTAGCTAGCATTTGTTAATCATTGTTTGCTTAAAGTCAACTATAGACAATTGTTTTGGATCACCTTATTCACATCATGTGCTTTGCATTGCTATGTTGATCTAGATTGTGAGTTAGCATGTCTCCTAAGAAATTATTTGTTATCGTTTTACCTACTCGAGGACGAGTAGAACTAAGCTTGGGGATGCTGATACATCTGCAGCGCCGCCGCCATCGCCGACAAGTTTCGGGGGACAGAAGTCTCTGTTCCGGCACCCTGCCGGGACGGGGAAGTGCCCCCGGAGCCATCTCCATCGACTCCACCACCATCTTCATCGCCGTTGCTGACTCCCATGATGAGGAGGGAGTAGTTCTCCCTCGGGGCTGAGGGCCGTACCGGTAGCCATGTGGTCTATATCTCTCTCTCCCATGATGTGATCTATATGTGATCATGAGCTTTGCAATCTAGATGTTGTTATGTTACTCAAGTGGGCTTTATTTATGTGATCTCCGGAGACTCCTTGTCCCACGTGTGTAAAGGTGACAGTGTGTGCACCGTGTGGGTCTTTAGGCTATATTTCACAAGATACTTGTTCACTGATTTATTATTTGAGTTGGATGGCTCTATGAAATTGTGGTGTGTTAGTACCTCCTATGAATGCTCATGGTCCAGTGTGGGGTATTCATTAGTACTTGGGAATATATGTTTGAGGCGTGCTTTTGCATTCCTACACAATGAATTAGTGTTCGTTATCCAGCCGGAGAATACTTCGGAGTAGTATATTAAAGTGCTTATATTTATATTCAATTACGATTGCATTGTTGAGAGTGACCACTGGTGAAAGTATGATCCCTAGGCCTTGTTTCTAAGCATTGAAATACCGTTTACAACAAGTTCTGCTACATGTTTGCTTGCTGCCATTTTTATTTCAGATTGCAATTACTACTTATAATCATCCATATTACTTGTATTTCACTATCTCTTCGCCGAACTAGTGCACCTATACATCTGACAAGTGTATTGGGTGTGTTGGGGACACAAGAGACTTTTTGTATTGTGATTGCAAGGTTGCTTGAGAGGGATACCTTTGACCTCTACCTCCCTGAGTTCGATAAACCTTGGGTGATTCACTTAAGGGAAACTTGCTGCTGTTCTACAAACCTCTGCTCTTGGAGGCCCAACACTGTCTACAAGAATAGAAGCGTGTGTAGACATCAAGAGGTAACCTTTTAGTTGGTATCCTATTTCTCTTTGAGCCACCTTGTGTTTCATCTATAATTCTTTGGTGGCTCCAAATTTGTCTCATGAGTGCTTGTCTTATTGTTTATTGGTATCTTTACACACTCATGTATTTCTTGAAGATCTTTGACCTCATGCTTACCATGGTGAGCATGTTGAATTTTATTGGCTAAATGATCTCACTAGCTTTTGGCATTTTCAATTGGTTTTAGTTTCCAATTGGTATCCCTAAGCTTGTGAACATATTTCTTTAAAAGATCTTTTTATCTCGGTTGGGCCTATCTTATGTTGAATCTTTGAAAATTGGTATCTTTTTATGGCTCAACCACATCTTTGGTGCAAGTGCTATGATTTGCTTTTGCATTATGCACAATTGCACTTATTGGGTGTTCTAGATGATTTTGGGGGAGCGAGGATGCCATATTTGTGCACTCCTCAATAGTGCATGAACATTAGGGAGCTTCTCCATTTTTATTTAGAACTCTCGCTTTGGATCTTTCGATTGCTTTTCTCCTTTGTGGAGATGTTTAAAATGATTTCATCTTTTTGCAATCTTTGGATCCACAATATAGTTTGATTTCCTCTAATTTTTCATTAAAAGGGATTGTCATCACCTTTATGGAGGAACTCATATTATATTGGCTCTCTAAATTTTTCTTCCCATTTCGGCAATCGATGCCAATGGGGGAGAAGTTTAGAGGTTTAAGGGAATTTGGGTTTTATGCTTTTGTTGCATTTTCCCTTAATGCGCTTTGCATCCTTGCTTGTTTGTCTTGCAAAGATGGTCTATTCGTCATATAAACCCTCTTAAAAGGGATTGTCATCAATTACCAAAATGGGGGAGATTGAAAGTGCATGGTTGCCCCCATGCATGATTTTGGTAATTAATGACAATCTCTATGGACTAATATTTGCATTGAGCTATATTTGTAGGTTGTCCATTTGTTTGCTTGTTCTCCATTTGTTGGAGTCAAGGTTAAGGGAAGAAGAAAAGTGTGTGTTGATCAAGGCTTTGTGCGGGTTGATTATCACTCAAGGCCAAGTGAAGATATGCCGAAGAGAGCGTCTCCCATCTTGGTGTATGGGGGAGCATCAAGTGAATCTTCACCGAAGTGCAATCGAGGAAGGTGGTGCGTCTTGAGGAGATGAAGATCGTCTTCATCGACCTCAAGTGGTTTAAGCGCAAGGCAAAGGTATGATCTTGATAGGGTTTCTATTTTACCGGTCTCATGGTGTTTAGTGAGAGACCGGGTTATAGGATAGATAGCCGTACTATCAAGAGGGGCTCTCGACCGGATATCGTGATCGTATTGTCGTGGAGATCACAAACCTTTGCATCCATGCAATCATCTTTATTGGTTCTTATTTGTCTCTAATCGTGGTGTGGTCTTGGTGCTTGTCGTGCTCGTCATGACAAAGCTAAGTTCACCGAAAACGGTTTTCATATGCGTCTTCTTTTGCGGTTTCGGTATCGGAGATTTTTCCGGTTCATCCGTGCGGAAGATTTACCTCTTCCATTTCTTTGCAAAATCTCCATTGCTTGTTTGCCATTTTTAAAGGTAGCTTTTGTCGTCCTCTTTCCAACAAAATTGGTTTTATTTCATTCGGACTTCATCTGCAAAAGTTTCGGCATTTCCGGTTTTCAAAATAGAGGTTTAACCTTTCCCCATTTGGTTTTATAATATTTTCTTGGACTATGATGTTTCTCTGCATATTGTTTTTGTGCTCGTTGTGACGAGTCCAACGAGTCCAAGATTATCGAAAACGGAGTTTGTGGGTGAAAGTTATTGCATTTCCGATTTGCAAATGGGAGCTTTTACCTTTCCCCATTTATCTTTATATTTTATTCTTGGACTATGATGTTTCTCTACATATTCTTGTAGTGCTCGTTGTGACGATTCCAACGAGTCCAAGAATACCGAAAACGGAGTTCGTATGTGAAAGTTATTGCGTTTTCGGTTCGGTCGATTTTTCAAAACAGAAAATCAAAAGAGAAAAGGGGGGGGGGGGGGGGGGGGGGAAGCAGCCAGGCCAGCCATTTGGCCACCCATGATGGCCGGGCACAAACAGAGGATGGCCAGCCATTTGGCCAGCATGGCCGGCCTCCCCTGTCCAGCCTCGCGAAAATGCCCCAACGGCTAGTTTTGGCCTCCCTTTTAAGTGGTCTTCTTCCCCATTTGGTCTTTAACTTTTGGCCACCATTTGAGCTCTTCTTTCCTCCATTGTTGCCATCTCTCTTGAGCTTTAGATCTCTCAATCCCTCCAATATTTCTTGCTACTTTTTGAGGGAAAAAGAGAGAGGAGGTTTAGATCCACGTTTCCACCGATCAATTTCTTCTCTAAGTGAGGGGAACTCTTTGGATCTAAATCTTGGGGTTGCTTTGTGTTCATCCCCTTTGTTCTTCCTCTCTTATTCCCCCCAAAGCATTTGTTGCTTGGTTGGAATTTGGGAGTGAAGGACTTGACCACTTTGTGTGTTCTTGCCTCTTGCATTTGTTGCATCGGGTTGCTCTCTCCACGGTGATACGTGAAGTTGAAGGTTGAGAAGCTTGTTACTCTTGGGTGCATTGTGTTCCCAAGAGCTTTTGCCTCTTGGGTGCATTGTGTACCCAAGACGGTGGTGGTGCCGTGAAGACTTCGGCTTGTGAAGCTTCGGCAAGATTTGGGAGCCCCCAATTGAGTTGTGGGTGTGTGCCCCAAAAGTTGTAAGGGCTCCGGAATCCGCCCCGAAGGATTCCGATAGTGGAAGGTGAACCAATCCCTTGGGTGAGGTTCATCGGAGAATAGGGTGAGGCCTTTGTGGCATCTTGAGTAGGCCTCTTGTGGCGAGCTCACACCCCTCCAACGAGACGTACTCCCTTAACAAGGAGGAACTCGGGAATACATCCTCGTCTCCGCGTGCCTCGGTTATTTCTATACCCGAGCTTTTACTTATGCACTTTACATTGTGATAGCCTTCGTGCTTGAAGTTTATATCTAGCTATCTCCTTGTTGCTTGTCTTGTTTAGCATAAGTTGTTGGTGCACTTTAGGTAAACCTAGATTTTTAGGTTGTTGGCTTGTTAATTTAAACACCTAGTTTTATTCCGCAATTATCAAGCCCCTAAATAGAAAAAGTTTTATTCGCCTATTCACCCCCCCTCTAGGCGACATCCGGGCATAGCTTGTTCTTTCAATTACAGGTTCACCTTTTACCATCCATATCACTTGTATTTTACCATCTCTTCGCCGAACTAGTGCACCTATACAACTGACAATTATATTAGGTGCGTTGGGGACACAAGAGACTTCTTGTATCTTAATTGCAGGGTTGCTTGAGAGCGGATACGTTCAACCTCTTCCTCCCATGGATTCGATAAACATTGGGGGAAAATTGCTGTTGTCCTACAAACCTCTGCACTTGGAGGCCCAACATTGTCTACAAGAATAGAAGCGTGTAGTAGACATCAAGCTCTTTTCTAGCGCCGTTGCCGGGGAGGTAAGGTAAGCGGCACTCACACTCCGGCAACGAAGCTCTTTTCTTGCCGGGGAGGTGAGTGCTTGAAGGTATCTTCTTTAGATCTTGCAATTAAATCTTTTTGTTTCTTGTTTTCACTAGTTCGGTTTAATGGAAAACAACAAAAAAATGAGAGAGCTTTATAAACTTTATCTTGAAATTGGTCATGATGCTTTTGAAGAGAAAATTAAAAAACCTATGGAACTTTATTTGCATAATAATCATGCTAGTAGCAATGTTATTAGTATGATTTCTTTGAATGCCATTGTTGCTAATGCTATGGAAAATTGCAAGCTTGGGGATGCCGGTTTTGATGAATATGATATTTTTAGTCCCCCAAGCTTTGAGGAGGAAATTTACTTTGATGATACTTTGCCTCCAATATATGATGATTACAATAATTGTGATATTTTAGTTACACCTACTCTTGAGGATAAAGTTTATTTTGATTATGATATTCCTCCTATTTATGATGATTACAATGATGACTATGATAATTTTACTCCCACTATTACTAATGAGAAGGATTTTGCTTATATGGAGAGTAATAATACTTTTATGCATGTGGATCATGATAAGAATGCTTTATGTGATACTTATATTGTGGATTTTATTCATGATGATACTGAAAGTTATTATGAGAGAGGGAAACATGTCTTTAAGTATCTCAACAATATTATGTTTCCTCTCTTTATGTTGAAGGTTTTAATGTTGCACTTGCTTTGTCTTCCTATGCTTAATGCTTTATGCTCCAATGATTTATTTTCTTACAAGATGCCTACATATCTCAAAATTGTTTTAGTTCTGTTAAAAAAAAGCTCTAGCACATGACTAATCCCTGCTTCCCTCTGCGAAGGGCCTTTCTTTTACTTTTATGTTGAGTCAGTTTTCCTTCCCCTTCTTTACCTCTCAAGCAATCACACGGTGTCAACTTTGGTTCAAGTTTTACTTCATGTTATCTTTATGTCTAACCATGAAAACTTTGTATTGACTTTATCTTGAGATAAACATGTTGCAAGTTGAAGCTTTTGCTGAAAACTTAAATCTTCCTTTGTGTTGGTCAAACTCCTTTGCCGAAAGAATATTGCTTTGTGAGATATCAATCATTGTCAGGTGTTATACTTTTAGATCTCCAAAGTACTCTTTTCTAATAAATTCTTGTTTAGATGTTACACCTGGTTAATCATTGTTTGTTTCATTCAATGAACCATTGTCTTGGATCACTTCATTCAGATCATGTGCTTTACATTATTACTTGATCAAGATTGTGTTGGTAGCATGTCACTTCAAAAATTATTTTGTTATCATTTACCTACTCGAGGACGAGCAGGAATTAAGCTTGGGGATGCTGATACGTCTCAAACGTATCTATAATTTTTTATGTTCCATGCTTGTTTTATATCAAATGCCACATGTGTTTATTATGTTTTTATATCATTTTGGCATATTTTATTGGACTAATCTATTAACCCAGTGTTCAGTGCCAGTTTCTGTTTATTATGCTTGTGCATTGCAGAAAAGGTCCAAAATCCAAAGTGCTCGGAAAATTCCCAAAAAATTACAGAAATTCTATTTCGCCAGAAGACCCCGGGAGCCATAAGTACAAGTCTGGGAGGGGCCCCCAGCCTCCAGGTGACCCCTGGCCGCGGTCCAGCCTGGACCGCGCCTAGGTCTCACCTGGGAGACTCGTCCACCGCCTCGTGTCGCCTCTTCGCCTATTAAGTCTTCCCTGACCTAAAAACGCGAGAACATCAAAGATATTCTCCAGAAACACATCTGAGCTCCGCCGCCACCAAAAACCCTATTTCGGGGGATAGAAGTCTCTGTTCCGCTACCCTGTCGGGATTGGGAATTGCCCCCGGAGCCATCTTCATCGCCGTTGCTGCCTCCAATGATGCGCCGGGAGTAGTCCTTCGTCGAGGCTGAGGGCTCTACTATAGCTATGTGGTTATCTCTCTCTCCCATGGTGTGATCTTTATGAGATCGTGAGCATTGTTAGTACCGCTGAATTCTTATGTAATGTTATGCTACTCAATTGGTTTATCTAGTATAATTTCCGGAGTTATTGTTGACAACACAAAGCCTTGGTGACAGTGTGGGTGGCGTGTATGACTCTTTGGATGATAGATTATCTAGAGTGATATTTACCATGGATTATTCTTTGTGGAATTATGGTGTTTGTTTAGTCAGACTTTGAGGTGTGCTTTTGTAGCCCTACGCATAGTACTCTTGTTTTATCAAGAAGATGAATAATTCCGAGTAGCACTTGCTTGCTTTCAGTTGTGCTAACGTGTTGAGAGAGATCCCTAGCGAAAGTATGATCCCTAGGCCTTGTTTCCAATCATCCGAACACCATTTCTAGTCACTTTTGTTACATGTTTGCTTGCTGCCATTTTTATTACAGATTACAAATACCACTTGTTACCATCCATATCACTTGCATTTTACTATCTCTTCGCCGAACTAGTGCACCTATACAACTGACAATTGTATTAGGTGTGTTGGAGACACAAGAGATTCTTGTATCTTAATTGCAAGGTTGCTTGAGAGGGATACATTTGACCTCTACCTCCCTGACCCAACACTGTCTACAAGAATATAAGCGCGTAGTGGACATCACTTGTTTGCTTTGATATCTTTGCTAGCCAAAAACTCTGTACTAAGAAGGAATGCTGATCTTGCATCCAAACTCCTTGAGCCAAATATCTTTCCAACAGTGTCCACCATACCTACCTATACATGGTATTTCGCGTCATTCCAAGTAAATTTGTCATGTGCTACCTTTAAAACTTCAAAATACTCCAATTTGTGCCTCTGTTTTTAAGCTCATGAGGAAGTAGTGAGGAAGTTTTGTTATATCTTGTGTTAAGCAAGGTCATTTCCCCCCTTTCACCTGGTGAGGATGGATTACGTGCTCACTTAAATTTGGCAAGGGTTCCCAGCCCACAAAATATAAATTCAACATCATTAATATCTCCTTCACACAATGAACCTGAGAAATCGGTCAAACATTGGCTAGTGATAAACAAAGGAGAAAGAGGAATGTACTCGTTCCTCTATGGGAGCCACTCTCACAAGTCTAAAAGCCTTGCTTGGTACGGGGGACTAACGGATTTCTTGTTGTGGATTCGTTGATGAAAGCATGCATATCTCAAAATCATTTTACTTCTGTTTAATAAAATAAAAAGCTCTAGCACATGATTAATCTCTGCTTCCCTCTGCGAAGGGCCTTTCTTTTACTTTATGTTGAGTCAGTTTTCCTCTTCTTTCTATCTACTCAAATCAAGCTTGCAACACTGACTCTGGGTGCAGTTGATTATATTGCATCTTTTTGCTTAATCATGATTATTTATGTTGACTTTATCTATAAGATAAGCATGTTGAAAGTTGAAGCAATGCTGAAACTTGCATCTTCCTTTGTGTTGACTTCAAACACTTTTGACAAGAAGATATTACCTTGAAGACTTTCATGTTATGATTAATTTTTATGCTTTCATGTCTCCAAAGTATTATTAATGAAAGGTTTTACTTGAATGATGCAACTTGTTTATTCATTGTTTGCTTGATTATCAAATATAGATAATTGTTTTGGATCACCTTATTCATATCATAAGCTTTACATTGTTGTTTGATCAAGGTTATGCTAGTAGCATGTCTCATCAAAAAATATTTTTTGTTTATCACTTACCTACTCGAGGACGAGTAGGAGTTAAGCTTGGGGATGTTGATACGTGTCAAACGTATCTATAATTTTTGATTGTTCCATGCTACTTATATGTCATTGTTACATGTTTTCATTACCTAATTACATCATTTTTAGGCTTTTTGTTGGACTAACCTATTGACAAGATGCCCAGTGCCAGTTCCCTGTTTTTGTTGTTTTCTATTTCAGAAAAGTTACTTCAGGAAATATTCTCGGAATTGGACAATAATTTACAAAGATTTTTTATTCGACGAAAGGAAGCCGGAGACCAAAGGGGGCCTGGGGGGCCACCCAGGGGCCAGGGGCGGGCTGTGGCCGCGGCCCCACCTACACCCGCGGGTGGGACCCACCCCGGCGCCCTGTCCACCGCCTCGGCCCCCTCCGACTCCTACAAATACCCCTTTGACCTAAAATCATCGGGGCGACGACTATTTTCCAGAAACACGACCCGACGCCGCCGCCACCCCGAACCCTAGTTCGGGGAGATTTTGAAACTGCTCCCGGCACGCTGCCAGAGGGGAGATCGATCCCGGAGGGCTCTACATCGCCATGACTTCCACCGGGATGAAGTGTGAGTAGTTCCACCTTGGACTACGGGTCCATGGAAGTAGCTAGATGGTTGTCTCTCTCCTTTGTGCTTCATATTTATGGTCTTGTGAGCTGCCCTACATGATCAAGATCGACTATGTATAATGCTGTATGATGTGTTTGTTGGGATCCGATGGATTATGAAGTTATGATCAGATTGTGCATGATTCTTATATGTTAATTTATGTTCTTGCATGCTCTCCGATGTGTGTAGTTGCTTTGGCCAAGTAATTGCGTGTGTCTCCAAGAGGGAGTATTTATGCTAGATAGTTGGTTCATGACCCCTTTTGTGCCTGGGCACGAGTGACAGAAACGTCTAAGGATGAGAGTGTGCTGTTGCGACTAAGGGTAAAACAGCGATGTTTATGTCTACGTGATTATAAATGTTGTTTACATCATACACTTTACTTAATGCAATCGTCTATTGCTTGCAACTTAATACCGATGGGTGACAGGCTGGATAGCGATCCCTAGGTGGACTCTTTAGACAAAGATGCAGTCGGATGGCGGTCTTTGTTCCTTGTTGTGATGCCTACATGAATATTACCATGAACAATTTGATATAGCTAGATTAAGTTTGTGTCATAATTCTGTCAATTGCCCAGCTGTAATTTGTTTACCCTTCATATGAGTATTTTATTTATTGGAGAGACACCGCTAGTGAACCCATGGCCCCCGGTCCATCTTTTTACATTGTTTACAACCTCGTTTACTTGTTTTCCACCATCACTTGTTCGCTGGTCCGTTTTCATAAATCATTTTACTACGCTATATGTTTAACCGCTTTGTTTTCAGCAGACCGGGAAGATTGACAACCTTCCTGCCGTTGGGGGCAAAGTAATTGTTTGAGTGTGTGCAGGTCCATGTTCGTCACGGTTAAGCGCCAGAGACCGTCGACGTTCACCTCGTTGTTGATTTTAAAGTCCTACTGGTTCGATTAAACCTTGGTTCTTCACTGAGGAAAAACTGCTACTTGCTACATCCACGCCTTCGCTTGGGGCACCACCCAACTCTGCCAGTAATCATCAATGTGTTGCCTAGGTGGAACGACGGTATGTGCATCCCCTTTGCAGACATCAAGTTTCGACTGTCCTCTCATTAGCGGTGGCCACCAAGGAAGGCTAAAGTTTTTAGTGACGTTCGGCTTCCTCCGACGAGGGGACACTATTTACTTATATTTACAAGACCAGGGGACCAAACTAGGCAGGAAAGAAAAAATGCAGTTAAGCAATGCGCAAGACAACCAGGGATATAACCATGAAAACACTACTTCTGCAACTTCTTCACAAACTCATCCAAAAGACACGTCCAGATATGAAATCACCTTCAATGCCATCACATCTTTTTTCCAGCTGCACCACCTTTTATTGAGACGGCTCATCCATCACATCATCTTGTTGATTACCATCAATAGGGTTCCCCTCCAGTTGCAAGGTTGGATTCACCTGCTCATTAGCTCGAGCTCCAGTAGCATCCAGCTGTAGGAGACCATTTGCGCCAGCTCTTAAATCTTCTTGTTCCTGTGCCGATGCAGCCCTGCCCAATAGTTCATAAAGGCACAAACATAACTAATTAACTTAAAGGGATATTTGATTTTTTTTTCAAAACAAGCACAATTGCGCAGCTTCCAAATTGCCCAGCAAATTGCTGCCAAGCCAGTAATTTGAACATTTCTACTTGCAGATAGATGCTGAGGAATCCACCAAAACTATTGCAGAAAAGATCCTGGCTTGTTGCCTGCTCCCACTGCAGTCCCAGCAACCCCCGATACGTGTCAAACGTATCGATAATTTTTTATTGTTCCATGCTTGTTTTATATCAATGTCACATGTTTGTACTATCTTATTGTATCATTTTGAGGCATTTTATTGGACTAACCTATTGACAAGATGCCCAATGCCAGTTCCCTGTTTTCTGTTGTTTTGTATTTCAGAAAATCTTCTTCAGGAAATATACTCGGAATTGGACGAAAATTTGCGGGGATTTTTTATACAACATAACGAAGACGAAGTTCGAAGGGCGGCCTGAGGGGCGACCCACAGGCTAGCAGCGGTCTGTAGTTGTGGCCTAGGGACCCACAAGGAAGCCGCCCCTGGCCCTGGAGCCACCCCTCGGCCCCCTCCGACGCCTATAAAATCCGTTGTGACATAAAAATAATGCCCTCGGAGGATTTTTCTAAAAACGCATTAGAGCTCCACCGCCATCCAAAACCCTAATTCGGCGGACAAAAGTTCCTGTTCCGGCACCCTGTTGGGACGGGGATCGACCTCCGGAGCTATCTTCATCGACACCGCTACTTCCCGTGATGAGGAGGGAGTAGTCCCTCTTCGGGGCTGAGGCTTGTACAAGTAGCTATGTGGTTATCTCTCTCTATCGTGAGCTTTGTTAGTATAGTTGAATACATGATGTTTCCCTTTAGGTAATAGATATGATGTTGCTCAAGTGATGTTATCTAGTATAATTTCCGGAGTCACCGTTGTGAACACGGTGACAGTGCGGGTGTCGTGTGCGACTCTATGGATAATAGATTAGAGGGATCTTCATCATGAGTTTGTTCTCTATTGTTGTTGTATTGAATAGATCATGAGGTTTCTTGATGCTTGTGTTTAGTATAATCTTCATGGTGCGATAGTGACAACGCGCATGCCGTGGATGTATTAGAAAGAGACTATTTAAGAGATATCTTGTGGCGTTTGTGAGTACTATCTTTGGATGTGGAATACGAACTTTAAGGTGTGCTTTTGTAGCCCTACTCAATCTCATCATGTTTTGATCCACGAAAGAATGATCTCCGAGTAATGTCTACCATACATCTTTTTGTAGGAAGTATCATGTGTTTAATTATGTTAATGATGCGAGATTTGCCACTAGTGAAAGTATGAAGCATAGGCCTTGTTTCCAAGCATTGATACACCGTTTTCAGTCACTTTTGCCACTTGTTTGCTTGCTGCCATTTTATTTCAGAATAGAATCACTTGTTTCTACCATCCATATTACTTGCCTTTTACCATCTTTTCGCCGAACTAATGCACCTATACAACTGACAATTGTATTAAGTGTGTTGGGGACACAAAAGACTTCTTGTATCTTAATTGCAGGGTTGCCTGAGAGGGATACGTTCAACCTTACTCCTCCATGTGTTCGATAAACCTTGGGTTACTCACTTAAGAGAAATTTACTGCTGTCCTATGATACGTCTCCGACGTATCTATAATTTTTTATGTACCATGCTTGATTTTATATCATTGCCAGATGTTTTTACAATGTTTAACATCATTTTTGCATATTTTATGGAACTAACCTATTGACAAGATGCCCAGTGCCAGTTTCTGTTTATTATGTATGTGCATTGCAGAAAAGGTCCAAAATCCAAATTGCTCGGAAAATTCCCAAAACATTACAGAAATTCTTTTTCGCCAGAAGACTTCGGGAGCCAGAAGGACAAGTCCAGGGGAGGCCCACATCCTCCAGGTGCCACCCAGGCGCGACTGGACCTAGGGTGGGGCTGGACCCCACATGGAGAGCTCGTCCACCGCCTCACATCGCCTCTTCACCTATATATTTGCTCCTGACCTACAAATGTCAGAACATCGAAGCTTTTCTCCAGAAACACATCTGAGCGCCGCCGCCACCAAAAACCCTAATTCGGGGGACAGAAGTTCCTGTTCCAGCACCATGCCGGGATTGGGAATTGCCCCCGGAGCCATCTTCATCGCCGTTGCTGCCTCCATGATGAGGAGGGAGTAGTTCTTTGTCGGGTCTGAGGGCTCTACTGTAGCTATGTGGTTATCTCTCTCTCCCATGGTGTGATCTTTATGTGATCGTGAGCATTGTTAGCGCGGCTGAATTCTTATGTAATGTTATGCTACTCAATTGGTTTGTCTAGTACAAAGCCTTGGTGACTACCGGGGCGCCTGTGTGACTCCTTGACAGATTATCTAGAGTGATATTTACCATGTTTATTCTTTGTGGAATTGTGGTGTTTGTTTACTCAGACTTTGAGGTGTGATTTTGTAGCCCTACGCATAGTACCCTTGTTATATCAAGGAGAAGGATAATTCCGAGTAGCACTTGCATGCTTTCAGTTGTGCTAACATGTTGAGAGAGATCCCTAGCGAAAGTAGGATCCCTAGGCCTTGTTTCCAATCATCGAAGCACCGTTTCTAGTCACTTTTGTTGCATATTTTTTTGCTGCCATTTTTATTACAGAATTACAAATTCACCTTTTACCATCCATATCACTTGTATTTTTCCGTCTCTTCGCCGAACTAGTGCACCTATACAACTGACAATTATATTAGGTGTGTTGGGGACACAAGAGACTTCTTGTATCTTAATTGCATGTTTGCTTGAGAGCGGATACGTTCAACCTCTTCCTCACGTGGATTCGATAAACCTTGGGTTACTCACTTAAGGGAAAATTGTTGTTGTCCTACAAACCTCTGCACTTGGAGGCCCAACACTATCTACAGGAATAGAAGCGAGTAGTAGACATCATCCTACAAACCTCTGCGCTTGGAGGCCCAATAGAGGCTACCAGAAAAGAAGCGTGTAGTAGACATCACCCCCCCCCCCCCCCCCCAAAACATATTTTGCTGCATCACATTGGAAGAACAAATGGAGAATTGTCTCCTCTTCCTCACAAAACTCGCATTTTGTGTTACCCACCCATTTTCTTTTCGTCATAGTATCCTTTGTAGCAATTGCATCATGCCAAATGAGCCACAACCAGACCTTGATTTTCAGAGGGATTTTTGCTTTCCACAAGTGTTTAAAGGATCAATCCACATCATTGCTTGACAAGAAATTATACATGGATTTGACAGAAAAGTTGGCATTCTTGGTCCACTTCCATCTCGGACGGCTACATTTTCATTCAGAGCCACACCTATAAGACTACTATGTAGCCTCCCCAATTGACTTTGCAAACTTGCATCAAGACACATTCTAAAGGAAAACCTCCATCTTCTCCCTGCCATGCCAGCTACTGAGACCATTTGTTCATTACAGATGTCATACGTATCTGGGAACTTGTCTTTGAAAGGAGTAGAGCCACACCAAGCATCTCCCCAGAAATCAGTTCTTCTTCCATTCCCCATAAACCATCACCCTCCCAAAAAGGTGTAATTTTCTGATGTTTAGCATATCAGACCAACAAGCAGAGTCCATGGTCCCATGTTTAATATTTGTAATCCCATTCCCCCCAAGATATTTGGCTCTCATAAATTGCTGCCAGGGTCCATCCTCATTCTCAAGGCGCCACCACCATTTACACATGAGGCTAATATTGAATTTAGTCAGATTTTTCACTCCCAAACCACCCTTCACTCTAGGTTTACAAATTAGCTTCCAATTAACCAAATGGTATATTCTCTTTGTAGATCTTCTTTGCCACAGAAAAGCCCTCCTAGGTTTGTCAATCTCCTCAATAGTAGTCTTATGCAGAAGAAACATAGACACGTGATAGACAGCAACAGCTAACAAGCACGTATTGGTCCGGATCACCCTGGCCCCCAATAGACAGGGCTCCTCCCATCCACCCATCCATCATTTTTTTCACTCTTTCTCCCAGAAACTTCATGTCACCAACATAATTTATCCTAGCACTAACTGGCACTCCCAAATACCCGATGGGCCAAGTCCCCATATGACAGTTAAAAATCTCGGCATATTGATTCTGTTTCTCTTCATCATGTAAGATCATCATCACTTCACTTTTTTTTCAAAGTTGATCTTAAGGCCCGACATAGCCTCAAAGATATACAACAAAATCTTCAAATTTCTAGCCCCCTCAATGTCATCTTTAATAAGAAGGATGGTGTCATCTGCATACTGTAGAATAGCTATCCCTTTGTCAATAAGATGGTCAGCAAGACCAGAGTCCTGAGCAGTGTGAACCATTTTTGACAAATTTTCAGCAGCAATATTAAATAAGAAAGGGCGAAAGGATCTCCCTGCCTCACACCTTTGTGACTGCCAAAGTAAGGGGTAGTGGAATCATTAATTTTCACACTCAGAGTCCCCTGAGTAACAACATTTTTTTAACCAAATCATCCATTTATTACTGAAACCTTTCTGTCTACAGTAGTCAAACAGGAAATCCCAATTGACTTTATCATAAGCTTTTTCAAAATCAATCTTCAGCACAATCCCATGCTGATGTCTGAATTTGGATTCTCTCAGAACCTCCTTAAATAGCTCAACACCATCCATAATATTCCTGCCTTTAATAAAAGCAGTTTGGCATTTGTTTATTAGCTTTCCCATATAAGGTTATGCTCTTATGGTCAGTGCCTTAGTAAAAAAATTAAACAACACCTGTAAGAGACAAATGGGCATGTACTTCTGTATCTTATGAGCATCTTCCCCTTTTGGCAGTAAGGTAATAATGACATAGTTAACCCTGGCTAGATCAATGTTATGATGAAAGAAGTCACCAAACAGCTCAATCATGTCCCATTTAATTATAGGCCAACACACTTGATAAAATTCTACAGGAGTTCCATCCGACCCAGCAACTTTATTCTTTTCCATGGAATCAATCACCATCTTGATTTCTCCTTCAGAAAATGGCCTGTCCAGGTTAGCTCTGTCCTCATCATACTATTAGCACCCATTTTTGGAACCTAGCTGGCTCGATCCCATAGATCCTTGTTCCAGGCAAGACACACCTGGGAACCACACAAGTCACCGTCATCTTATCGAGTTGGCATCGTCTAGGAGCCGACATTATCCAAGGAGCCGGGTTTTGTCCCAGGAGCCGGCATTTCACGTCCAAGAATGAGCTAGTATCACCCAGAAGTCGGCATTATCCAAGGTGTCATTTTTGTCCCAGGAGCCGACATTTCACATCCCAGCGGCAGGTCACAAGTCGGCTTATCATTGAGCCGGTATTGCCATGTCCGGAGCCGGCATAGTGCCACATCCAAGTCGGAAAGAAAGGCGCCATTATCATCATAAGAGAAGAAGCCGGTGTGCAACCATACCGCTATCTCCCAGTCGACAATGAGCTGACATATCACCAAGCTGGCATGCCGCCATGACTCAGTCGGCAAGCTGCCTGCCACGCTGATGACCAAGATGGCAAGCTTTAGCCAGCTTACCTCCATATCAAGTCGGCATCCCGCCATCATCGCACTTAAGTCGGCATATTGCCAAGCCAACCAAATCCTAGAGAGAGACGGCGTGTTGTCATTTCTGACACGAAGATTCGTCATGCTCGCATTAATGCTGAGTCACGCCATAATCAGGCATATTAGCCGGTTGAGGTAACAACTCAAGGATAACCCGGAAATACGACGATCCGGGAAGACATCCACGGAGATGAAGTGGCCCGGGAAGGCTTGGCAACCCGGCAAAGACGGCACCCCGGGAAGACGGCAGGCCCGGGAAGGACAGTAACTCACACTATGGCGTCATGAAGAGAACCTTCGATAGAGAAGAGCTTAACATGGAAGTTGTGCGTATCGTCGATGCCTACAACTATGCTTTTGGAGTCATCACAGTCTGGGTTAAGATACAACCTACAGAGCCATGATAGAAACTGGACGACTTAACCTGTCACGTGCCATATTTGGGCCAGCAAGTAAAGATGGGCTAGAGTCATCAATACGGCCTTAGATGGAAAACTGATCATCACGAGAGTTGTCCGCCTCGTCAAGACGTACAAGTATGGTCTTTGGGTCATATCCATCCGAGCTAGTATGTGACTTCGACGGTCATAACAAGAAGCAGGACAGGAGGTGCTGCGAATCTGGACAGGAGTTCGACTAGGACTAGGACTAGGGTTTAGGACGGGATTTGATGTACTTTTATTGTAAGAAAAGCCTAGATGAGTCCTATGCTTGCATGGGAAGACCAGCCACCTCATATATATGTGAGAGGTGACGGCCGATTGAATACCACCAATCGACATATCAATCTATCTATGTTTCGTTCGTCTACCTTTATCTCCTTTACCCTTGTACCTATGCTTCCCGTTCTTCCATAAGCCGGTCATGCCAGCGAGTTGCGGAGCCACGAGGCTCTAGGGGCGGTCAGGCCGAGCTAGAGCAGCCAATCGTCGCCGGAACATTCGACGGGGTCCCTCTCGAGGAACCGGGGCGTATGGTCATCAAAAGTGCCGGCTTACTGTCTTGCGTATCACGGTGGAAGCCGGCCTCCTACGGTGTGAGTTGCGGAGCATCTCCCTCGGCGCACAGGTACCCGTATCTTAGGTGTGGTGGATCAGACACCTTGGCGACTCCCTATTGCGAGTGTGGGGCCCTAATTAAAGCGCAACACAAATAATTTCTCATGAGCCTCCCAGATATGGCTTCTCAATTTGATACCCGAAGCAGGAGCTGGCCCAAAAAGATTTTTGTAGAAGTCATTTGCATGCTTTAGGAGATCTGGGGTCCCCTGGATCACAGAATGTTCATCTTTTAAAGCAAAAATCATTTTCTTCCTCCTTCTCCCATTAGCTATTCTATGGGAATGTTAGGTTTAGTCACACATCAGAAATTGATTGTGGGAGAGCACAACTTAAAAGGTCAGGCTAGGCTAGTCTTTTCAGTTGAGTTAGGCTTGAGGGCTCGTTTGGTTGTGGGTTTCGGTATACATGGATTGGTATGGCGCTGGCTCCTGCATGATGAGCTGGGCCGACTGCTGTGCGCTTTAACAGACATGGTTGTTTTTCTTTGCTACAAGTGGTACACCCGTATCTCAGTGAATTGAGATCGACAACTGCAAATTTGAGAGCATTTATCTGAAATGGTAACATAGCTTACATTGCTCACCTTTTCTGATTGGATATGTCAGTTTGATCCCCTGCCCTTCGGTTATGTCCCACTGTTTAACAGTGTTAGGTTCATTAACGAGGCTCTTTCTTGGCACAAGATGCTCAACTTAAGTGAGATCCTAGGCAATACCAGCATAAGTGACCTCCATGTCAGTTTTCGATGCGAAAGGATTTGGGTTACACCAGGGTGTTCCATAAACCAAGGTTGTGAATCTGGCTAACATTTCTGAAGAATGTGATCTGACTTGGACGTGATTCATTCTCCAAGGCGTGCCCTTTCGTAAGGAGCTATTCTTAATGGTGGGGGTTAATATATGCGATGTGATACTATACGAGGAAAGGATGAGGAAGTTTGCATTTAGCAAGGAAAGGACAAGGACGCACAACGGGGAGCACCGAAATCTTGTTTCAAGCACCACAGGCTGTGCTCAGAATTTATGGGCTTAAAGCAGAAGGCAAGTTCTTGGATTTCATCAAAAGTGTGATGGAAGCATGGAGCTGCAGTGGATCTGGAAGACATATACCTGCATAACAAGATGGTGTGTCAGAAGTGCAAGCAGAAGGTTCCAAGAAGTTGCAAATATCCGTCCCCATATAGGCAGAAGATGTCGCTGAGGAACAAAATCAACAAGGGCATCGACTCGCTTGTCGGGATACACTTCCCGAGCTGAAGAAATCCAATAACAACAGTCCAGTTTGGTATTAGTATGTGGATGCACTTACCAGGTTGAACAACTAACTGAGGTGCTGCAACAATCCGGTTTGATATTAGCAATGCTCCCCTTAAGGGATGCACTTCCCAGGTACCCGATCGAAGCAACGGAAAGCAATAGAGCTACTATATGGGTACTTCTTTTTCTTGCACGTACAGAGAGCCACACGCCCAGGTGACACGCACGAGGCCTCAGACTTTGAAGTAGGCCGGTTGAGAATTCCTTACGGCAAGCGAGGATGGTGTCGCCGGTCGCCGAGCTGGGGTCGAGGCTGCAGCGAACGGCAGGATCGATGGGGTTGCAGCGCCGCACACCGACGAATGACTGACGTCCTGATCTCGCTTCTGAGTTTGGAGCAATCTATCTCTTGATAACTGAAACTTGGTCGTCATTCTCCTCGGTAAAACTGTACGCTACAGTATCAGAATACGTATTCATTCTACTATATTTCCTAGTGAAAGCGTGGATGCGGCGGCGAGGCAATCAGTCTCTAGCAAACTCTTTCATCAACCGGTAACTACAAGCACGTATACGATAGCGCTCACGGTCAAACGAGGAACAGAAACAACAGATAGCTCAACCGTACTTGCAACAGATTGAACAGCAGAGGAGAGTCCAGGTAACGTAATGGTTCAATCCGACCGTGAAAAAACACAGCTGCATTTTGTCCAAATAAAAATGTTTCGACACCTGGATTCACAACGATTATACTACAATATCAGCTCTCAGTTTCAAAGTACAACATTTACGCCGGTTCTGCAAATTCATATGCAAACGAACTCACAGATTCATGTACAGTGTGTGTAACTTGTCTCGAGGAAGAGCTACAATCCAACGCGAAAATTAACAGTGTTAGCAGCAGCGATACATACAAGGAGATCTATCCACGCTGCCACGTCCGACGAAGATAAGGGCTTTGTAGGAGGGATGACCACCATCAGGCTCAGCAATGACTTGTCTAGCGGCTCCAGCATCAACAAAGGATGCGTGGCTTTCCTTCGTCATGTTCGTACATTAATAACTACTTGCAGCCCATCTGAGCAAGGTAGGCACAGGCTGGAGTAAAACAGGCAGCCAGAAAAACTTCCACTCCATTGCTCGAGTTACACATCTTGTGAGAATACAATTACATCCTGAAACAGAGACATGAATGGATAAGATTTCAGCAAAATGCTAAAAGTATTGTTTTTTTACATAAGGAGTGAAGTGCCATCACAGTAACAAAGATCATCACAGGTTTCATTTGCTAGTCAGTCCTTTGAGATATCTGCCAGATATCTCAAATCCTGCTTTTCACATAGCCTCGTACTATATCAGGTGCATATTACTTAATCAGTGCACATTGCGTTAAACAGATTCGTGTTTTACGACATCTATTTCTATTTAGGGCTTGAAATTTACAGCCTACATATAACTATTGGATCCTACATTTAGGTCGGCCCTCCACCCTGCTCTTCTCTTGAGCAAAAATCCCATCGCTGTGGTACAGCTCGGATCAGCGCTTGAAGATCTACAAAATTTAGATGGATGAATGTGGAATATTCTTCATATGTGTTCGGGCTCTGCATAGTACATACTTGATTCTAGAACAGAAGTACGCAGTATGTGGGGCCATACCGGCGGATACACATGGTGGTAAGTTGGTAACCGATGCATTCAATAGGATTGTCTTTTATCCCAAAAATCACACTTCCCTTTGATTAGCCTAGCATCAAGACTTTTTAATATTTCTCCTATCTTTCCTATTCATTAATTGCACTATTCTAATGTAGCAATGGAACAGATTTCCTTACAGAGCAAGAGTACAGCTCTTAACAGAATGGGTTTCAGTAATACCCAAGAGTACAGGTTGGGACGCAACATCTTTCTTCCCTCAAACCATAGTTTCCTTCCACTAGCCAGCCTCAAGCTTTCCTGATATCTCTCCAGTCCCCCTCCCTATTTCCTATTCCTTAATTGCACAAGTCCAAAGTAATAATGGAAAAGATGATCCTCAATGAAGGGCACAGTACAGCTCTTATCAGAATGGGTAAAACAGCTGAAAAGGAATTCAGGGGCAGAAATTTTTGCATGCACATGTGCCAGCGCAAAAAAAAATTAGGCATAGCAAAGAAGGTTAGCAGATGCTGTTGCGTGCGCATATGCCAGCGCAAGATATTAGACATAGTAAAGAAGGTTAGCCGGCTAAACATGTTTGCTTCTTGCTACAAGGAGGGACAATGCGCATGAACACTCCTGTTTCTGGATTTCAACTTGGTTGGATCACTCAGATTTTAATGAGTCAGAACAAAAATAATAAGAATTTACGCCTCATCGGCATAGGAACCAACTAGAATTATCAAATTTGCGTATCCGTAACGAGTGATCAGTGTCAGCATAATTTTCCAGTGCCATAAAAAAGAAAAACTTATCAGGAATCATGATTTCACAAACTATCTGTTAATCTATAGGTTATGCAGTGTATAATACTCCCTCCGTCCCATAATATATGATGTTACAAGAAATATACTCCTATATTGATTGTAATAACATCTTATACTATGGAACGGAGGGAGTATTAGTTAAGTTTATAAGAAGGTTATTTGATTATCAGTATTACCAGAAAAACTTAAGTTACAAACACCGAACTCGTCACTGCTTATCAGTAATTAGGGAGCCTGTCCAAACTCCAATAATCTGCCAGGATAATATGTTCATGAATGGTGGGATTTTAAACTGCATTTCATTTTATGGTTATACGGCCAGTCAAGCAATGTACTCATGTAAACTGAGTTTGGAAGTTTGGTATAAACTACTACGAAGTACTATAGACACAAACAATAGCCAAATGCACAAAATGAATTTAGCAGTCAGTCAAAACAACTGCTTCACAATGAATTCAATGATTAATTTACAAAAAGTTTGCTTCTTACTTATGACAAATAACCAAAAACCTTATCATGGGCTAAACCTATATCTGACTACACACTTCCAATCCCAGAATTTTCACTATGTTGTTCACTACAAATCTAAGGTGCGTCATAAAAAGTGTTGAGGCTCGTGATGATAGAGCCACAACTCACGATTGTGTGACTAGGGTCGAACCAACCCTAGAAGCAAAGACAGTTGCAGAAAAATAATCAGACAAACATTGGAGTGAATGGTAATGTGCAATTTACCTCTCACAGATGAAGCATTTGGAAATGCGCTCCATCCATAATTTAAAATGAGTTCATCTCAAGGCTATACATCCTCCGCTTGAGGAGCATCCTGACGGCTGTCCGATATGGCTCCTCAAAGGCATCTGAAACCCAGGATCCACCTGCTGACCCAGCAGCCCCATTCCCAACCGTGTCTCTCATTGCCTCCTCGCTTGGCTTGATGGCCACCAGTGTAGCTCCATTCAAGACCGTGCCCCCAGGCAGCTCAATGTGCGGTGCGTACCACAGCCGCATGCTAAGCGCTGGCATGAGCGTGCGGTGCGAGTCACCAGATGCAGATACCGGTCTGACCCGCAGCTCCTGTAGCTGGCACTTGTCCATGGTGAGCACACCCTGGCCATCGGCGTCAATCAGGTCCAGGCTCTCCAGCATGGCGTGGTCGGAAATGATTGGCTGCAGCAGGTAATGCCGGGCGGACGCCGCGATCAGCGAGCTGATGGTCCATAGTACCCGCAGCTTCAGCCCCCCGTTTGTGTAGAACGACTCCGGGATGCTCCCTGAATCGTCAGACTCGGCACAGTCGGCGGCAGGAGGTGTGCTCGCACCGTCCTTGGCAGTAGCGGACGCCGGCGAGGCGGAGGCGGCGCCGAGGATTACGCAGCTGCCTAGCGTGGACCCGAAGTCGGCCTTCCACTTGAGCAGCACGCCGTCGTCCATGCCGAGCTCGCCCGCGGGGAGCTCGATGCGCAGGCTGCGGAGCTCCTTGAAGGAGCGGAGCACCTCGGAGGGCGAGTGGTGCGAGACGTCGCCGCCGCCGCCGGGACCTCCCGGCGGCGAGGAGGGCGACGAGGAGGAGGAGGAGGAGGACGTGCGGCGGAAGGAGGAGAGGGAGGCGGACGCTGGGAAGTCGGAGGCGGAGTTGGCGTGGGAGAGGATCTGGCCGAGCGCCTGGATGGGCTTGACGATGCCGCCGATGACCATGCGGGCGATCTGGGAGAAGACGTTGCGCGCGCGGGCGGAGGCCGTCGGGGAGGAGGGCGCGGACGGGGAGCCGGTTGAGGATGAGGAGGGTGCGGAGGCGGGGTCGTCGGGGATGACGCAGTCGACGCGGACGAGGACGGAGTCGACGAGGGGCACGAGGGCGTGGAAGCGGCGGGAGACGAGGGCGCAGCGGCCGAGCGCCTTGACGTCGCCGATGCGGTTGAAGATGACGAGGAGGAGCGGGTCGGGGAGGCCGTCGAAGTGGTCGTCGGCCGCGGCGGCGGACAGCCGGTGGTGCTCCTCGCGGGGGTCGCAGCGCCACCGGCGGGATCCCGTGGCGTCGTACTCGGCCATCGGCGGCGTCGGAGACCGGATCTGGAGGGGAGGAGAGGAGGGGGGCGTGGGAGGCCACGAGGAGCTGTAGAGAGAGAGAGAGAGAGAGAGGGAGAGGGAGAGGAGGTGGACGGCGTGCACTGTCTTGCTGTTTTTCTTTTTGCTCGGGACAAAATGCAGTGGAGCCCCTGGGCCTTCCCGAAATCATGGCGAAGTATGCTTTTAAATCCTCGGTTTTGTCAGTTTTTGAGAGAGAATATTCATCCGCTTTCCGTCGCTCGTCGGTGCGAAGCCTATGTGATGTGCCACCACCAGGTCCACCACCACCACATCATAATAAACTAACTATAAAGCTTATATATATATATATAAATAAACGAACTGATAAAAAACAGCAGATAGAAAGCCTCATGATTTGTTGGCATTCGTTCCTCGCTGGTTTGGCAGATGGACAGCATCCACGATTCCGTGCGAAATTTACTCAGTTATTATCACTAGTTTGCTTTTACATTTAGTTTATCCTGCTGCTTTTGAGGCAGGCCATGAGTAAGTAGTGCCTAGAGATCGATCGGTCGACCGGAGCGGGTGAATGCACACCTGCCGGCTCCCTGCCCCCACCATCATGGCCTTTTCTTGGATCCTCCTCAGCCTTCTTTCCTCCTTTACTTTAGGACCGGGCGCGCTTTGGCATCCCTAGGGAGCACGAGTACTAGGGTCGTTGCGCTGCCGCAAATGTCTCTCGTCTTTCTTTCTGGGTGGGATTCCGTGGAAAAGGCCGGTGGTGGTCACCGCCCAGCTGCCCTCATCTTCGCACGGGGAAAAAATGGCTGACGGGCGCGCAGGGGGGCGAACCTTACCTAAGCAGGATCCGCCCGTGTCTCTAGCTAGGCCACTGCTACTACCATCTTTTCTCCCGGGGTTATTTGTACCGTCAGCTGCAGCCATCTTGTGATCATTAACTAGCCGTCACTTCAGAGGCGATGCATCCTAGGAGCCGTGTCAAAGCTCCATATACGATATGAAGTAGAGGATATGGCATTCGCATCGGTACACGTACACCATTGGATACACGAAGAAGGAAAAAAAAAAAAGAGACCAAGCTGCCTCTCACCCCCAACCTAGATCACCGCCAGCGCTCAACCTCCGCACATCACCTCCCTTGCCGCCGCCGGAGGAGGGCTATCTCCTCCCATGCGGCGGTGCGAGATGGATTGGACCTGGGCGGCGGCCTCTTCTTTTCTTGGCGATGGCGGCTTCTATGGTGGCGCGGCGGCTGGGCCTGGCAGCGTCCGATGAGGTTGTGTTGTTCGTCACCTCCGTGAGGTGCGTCTGACGGCGGCCGATTTGCTCGTTTGCTGCCAAGTCGTGGATGATGGTGGTCCAGTCGGTGTCGGGTTTGGGGATGTGCGGCTACCGATGAGAATCGCAGACTATGGCGACGTCTCTTACCTTGTCGAATGAATGCATCGTTGTTGCATTTCTTGTCCCCTTGCTCGGCATGCTTCGGGGGAAACTCCGGATTCGGGTCTCTCAGATCGGACGATGGTGGCGATATCGGTGTCGTTCTCCCTCTTGGGGGCATCGTTTTGGAGCATATGCTGGTTGGAGGGACCAGGAGGTGGAGCGGTGTTTCATCTACCGCATCAACAACGGCGGTTCTCGGCGGCATGAAGAAGAGGTCAGGGGTTTCAACAATCATTTCGAAAAAAAAACGAAGGAGGAAGGAAGGCTTTGCCGCGTCGTGCCGTGGCCCGTGACAGCAACCGCCACACACAGCACAACTCATCGGTGCGTAGCGTGAAAGCGATGGTGCCCAGCGGTGGCTGCTGACACGGCTACGCGCTCATTCCCTGGCAATGTTAGGTTAGGTTGGGGTTACCCTTACTTCCCAGCTCACACACATTCCATAATGTTCGAGGTGGTTCGACGTTCGCCGTCCACGGATGCGACGCCGCCCGTCCAACTTCCCTTCTAGACAGTCTGTAGGTAACACGAACGCCTTGGACCAAATTATTTCCCCCACTGTTTTGTTTGGTGGTACTCTACTTACATTGGATGTACATATCTGACTTTTTTTAAATGGGGGAGCTAGCAGTTGACGCCGATCAGGTCGCACGGACGGGCTTGAAGATGAGCTAATCTGTCGCAACTTGTTTTCATGATGTACAATTAATGCAACATGCGACTGCTTTTATTGAACAATAATAATGGAGACGGATCTAGTTTTCAAGGCACGGGTTCAATTACTTTCCTTTGCTTCTCTGTAATGGAGGTAGGTACTATCAACATCACTTATTTGTTACTCTGAGGTCGGAAGAAGGCAAACCAAGGGCTTGTTATTAGTGGGAGTAGTATACTACTCCCTCCGTTCCATAATATAAGATGTTTTAGGTGTTTCAAATGTTGTCTAAATTCGGACTAAAAGGAATGGAAAGAGAGTGAACATATACACTAAAACATGTCTAGATATATATGGTCCAAATATGAATGTGAAAAAAACCTAAAACATCTTATATTGTGGAACGGAGTGAGTACCAGATGGAAGGCTCGCTGAGTGCGCCGTCATCGGCCAATGTCCAAGTGGCGATGCCCGTGCACAATCCAAGCACCAGATGGAAGTCGACAGCAAGATGGGTATGATATATGATGCTTATTCCAAAAGCAAATTCCTGATAATCATCCGAAAATGTGCTCTGACCACACAAAGAAACACTTGAGGGACCGGGTTTGTGTTGCCTTGTTTCCTTCACCGTGCCTGTGAGAAATGTCGTGCTGACCATCAAGAGATCCAAGACGCACAATAATAGCAACACATCAAATTAGACAAAGCAAATTTATCAAAATGATGCTTCACTAAATGTCTTAGAATAATATTTACGCTGTGCTGACCAGCAAACAAATATTACTATCCGTTTGTGATCCAAATCTATTCCCAGGCGACAGGTTGTTCTTAGAGATCATATTATATCCAGTATCTTACTGGCCGTTCTACGAAAGGACCCCGAGTAGCTGAAAATAACCAATTATATTTAAAGCCACGAAGGAATTTATTTCTATAACAGGTCAAAAACCCAACAAATTCATGAGCTAATCTACCAATTATTGTTGTACAGAAGGGGGGAATAATCTGCTACATAGTACAAAAAGAAGGGGGTGCAAGGAGATTGCGGGGTTACAAGCCTATAGCATACAGAGCAGAAGCAAAAAGAAGGCAGGTTTTTTACAGGTCATCTGGCCACTACTTCTCAACCTCATCTCAGAAAACAAAATTTGCCTCAAAATAAGCCTCACAAGGAGCTCATAGTAGACCAACAGAGTTCCACTGGCACCTACATTGTCAAGCACAAAACACATTAGAAACAAAGGGCATTACAGTAAATACATTGAGCAGAACGAGGTCATTACCATAACCACAAACGCGTATTTTCACATGAGAAAGAAATTTTCCATTAGATTATCTTTGCAACCGTTGGAAAAAAAATATAGGTTAATATATTAATTACCTTTAAAAGAACTTCCACGAAAAAGCTTAAACATCCATCAAAATTTGTCCTCAAAGTATGATCTCAGGGATTGAATCAGACCTTCCCTCAGTGATCCTGGAACTTTTGACCTAAATACTCTTCCAGAATCACTTATTAGCTGTTTCCTGCATTACAGAGAAAGTACACAATATCAGACACATTGGATAATGTAGACAAGCCACCCAGAAGTGTACAGATGATCACAACAAAGTCACAAGGGAAAATGCATTCTCATATTTGGCATATGCATGTCCTGGTGATTCTGAATTATAACTTAGCCAGGAAAATAAAGGATCAATAATAGACAGTGCAACCTTCTCCTACTGACAGGTCGCAGGCTTCAAGAACACGGACTGTTCTATGAGCATTTTTACAAAAAAAAAAACTCATTACAAAAAGAACTTTCTTATTAATAAGTGGACCAATGGCAACATTAGAAAATTAAGAAAATGCCATGCATGAAGTCTACCTATCTGCTGCATACGGCAACTGCAAGGACTACTGATAGAATTACAATACATCACCAAAATGGCACAGGCAAAGGATCTGGCTTAGTAGAATACAAGAATCCATATAATGTCATAATAGCTGCATGCAGAACATTAGTGAAACATTTCCAGATGTATCTTATGAGCAGAAGAACTATTCCCATGTATCATATACATATATTAAAGAGCATAAGAAAAGTAAAGCTGAAGCACAAAACTAAGAGCAAAGAAAAGCACTTCACCTGATCGCATCACTATCTACAGGTGTGCCTGTGTTTTGTACACACTGCCTCTTTGCAGAACGCATGAAATTACAAACATCATCCGCCCAACCAGAGGACTGAAGCTCAGAAGATGCTGATTCGGCAAGCCTGGATAGTTTGATTCACAAAACATGCAGTAAGCATCATGAAAATACTACAGCTGAGAACATAAAACGCCAAGACATCGAAGATAATAATGAAAAAGTTGTAAAATGAAGAAGCATGCAGTGCAGATATGCTAGCTAAGTAACCAGCATATGTCACGATATCATGTTAAAGATATTCAAAAGGTGTGAAAGCCTTGATGCATTATTTCTTAATCACTGACGGGCATTGAAAAGGTACTAATCCATGTTGCCCTGAAATATGAATCTAGTCCATACAAGCTTTATGCAATGTTAGCTCCATGAGTCGTCGTTTGTTGAAAATAGACATCACCATAATTAGTTTGCTACATACACCAATTGTCCATTTCCAATTCAATATTAACAATGTGCAAATCAAGTAGCATAAAGTTTGTTGTTTAACATGTCTGTATAGGTTCTATATAATCAAATATAAACAAGTAAGCGATCGAAAGTGTGCACTGTCTGAAAACCACAAGAGGAAAAGAAAGCAACTAAATGAACTGTCAATTCGACTTACATTTCCTTAAGTTTCCCTTCATCAAGATGATGCTTTACGCCTGCACTATTCTTGACTGAGGCGATCACTTCTTTGACCGAGTCAGCGGATACTCCTTGGTGTAAAACTGAGCTTTTACAATTTTCTGAACTATTCTTGTCCAATGTCAGAGGAAACGACACTTAATGGCTGTTGAGGGCGTTTTTCAGCACACGTGGCCTTAGCACCACTGGTCTCTTGGAGGTCAGTGAAATGAACTGGATGTCCATTTCCATCTGCATCCATCTTATCGCAAGAAATGCTGCCATTAGCATGCATTTTACTAGGTTCTGCAGATTTTCCAGTCTCGCAACCATTCGATTCCACTGGTTTTATAGCCCCATTAACTTCGGGCTTATTTCTCAAAACGAGGTGCTGTTTTCCATTTGATGCAACCTTTTCTGTTCCTGTATTCTTCAAGTGGATCGGCTTGATATGTGGACCTGGTGCAATCTTGCCATTCATCAGGGGTAGTGGCACAATACCTTTAGTAGAGCACGGCCCGTTCTGCTTCCCTGATGATATCTTCAGGGCCTCACTAGGTGTGGCACTTGATAAGCCATTTCCATTGGTGTGGGAAGATTTAACTGCACTAGAAGAGTAACCATTTGTACTATGTTTTTGAGTTTTGGAACTCAGCATATAGAATAGGATATAGACCTTCTCAGATAAAACATCCTGAGAGCTTGAGAGAGATACATGAGAATCATTACAACAATACCAGCGACCAAAAGCATCCTGCATGTCATGCAAGTTAGCAGAACATTTAGTAAAATTATTTTTGGCAGAAACGTCTAGCAAGATGCTAGGGCAACGAAACTAAAGAAGTTCAGATACTGAGTAAATAGCCTATTACCTTAACATATGCATAGTAGTGACCAGAATCTTGGGAGAACCCTGAATGGACGATACTTCCAAAAAGATTATATACCGGCTGTGAATCCTGCAAATCCATACAACGCAATATAATCAAAACAAAGTGATGGAGATATGATATTAAATATTGCTACCAACTGCTAAAAATAAACAGTACACTAGAAATTCCAAATTATTATTTGGAAATATGTGGAGTAATCCTATGCTACTTGACAGGGTCAATTTTGTACTGTTCCAAACAGAATTGCTTTACATGGTGACTAAACTTGAGGACGAAGGGAGCTGCTCTCACAACAGATTTACAGTGATTTATGATCAAATACAGAGGCAGTGAGTTCCAAGTAATAAAGAAAAAACATGAAAAGGGGTGCCATAGACTCGTGTTCCAGTTTTAGCCTGAAACTGGCTGGCTTTTGCAATTTTGTGCTACTCTTGTTAACACCTAAAGATGACCATAGGACCTACTGAAAACATAATTCTTGGAACTAACAACATTCTTACAAAAATATTATTCAGACCCATTTAGATCTGGCTACTGGCACCTATTTTGGTGCATTTGTACTTTCATGCAGTCAAATGTGTCATGCATTATTTCCAAGACCGTCAGATAAGCTATCACTGCAACACCCATTATGGAAGGCATTCTGTTCAGGTCTTTGTAACTATGCATGGAGCATGCTAAGTACTAGCAAAGTCACAATTTATCAGGAAATAGACACTATATATATCATGGATGACCACAAAGCTTATTTGAAGATCAACAGGGAAAATTATACAAGGAAAAGTTTCATTAGATGACTTTACTCTTGCTGCACTAAAAGTTTAAAAGTATTGACATAGCAAATGGTTTAAACTGACAGCGATCCTCTCTGACATTCACCTAGACGCAATTTCGAAATTGGAGTGTATTTATCACCAAAGATTGAACAGGATGGGCCACAAATAAATAATGCCACAGAGACTTTACATGATACGTCAAACTTTGTTTACTGGGCACGCTTCTATGGCTCGGCTGCATATAATAACTAGATAAAAACTCTTCTACATCATAGTTTTCCTTTCTGAGCCAGGAAGTTTAACTTGTATCCAAATCCGATTGTTCTTCATAACTCCAACTACTTGTCTACACCAGCAAAATCATAAGAAGTCAGGAAACAAAAACATTATCTTATGACCACAAAGGAATAAACAGAAAAATAACTAATGCATACTAAGAAAAATTAAGCTAACACTTAAACATAGTTTATAAGATCATCGTGCAGACAGACAGCTATGCTTTAGTTAATATACATATAGCTTACAACCTTAAAGAGAATTACTTATAAATCGATATATTCCTTTTTTTTGTCTGGCACAGAAACAGCAGCCTGGTTTCACCGGAGCAGAGAAGAAGCTCATAAGTAAAACACAAGACAAAAGCTGGGTAATAACAAAAGAAAGCAGAAAGTTACTTCCCCGCGATTTACTAGGCTCTATACAAATTGAAAAAAAAGGTATCAGAACCTAAATTTGCAAATTTCTATGTGCAGTGATATACGTCTGCCCTTTTGCACGTTCGATTATATACCAATAGAAGCAAGGTGTCCAGATCTGAGCAACTGTGACTTCAACAATTAGACTTGCTCAGACAGAAACTTCAAAGCTAAGCAAACACATCTGTTAAGACAAGCTTGATTGTAAAGTATATTATTTCATCCTTTCCGTATTGGCTAATTCAAAATCATCCAGGTTATTCAGTGTTCACAATTTGTAGTGTGGTGAACATCAGAGAGTCGAGCTAACACATAATTGCAAAAGGTGTTCCTTAACTAACAAGAGATTGATGGCATGCTCGTAAAAGTATATCAATCAAATGTGTGATCATGATCAACCAATTACATGCAAAGTAAATTGCTACCATGACTAACATACATTGACAATGTTGCTTGATGGGTCAGAGTTTCAATTATACCTGATTTTTGTTATACATGAAGTCAGAAAGAACGAGGCCTTCCTTGAACTCTATGTTCCTATTGATCTTCCCGCCATTTATTCCCTCGAACCTCTAATAGCAGCCCAACAAAAATGAAAATAAATAAATCATGAGCACTACCTCTTAACCAAGTGATATAAAAGAATAAGTTCTTTGAAAATAAATGGAATAAAGATCAAGAACCTTCAGTTGTATGACAAGCACCTTGGGTGCCTTGACTATGAACATTTGCTTCCGCGCTGAGGTGAGCTTCTTGCATCTGCAATATCAAAATTCACATTGCACAATTTAAGTGCATGTTTCAAACGTTTCGAAGAAAGAAAAAAAGAATACAAATGAACATAGCACCACAGGAATTGGAAATACAAAGCGGGTGTGCAACCAGGTGAAAGATAGAACACAGGAAATTTTTAACTGTTTCATGAAATTGTTTTCTAGCAAATTACAAACCAATGTAAGTTAAAAAATACAACTCGCTTTCCTCCCTATTTGTCTTCCTCTAATTAACTCTCACCCCCAAGCGGGCTTATTTCTTTTCAAGTAACCAGCAGGAGGAGTACCTTTCAATTAGAAAGAACTAGAGTTTTTGTACAGAAAATTTACAAGGGGCTTTTAAGCGGGTAAGAGCCCAAACCCTGAAACCCAACATGCCAACTACTCACAGAGGAATCTACAAGAAAGCTGGCATGGCAACTTAGTGATGCTGGTGAGCTCCAACAGGGGTTCTTGTAATCAAAACAGGTGAATGGTGAAATTCTTGCCGGCATGAAATCTTTAATATTTCATTTGAAAATCTAGTGAATATATCCTATGTTTTACCTAGGAGATTCTTGCATTCCAATTAAATAGGGATTCAGGAACATATATATTTCAGGAACTGATGAGCTCATATATCATACCTTTCGCAACTGTACTTGTTTGCACCCTCCAATATCTCAGGCCGGAAGAAGCAGGCGAGGGCATCACCAACAGAGCTGGTCCCGAGCAGGTCGAGGCTGAGATCCATGATCTCGTCGGTCTTGTTTGATTCCCCCTTGCATACAAGGCACTTCACCTGGCTGAGCAGCGCCCCACCAAATGTCTCCCTCATCAACATACAGGCGCCCGGACCGCGGCCCTCCTCCTGGCCACAGTCTCCATTGGCACTTGCGGCAGGGAGGCGCTTGCGTACGAGGAGGCAAGCCGTGTGACAAGCGTCTACGACGTAGCGCAGGAACTCGTGGGCATCCTCCTGACGCCCCCACCGGAAGTGCTCGGCGAAGAGCGGCAGGCAGCGGATGGTCTTCCCCGGCGAGTCCAGCGCTGCTCCTGCTTCCGCCCGGAGCAGCCGCACCATCTGCCGTTCGAGCACGCAGAAGTTGCACTCCTTGTCCTTGTTCGGGAACACCTTTTTGCCTGCAAGCAAGCAAGCAAACGGCAGAACGTTAGCGTACGGCGAAATAAACGAATATTAAGTAGGAGGAATTTCTATGTAGGAGTGAGGAAAAGCGAGGGCTAGGGTTTCGCACATAGATTGGAGTGGCGGAAGGCGAGGCAGAAGTTGGCGAGCGGAGGGGTGGAGGCGAGGCACTGGAGCACGCTGTTGAGGTAGCAGGTGTTGCCGAGGTTCTTCAGCCCCGGGGGCGGGCCCGAGCGGGGGCGCCGCGGCGGCGTTGGGGCCGGCGGCTCCGCGGTCGGGGCCATCACCGGCTCCGGGGGGCGGGGGCAGCGCCTCCGCGGGGAAGCTCGGCGTGCTCCTCCTCCTCCTGTCCACGTAGCACCGCCGCCGCCGCCGCCGCCCACACCTCATCCGATCGCATCGCCCGCCAGCAGCGCGCGCCGCGGAGGACTGGCCACCGTGGTGGTACTGGCGGCCTCCTGTGGCTAGCTCTAGGGGTTGGCGCGGCCGGCTGGCGGCGGCTGGAGCGGGAGCAAGGGCAGGACCGCTCGAATCGAGGAGCAGGAGGAGGAGGACGACGACGAGAGGAGGAGGGAGACGGGGGTCTCTCGGGTTGGATTTTTTTCCCCTCGAGCTCGCGCGGCCGAGTTTGCGAGCGGTAGACCAGTCTCGTCAGGACTCAGGAGTCAGGACCACTTTTGGGCCTCCCCCGGTTTCCCGATGGCCGCCGATCCCATCTCGTAATGGAATTGTTTTTCAAGTACTGCTACTAGGCTGCCACAGCTTGCTGTGTTTTTTCGAAGTAAAAATCACAGAAGAACAGTTTCTTATTCCCCGGCTGTTTCTAACAGAACAAAAGGTTGTATTGTCTACAACTTTGGTTACAACAAAATATATCTATTTATGATAACTGAAACGGTTTTTTGCAACCCACATATTAGAAAAACGTAATTTCAAAATAATGTTCGAATTGAAAAGGGACTAGGGTGCACACATCCGTCCTCGCTTCCCAGCGATTTTGGGGGAACCACGTTCGCGCTCTTGATGTCGACGACGACGTTGTCGTCACGCATGAGTCGAAGGCAGCGGCCCTACACTTCCCCTACTCGGGCTACTTGGGCACGCTCTATCGATTGGGTGGGCATTCGACGTCGACTCGCTCTATGTCGGGTGCTCTAGGGCCAATGTGCCCTCTCTCGTCACCGCATTATCCACCAACAAGATCGAGGCCGTGTTGCATGGCATGGGTCATATGAGCGCCCCTGGTCCTGATGGGTTAGGGCCCATTTCTATTAGGTTGCCTCAACCTCAGTTTCGCAGCGTGGGGCGTCTATTCGTGGGCTTCCGTTCTGGCGTCGTGGACCTAGGATGTCTAAACAGGAACCACCTAGTGTAGTTGCCAAAGAAAGAGGGTGTCCTCGACCCGGGATCCTTCCGCCCCGTTTCTCTGCAAAACTGTTCGATGGCGATGATTTGCAAGTCCCTCACTACCCGCCTCAAGTGTCAAATTGGAGGTCTTGTGTACGTGGATCAGTCTGGATTTCTTGTCGGGAGAAGCATCGCATAAAACTTTGTTTATGTATATCGGATACGACCTTTGGCCCATATGAATGAAAAATTATGGTGGAGGGCCTTCTCCCTCCACCGATGACACTCGATGTTTTCTATGACTAGTATATTTATACACTACTGGAAGCAGATTTTTTGCCGTGTATCATAAACACACGGTAAAAGCTAAAAAAACCTCGGTAAACACTGTGCCGAGTGTTGCACTCGGCGAAGAATACTCGGCAACAGTTCGGCCGACAAACGCTACTTTGCCGAGTGTCGAAACGTGGTGTCGTCGGCAGATCGTTTGCTGAGGCTTTATGGCCAGCACTCGGCAACAAAAAGGACATCACGTCCGTCCGCGGGCCAATGACCGTCAACACTTTGCCGAGTATCGGACGACAACACTCGGTAAATGCGAAGAACGTCATTAAAAAAAATCATGTGACTGCGTGGTCGCCGCCGTGCACCGCGTCCTGTGACGGCGTGGTCGTCACCGATGAGCTGGGGTCGGGCCGAGGTAGAAGGCCCTCCGGGTCGGTTATGAGGGAGGTGGGGAGAGCCTCATGTGACATAGTGGTCGCCGCCAGAGACGTCGACGCGGGAGACACGGAGGCGCGGCCGTCGGAGCCGGATGTCGACAAGCCGGCGGCGGGGACGGGCGAGGCACCGAGTAGCTCCTGACCCTACCGCGGTGTTGTCCCGCCTCACCCGACCTCTGTGCGTCCACACCTCCTTGGCGAGTCGAGAGGAGCAGCGCCGGACTGGAGCTCGTCGCGCGTCTGCCGGACTGGAGCTCGTCGCGTCTGCGCTTGGAGCCGCCACTGATGGGAGCCCTCCAACTGCCGCGCGTGGAGCCTCCGCCGCCGGGAGCCCGCCCGCGCTGCAGCCACCGCGTTTGGGAGCCACTGGTTCTCGATCTGAGGAAGATGGGAGCCGTCGGTAGCCACTGGTTGTCATCGTCCTGTGAAGATGGGAGCAGATAAGGAAAGAAAAGAAAAGTAAAAAAAAGGAAAAAGACACGGGAGGGTAAGCCACGTCACCGATCCATGACACAGGGAGTTTGACCCATTGGATCCTCCTACATCCAACGGCTCAAAGGCGTGATCCGTGTGAAACCCCTCCTGACCAATCAGCACGTATGATAGACCTTTTTTATTTTTCTTCCTCTTTTCTTATTTTCTTTGATAGACCTTTTTGTGAAGAATTTGTTTGAAAAGTTTGTCAAAAACTAAGTTTATCAATTTTTTCTATCAACTAGTACACATAAGAGGATTCCATGCCAAAGTAATTTTTTTTAGGTTTTCTTCATTTTCTTTGAGTTTTTTCAAAAAATGGTTCAAATGACCGGCATGGCTATTTGTCGGGGATATGGGACACGGGTACCCGCAAGGAGGATTAACGTGGCTCATCCGGGGTGGCCCAGCATGCCGACTCCACAGTCAGATTAGGACACCTTGCCAATTTGTAATAGATTAGCAGTGTCCTACAAGGACTCGACTTGTATTAGATTAGCAGTGTCTTAAAAGGACTCGACATGTAAGCCGGCCTCCTCCACCTTTATAAGGAGGGGCAAGGCGCACCAAGAGGAGAGGCTAGACAGATCTAGACATCACGATACAAAACATAGAGGAGCCGCCTCATCGGCGACTTCCCCCATGAGAGGAATAAGACATAGCCACAAACAGCACGTAGGGATATTACCGGATGATGTTTCCCGGGTCCCGAAGCTGTATAAATCTTGTCTCCCGTGTCATTCGTCTACTAACCCACATCGACGATGCCCGCGCGTACATAGTCCCGTATCTTCACCGTTGATCTAATCCATCGACATTGGCGCCCACCGTGGGGCTAAGTGCGCGCGGATTCATAATTCGATGGGTCAAATCTTCATCAACAAATCAACAATAGCAACGAGTTCGTCGCT
This sequence comes from Puccinellia tenuiflora, assembly GCA_012064385.1. NCBI lineage: Eukaryota > Viridiplantae > Streptophyta > Magnoliopsida > Poales > Poaceae > Puccinellia > Puccinellia tenuiflora. Next base: position 661,810 of record QRDG01001028.1, read on the forward strand.
CCATCAGCTCTGGCGACTTATACGTCAAGATCACTCTATCAACAGCTACGGGGGCTCGACATCAACATCACCCTCGTACACAGCTGATCAAATCCACCAGATTAAGGTTCGTCGGCAGTGCTCTGTGGAGGACGAGATGAACTCGGCAGCAAAAATCGGAAGCAACGACGCGGAAGCCGTACTGGAGTTGGACTCGGCCTTGTGAGCGTCGCCCGTGCGTCGAACACTCAAGGCAAGCAGCAAGAATCCAACACGGATGGATCAAGTGTCAGCGCCAGCTCCCAAGTCTCCTCCTAGTGCTAGCTTCATGTTCACATGGATTGAGACAAGCAATCATAGAAACAGATAAGGAAAGAGAAGCAGAGTTATGGAGCGTGTCCACGACAGTATCCTACTCGTATTCAGCCAAGGAGAGAAAAGGCCAGTTGCTTGATGTACATAGCAGTTGAAGGAAAAAGGGGCAAACCGAGTGCTACTTGGACTCGCACAAAGATCGAAGGAAAAAGAATAATAGAAGGAAAGAAAAGCACGGTCAGGGAGCCGGACCATGCTACAATCAAAGAAGTGCTAGTTGTTCCAAAGAAAGCAAGCATAAAAAAAAAGCCAAGGCAGATCACGTACTACATCACAACGTGGCAGAAGAAATAGAGACCAGGTGCTACTAGTACACGGAAGAGCCAATCAAAGGAAAGAAAAACAAGTCGGCCAGCTCCGATGATTATCGCCGACTCGTTATCATCAGCTAAAATAAACAGCTAAGTCGTCTTTTATTTAAATTTCATATTTTATTTATTCAGTTAAATTATATAAAGTCAGCCCCTTTGTGTTAATTCTGGGTTAATTCCGAGAGCTATATATCTAGTTTATAAAGAAATTGCAGAGATAATCCAGAAGATTACAAAGTAAGTTTTAAATAATGCAAGGGGGCTAATATAAGTTGAGTACCGTTATTATCTCAGAAAATTCTAGGTGGCATATCAAATCGATTCTTGGAGGCATAATATAGCCAAATCTCAAAGTTGGGTTTTTTAAACCCGCCACGGATTTCTAAAAAGTCGAGCTCTCAAATGGCTCGCGCCAAATTTATTTAAAGTCGGGCTATCCTTTGCTCGCAACGGATTTCTCAAAAGTCGAGCTATTGCTTGCACCGAATTTTTTAAAGTCGAGCTATCTATTGCTTGCACCGGATTTTTTCAAAGTCAAGTTATATATTGCTCGCAATGGATTTCTTTAAAAGTCAAGTTCTTTATAACTTGCATCAGATTTATTGGAAAGATTTAGTTACACCCACAAAGGGATTTCTAAAAAATATCAATATCTCTATACTCCAGCTTATATATCATCAACGAGCCCAGAGAGCTCCGCAATACCAACGAGCCCAGAGAGCTCCGCAATACCAACGAGCCCAGAGAGCTCCGCAACACCAATGAGCCCAGAGAGCTCTGCAACATTATAACATGATTATTGTGATCAAAGGGATAAAGCCGGCTTCTCTACAGTAAGAGTTTTGCCGAGACACCCAGTAAGTGCACCTTTATTAACTTTGATCATTAGGTCCTTGGGGGCTTGTCTTTCAGGAAAAAGCCAAGTTCTACACTCATTGACCTGGCTCAGATGCCAACTTATCCTTAGTTTTATCTGGTAAGTCAGATGCAACCTGTACAACAAACTGGCTGCTAATTAGCAAAGACCAGGCAGGGCTTACTTATTCATCAGTATAAAACTAAGAAGGGTTATAAAAACCAAATCAGCTCAAGCATCAATCAAGTTCAAAAAGTTTTAAGCTCTGAGTTGCTGCAGGCAAACAACCCAGCACTTGGGGGCTACGTGTTATCAGGTTTTCAGTTTAAGTCAAAGGGAATACAGAGTTGGAAGCTCCAAGTTGTCGCAGGCCAACAACTCGGCACTTGGGGGCTACTCACGGATCAGGTTTTTCTACAAGTTAAATAACAATCAAGTGTAAAAAGTTTTTATCTCCAAATTGTCGCAGGTTAACAACCCGGCACTCGGGGGCTACATCATCTGAAAGCCATGAGTTATACATCAAGGAGTCCCGAGTCGTCGCAGGCAAACAACCCGGCACGCGGGGGCTACATCATATGAAGTTATGAGTCATCAATACAAGCTCCAAGCTGTCACAAGTTAACAACTCGGCGCTTGGGGGCTATACATATACCAGTGTAAACAAGCTCGAGCAAAGTCATACAACTCGTCAAAAGGACTCGGAGAAAATTTCCGACTCACTTCAAAACAAGTCGGCCAGAGAAGCCGGCATTAACAAGTCGACAGAAGAAGCCGGCATTAACAAGTCGGCAGGAGAAGCCGGCATTGACAAGTCGCCAGGAGAAGCCGGCATTGACAAGTCGGCAGGAGAAGCCGGCATCGACAACTCGGCAACGCCTACATCGACAACTCGGCAACGCCTACATCGACAACTCGGGAAAATCTACAACGACAACCCGACAAAATCTACAACGACAACCCGGCAACATCTACATCGACAACCCGGCAAAGTCTACATCGACAACTCGGCAAATGCTGAAGCCGGGTGTCGCGACATCATCGACATCTACAACTCGGCAAAGCGCTACATCTACAAGCCGGCAAAGAACCCGGCACGGACTCTGTGTCCCATTTCTTCAACAAATCAAGACCTTCCGCATGACTCTACGAGTCACCCGAAAGCTCGGGGGCTACTGTCGGGGATATGGGACACGGGTACCCGCAAGGAGGATTAACGTGGCCCATCCGGGGTGGCCCAGCAGGCCGACTCCACAGTCAGATTAGGACTCACCTTGCCAACTTGTAATAGATTAGCAGTGTCCTACAAGGACTCGACTTGTATTAGATTAGCAGTGTCCTAAAAGGACTCGACATGTAAGCCGGCCTCCTCCACCTTTATAAGGAGGGGCAAGGCGCACCAAGAGGAGAGGCTAGACAGATCTAGACATCACGATACAAAACATAGAGGAGCCGCCTCATCGGCGACTTCCACCATGAGAGGAATAAGACCTAGCCACAAACAGCACGTAGGGATATTACCGGATGATGTTTCCCGGGTCCCGAAGCTGTATAAATCTTGTCTCCCGTGTCGTTCGTCTACTAACCCACATCGACGATGCCCGCGCGTACATAGTCCCGTATCTTCACCGTTGATCTAATCCATCGACACTATTCGTTGAAAAAGGTCGTTTTTTTGAAAAATATTGGCAGTTCTGTGAAATAATAAATAATTGTATACCTTAAAATGATTTTTGTAAAAAAAATTAGAGCAAAGTATCACACTTGTAGTTCAAATTGGAATTACTTTCGGAATATCGACATAAAGTCATTTAAATGTGCAAAATTAGGTAGAAAGCGAGAAAATTCTTAATATTTGTGTATTATCCATCAAATATGGACTACTTTGTGTGAAAATTGGATGGGTGCCATTTTGCATCATATTTTTGATACTTGCTTCACAAAAAAAGTCAATTTTCGCACTTAGAAAATAAAAAATGATATTTATAAAAATAATTTGAAAAAACTCAGTTCGATAACATTGTTGCCCATATCAAAACACACGTATGTCCCAAATATGGGCATATTATCACAAACTATGCCACGGAAATGGTCATATCTTAATCGTTTGTCTTGAGACTATATGTTTGTAGATGATAGAACTTTTCGTGAAGTAATTTTTTGTAAAGTTTGTCAAAAATTAAGTTTATCATTTTTCCTCTCAACTAGTACACATAATAGGACCCCATGCCAAACGATTTCTTTTTTTGAGGTTTTCTTCATTTTCTTTGAGTTTTTTCAAAAATGGTTGAAATGGCCGGCATGGCTATTCGTTGAAAGAGGTCGATTTTTTGAAAACTATCGGCGGTTCTGTTATGTAACCATTACTTGTATACCTTAAAATATTTTTTTAGAAATTCCAGAGCAAACTATCACACACTTGTAGATCAAATTGGAATTACTTTCGGAAAATCGACATAAAGTCATTTAAATGTGCGAAATTAGGTAGTAAGCGAGAAAATTCTTAATATTTGTGTATTATCCATCAAATATGGACTACTTTGTGTGAAAATTAGATGGGTGCCATTTTGCACCATATTTTTGGTACTTGCTTCACAAAAAAGTCAAATTTTGCACTTAGAAAATGAAAAATAATATTTATAAAAATAATTTGAAAAAACTCAGTTCGGTAACATTGTTGCCCATATCAAAACACAGCTATATGCCAAATATAGGCATGTTATCACAAACTGTGCCACGGAAATGGTCATATCTTAATCGTTTGACTTGAGACCTATGTATGTTTATAGATGACAGAGCTTTTCGTGAAGGTTTTTTTTGTAAAGTTTGTCAAAAATTAATTTTATCATTTTTTCCTCTCAACTAGTACACATAATAGGACTTCATGCCAAATGATTTGTTTTTTTAGGTTTTCTTCATTTTCTGTGAGTATTTTCAAAAAATGGTTGAAATGGCCGGCATGGCTATTCGTTGAAAGAGGTCGATTTTTTTAAAACTATCGCAGGTTCTGCTATGTAACCATTACTTGTGCACCTTAAAATGATTTTTGGAAAAATTTCAGAGCAAACTATCACACACTTGTAGTTTAAATTGGAATTACTTTCGGAAAATAGACATAAAGTTATTTAAATGTGCGTTCGGTAGAAAGCGAGAAAATTATTAATATTTATGTATTATCCATAAAATATGAACTAAATTGTGTGAAAATTGTATGGGTGCCATTTTGCACCATATTTTTGGTACTTGCTTAACAAAGAAAGTCAATTTTTACACTTAGAAAATGAAAAATGATATTTATAAAAATAATTTGGAAAAACTCAGTTCGGTAACATTGTTGCCCATATCAAAATACACCTATGTGCCAAATATGGGCACATTATCACAAACTATGCCATGAAAATGGTCATATTTTGATCGTTTGACTTGAAACATATATATGTTTATAGATGATAGACCTTTTCGTGAAGCGATTTTTTGTAAAGTTTGAAAAAAATAAAGTTTATCATTTTTCCTCTCAACTAGTACACATAATAGGACTCCATGACAAAGGATTTCTTTTTTTGAGGTTTTCTTCATTTTCTTTGAGTTTTTTCAAAAAATGGTTCCAATGGCCGGCATGGCTATTCGTTGAAAGATACGTGTCATGCATATATGCCGAGCCTTTCTGTTTGCCGAGTGTTCTTTCCATTTGAATGCCGAGTGTCAGGCTGTACCGAGTGTTTTATGCGCTTTATGTTGAGTGTTTCAGTTGTGCCGAGTGTTTTTTGGGCGCACTCGGTACACATTCTTGTTTACCGCCTGGGCTGGCATTTGCCGAGTGTGTTTTGCGTGCTCTCGGTATACAAGGCTTTTTGCCGAGTGGCCCGTGTTTCGGCACTCGGTAAACGTCGTATATGTCGGCAGCATCTTGTTTTCCAGTAGTGATATTTAGGTAAGGGTTGTGATCACGGTCGGATGGGGTAACATTCTCAGGTACGCAAGGATGTATACATGTTCAGGCCTCCGGATCGTCTCCAGTAATAGCCCTACTCTGTAAGGTGGATGCATTCAAGCATGTGAGGCGCTCACAAGGGAAATGAACATGTCGTATGAGGGTTTGATTGTGTAATAACTCAACCCTCTCTTGGGGGAGACGCCATCCGCATGGGCTAAATAAATCCCGTGCAATCGTTTCTAAATGGTTGTACCCAGAATAAATGCCATGGCATTACACATCGACATGGGATAGGACTACATACGGGTCCAGTGGGTAACCAAAGGAATAACCTGTAAAAATAGGAAGATCTCGACTTGTTAAAAATGAAATCGTTTCTTACATTCCATATGGCCCAAGCTAACTAGTTACCTAACAAAGTTGTTATATTCTTCGAACTGGTTAGAGGTTAAATGCCATATGTACTATTCGTCATATTTTTGCAAACATGCACTCAATAAACAAATGTTGTATTGTTTCATCTTTGTCACAATAGCAAAAATTTGCATTACCCTCACATTTTTTTTGTCAAATTATCCTTTGTTAGGATTACTTTATGGTGAAGAAACCACACACAAAATCTATTTTTCACTGCAACTTTTATTTTTTGTAAATATATTTACGCAAAAAGCGAGTATGGTTATTCAAATGATCCGCATACATGGACTTAACCGTGAAGGTATCACAAGATGTTAATCCCCACTTGAATACATGTTGGGCCCAGTTCTTTTGGCAGCTTAAAAAATAAGCTGCTCCCTCCCCAGCTTCTTTTATAAGCCATCCGGTTTATTACTTAAAGCTTCTAAAGTAGTCATCTTATAACTAAACTAGAAGCTCCAAGTAATAAGCCGGGTGGCTTATAGAAAAAGTTGGGAAGGGGTCAGCTTATTTTTTTAAGCTGCCAAAAGAACTGGGCCTTGGTCACCTAACAACGCAACATCCATCAAACGTTGAACTAAGTGTAACCATCTTGCCCACTTATTTCAGTTAAAACCCATCTAAACGCTATAACTAAAGTAGTTGTCTCCATAACACTTGGCACGAACATTTCTTTTCGTTGTGCTATATTATAGAGAGATGGATCTGTTGGGAGAGTGGCTTGTGGCCTAACCAGTTGTCCTCTCAAAAACGCGTGCTTATACCATTTCCAATCATGAAATTACATCTGAAAAGAATTCTTCTCTAATTTTCAGTAATCCTTTCCGAAAAGGGGAGCCGGTTGGATTCATTTTGACCTGAGATAGTTTTCGAGCGGAGGTATTTGACGTGTATTTAGCTAGTACTTCCATATTTTCTTGGATTGAAAAGTTTAGATCCGAGCAGCATATATATTAGGTAAAACATGTCAATTCTTCACTTTTGTTGCAACACCATATTGTAATTGCAGTGTTCATCGTTTACACTGGTATGTGGTAAGAAATTGTAGCCAGCCGAGAGTTTGGAAGCCACGAGGAGTTTCACAAGAAAACAAAGTGTTAGCTTTTCAGCATGAGCTTGGCAAAAAAAAAAAAAAAAAAGGACTATTGATGGTTTGCCCAGGAAGCGATTTCTTTGTTGCATAGAGAACTTCGGTCAGAGAATTATAAATGAAAGAATGTTGTGGATGCCACCAAAAGGACCCATAAAGCAGAGGTTACTTGATGTTATACATCATGAATTGTTTCATAAATATTAAACAGAAAACAAACCAAATGACAATTGTTGTTGGGAAATGTCAAATGAGACATACATAGATACATTCCAAACAGTGTCCGACCGTATTTTAGAACATGCACAAAAACACACTGAAAGATAAGTACAATACCAATCGAGTATACGGCTCCATGAAGAGGAGGAAGAGTCGGCCAGCATCTTCATCCGCAGTAGTTTGTAGCAGCAGCAGCAGCAATTATAATAGTTCACAATCAGCAGCAGCATCGATCATGAACTACTAGTACTAGCTAGAAGAACCAGGCATCGGTATCTCATGATGCAACGGTATCTCATGATGCAACGATCCTTCATCATCTTCCGGAGGATTGAGTACGCAAACAACATGATTATGGTTCTCCTTAATGCCATGTTGGAGTTCTACCCAACCGCAGAAGTCGTACGTTCCCCGGTTGAGTTCGAGGCGTGTCAGACTCGGAAGGTTCTTAACCCCTGAAAGAGACTCCATGTGAAAGAAAGACCAAACCATCTTTTCGAGCTTTGGGGCAGTTCCATCATCAAAGGAGATGTTGGTAAGGATATCATCTTCGACGACGAGATTAATAAGATTACTAAACTTGCCATTCTTGAAGGTGAGAGCGCCTTCTGCAAATGAGTGGTAGCGGAGTCTGAGACAGCGGAGGCCTCGGAGGGTGCCAAGGATGCCGAGAGCATCCTCAGTCAGAAGAGTGTCACGCAGAGTTATCTTGGCAAGCTGATGGAGCTCTCCGATCCGGCGAGGCAAACGTCCTCTGACACCACAGATGCGTAGGCTCTCTAGAAGCCTTGGAGGTGTCAGTAAAACAGCATCAATCGTGTCCCAGTTGCCTGGTGGCTCCATTTGAATTGACAGTGACCGAAGGCATCTGTGCAATTTGTCAATCTCAAGGAACAAATCTTTCATGTCAGCCTTGTTACCACAGAGAACTACACCCAGCTTCCTCAATTGCTTCAGTTTGTCACCTATGTTGGCCAATTCTTTGCTACTATCAAAAACTTTGACATGGGACAGTATCTCAAGTTTTTCCATTCTTGCAACACCTTGGGGCATGCGCACAGTTGAGAATGATTCCTTGGAGTTGACATGATCAGTGTCTTCATCTGAGCAGTAAATGCTACCTGCAAGCATATGCTTTAGCGCTGGCAGAACCACACTGAGAACCTGCACCTTGGTTCCTCTGATGTCTAATGTCTCCAAGTACTCGAGCTGATATATCTGTTTCGGCAGTTTGAAAACATTCGTGTCCCGGAGGTTCAGATACCTTAGCTGGCGAATCCTGCAGATGCTCTTGAGGTGACGCTTCTTGAAGTCTTTGCAGTCTTCGAGATCCAACACCCTCAGAAGTCGCAACCTTGAAGTGGTGGGCAGTGAGCTCAAGAACTCCAGCATACTTTTCCTTTGGTGGGCAATCATGCTCTTCATGACACTGTTTGGTTCTATCATATTCTCCGGCTCCATCAAATTATCCAACTGGCGGATATGGATTCCGTTGCGGATGGAGAAGTGGAGAGCCAGGTCAGGTGGCAGCTGGCTGGAGTCCAAGAAGTCATCAACAGTCGTGGTCTCCTTGATCATTCCAATAACCAAAGCATTGAGGCCGCAAGTCTTTATCTTCCCTGAACCACCAACCTCACGCGAAAGGATGAGCTTCTGAGTTAAGAGCGCGTTGAAGCAGTGCTTGGCTTCATCCAGTGCACTCAGCTGGCCTACTTTCGTGATCAGGCCTTCGGCAACCCATCGCCTCATTAAACTTGCTGCGCTTACCCCGTAGCTTCCTCGGGTGAAGACGGCCGAGTACCACAAGCAGTTCTTGTATTGGTTAGGCAGCCCTTGGTAGCAGAAGGCAATCATTCGGCTCTGTTTCTCGATGCCGGAACACTCGAGGCCTTCTGACAGGCTCTTCAGATCTTCCTCCGTTCTGTTAGGATTATTGTACAGGGCTTGGAGGAACAGCTTGGCGCAGTATTCATCCATGTCGCATTTCTCCAGGACATTCTTTATGCCCTGGTGGAGACGCGAATCGCCGCTGTAATTGCTTGGAACCAGCGAGGCCGCCTTCTTGAAGTGAAAATCAACACGACAAAAGAGTTGCGTCTTGGTCGGAGAGCAGCTGCTGGCTGACTGGCTGTCCTTTGCAGAGAACAGTATCGCGCTGCCGGCAGAGCAGGCGAACGACTCCAGTGCCCCTCTCATCTGATGCCACAACTCGGGGTAGTCGCCTATGGTTGACAGAACAAGTAGCAACTTCTTACCTCTGAAATAAGCCTGAAGCTTCGCCTTGAGTTGCCCTTCATCCAATGCATCCTCCTCACCGTTCCTCCTCGTCTCGATGTACCCGTCGGAGTGGAGCTGGCGAAGCATGTCCAGCAGTATCTCCAAGAGGTTCGGAGGACGCCGGATGACGATGCTGAGCTTGCAGTCAAACAGCGCGACGGAGGGGGGTTGGCGCCGTTTGTAATGCTCATACACCTTGGCTGCAAGGGTAGCTCCCTCAACGCCGACGATCGCCACGACTCTCAGCGGCGTGGCTGAAACTCGTTGTCCAGCCAGCGGATCAGCTCCTCCGCGCCATTCTTCAACATGTCGCTGCCAGGCCCGGAAAGCACCGCTCGTCGGGAAGCATCCCTGCTGTGTGCATGGGGTGATAGCCACTCCAGCTTATTGGCGCTGGCCACGCCGGCGTCGTCCTTCTTGAGAGGGGCAGCAACGCCATACCTTTGCTGCCGCTCGCCGACCTCGCGTGCCCGGATCTTGAGCTCTCGGATCCGAGTGCCCACACGCCGGCGAACGACTAGTTCCCACGGAAGCCGAGTCACCCGCCGCAGGCGGCCTAGAAAGCCCCTGTCATGGGGGCGTGCACGCCCAAGCTTCGCGTACCGCTCGACGCACTTGCCGGAGTCGTAAGCGAGCTCCATGACCTGCTTCATCCAGGCGCGGACCTGGTGGTCGCTGGCCCGTTCCCTGCTCCCCGCGAGGTGCCGGAGCAGGCCGTTGATGCTCTCCATCTCGTCCCTAATGAACTGCATGTCGCCACGGACGCCGGCCAGCCGCTGGGCCTCCTTGCGGATGACACCCAACAAGGATTGCACGGTGCCCAAGGCGAGCTCAGCCATCTCGATCTGGATCGAGCTCCAGGCTCCAGCCACCGGCCAGCCGGGCTACTTCTGTTCAGAGGGAGAGGTTGATCGTTGATGCTATGAGTATAGTACGCAACCGTATGCTTTACCTACTACTACGTGCAAATGATTAGCCATTTAGACTAGAAAACACCTAAGCCCACATGCTACAAATGGGTTGACCAAGACTGTTAACAATAAATGCTGACTGTTAACAATAAATGCTACGGTAGCGTCTAGTGACAGGCAATTGACAAAACTGAGTGTGACTGATCAACCAAGTAAACGCGTCAACAAAAAAATGATATTAAGATGCCCTTAGCTTTCAATTTTGCATTCACACCAACTAAATCTAACATCTAGGCATCTTGGTTTTACTTCTGATGTTGTCAATTTGGTCTCTTGTTAATTCTATTATTTCATTCACTCGTTTCAACTCAGTAAAATAATTAACTCCTCCAAGATCATGAATAACAAAAGATAAATGTCGACATACACACTACCTGAAACGGCTTAGTTGTCGAGTGCCCTCTCACGGGAACTTGGCAACAAAGCACGTACGCGAGTGTAGCCAAAATAGGCCTGACAACACGCGACACTCGACAACTAGGGTTGTATGCCGAGTGTCCACACTCGACAAAGCTTGTAGGTAGGCCGAGTGTCCTCAAAGGACACTCGAACAAAACAATCTACTTTCTGCAAAATGGTGGACATGTGTCCTCCGCCGCAGCATCCGATGGAAACTGACGGCGCCATGATGTTTGTCGAGAGCCCTGTCAGAGACACTCGGAAAACGCCCTACTCGGCAAACATTTTTTTCGGTACACCCCTTCTTTCCCTCCTTCAATTTCGTAGTTTCCCTTTCTCTTTACCGTCCTTTGTTTCCTGTCATAATTTTGCCTCTCTTTTTCTCATCTTTTTTCTTCGGCCACTTTCTCTCACCCTTTGTTTTCCCGCCATCCTGAGTCATCGTTACCCTATATATAACCCGTCCCTCGGGTATGGTGCTGCATAAGTGTTTCTTTATGTGCGATGTTGATTACACCCTAGTGCATGGGATAGTTGTAACGCATGTCATTGTGGAAGTATGGGAATCGTAATGCAGGGGGAAAGAAGGTAAGAATATTTATTCTCTCAAACTAGCCCTACATTAGCTCATCTAGGCCGATGTTAGCAATGTACAAAAGTCTGGCTCCACTCTGGACCACATGAAACTGAGGAACTTATGTATGTTTGGGCACTCCCATGCCCTGATTAATATTTCCTTCTACTCGCAAAAGGAGGATAAAGTTGTGAAGAATCGTGTGGTCTTTGTTTGCTACAACCTCTCCAACGGATAGTATAGATCCCTGACTCGAACTTCGGGATACATCACCGCGTCTTCGTCTCCTTCCATTCAGTTATTTCTTTCCTTCCTTTTACTTATTGCTATCATGTATTGTATCATATATGATTGCTTCTCTAGTTGTATTTTAAGGTCACCTCTTTTATTCATAGTTATTCATAAAATCGACGAAATTAATTAAACAAGATAGCCGTCTATTCACCCCTCTAAGTGCCATCTTTGATTCTTCACTAATTATCAATACAAAAAAAGATGGTGCAAAGTATTGATTGTTCTTCCAATGAAATTTCATGTGACTTTCGATTACAAACTATTACAATAAATATAATACGATTGCTTAGGACCAAGAGCATGGGAGTTGAGTGAGGTGATAAAGATTCAGTTTTAACCACCGAATATTTAAAACATATGTAATAAAATCTAGAGCAACCGGCTATTATCTAAATGGACATAGTGAAAAAGCGAAAACTAACAGAATGAAAGGCTCGCTATTCTCTACTACCTAAAAAGAAAGTTTTGTTCTGTCGTACGTCAACCAACGCGTTTCGCTCCTGCCTTCGTCAAGCCTTCGTCGCTCATGTACTCTCTATCTCTACTACCTAAAAAGAAAGTTTTGTTCTGTCGTACGTCAACCAACGCGTTTCGCTCCTGCCTTCGTCAAGCCTTCGTCGCTCCTGTACCGCAAGGAAAAAAACGGGTCAAGACGTCCTCGTTTCAGCCCCTCCTTTCCTCCTGTGAAACACGCTGCCTATCCATCTCCTCCTTTCCCTGCACGAGATCAACGACACCGCCTCCCCACTCCTGCCTCGATCTCCACCGGAGGCCCCTCTTCTCTGTTCCTCACACTTGCTCTCCATCCCCTGGCGCGGCCGCTCGACATGGGACGCCGCAACCGCGGCCGGCTTCTTGGTTGAGGAGGGAGCGTGGCCTCCGCCGTTGCATCGCGTGCGTGGACTCCTCCGCCATCTCCTCCATGGCTACCTCCACACCGGCGCTCTTGGTACGCCAGCGTTGAAGACTCTACCCTCCCCTCCTCAATGATTGTCGAAGTGATCCAATCGCCGTGCGACGCATCCTCCTCCGGTGAGCTCTCCGGATCTTCGTTTTCGCACCGTAATTTACAGCTTTTCCCCTCTTATCTCCGAATTTGTTTTCGCGATGTGGTTTGTAATATTTGACTCCAATCCTGCTTCTGGACGGAAATGGGATCTCGTAGTGGGATGGGTATTGGCTAACCGAAATTATCGTGCTTGGGACAAATTGAAAGTACTGTTTATCCTGTCTGAGAATCCTAAATATGGTGTTGGTGGATCGATCCAGTGTTTGGAAATAGGTAGGTTGTGATATTGTGCAAAAACGATATTACTGCGCATCTGCAACCGAGTACTCCTTTGCAATATTAAAAGTCAGAGTCTACTCATTATCGATTGTTTAATTGTTCCAGATTCATATCATATATGCGTTCGATGAAAATATGTGTAACATAAGACTGATTTCTAAGATTGTGGGACGTACACTAAGGCCGTAGCTGATTGAGAAGAGGGGAATACCAACAATGTTAAACTTAATATATTTTTGTACTTGGTTCTTATTAGGGCATACTTTCAAACTAATTTTAGGATTAACGAGAAATTGTCTAATACAAGTGATGTCCTGTCTAATACAAGTGATGTCCTCTGAAATATGAACATAAAAAATTGTTTAAGGTTGTTGCTATTTCTTGCTATGATGGTCGATTAAGAAAAATGTATTTTCTTCTGCAGATTCTTTCAAAGCTTGACTACTCTGTATTTTCCACCAGCGTGTTATATTTAGCATGGCAATATATTTACTATGCATTCGTGTCCTATGAAGGGGTCGTTGCATAGAAAACAAAAATTTTCCTACGAAACAAGCGGAAGAAACCCCACGATCTAGATCTATTAGACGAAGGTAGCGGAGTGGAGATCCAATCTCTTACCCTTGAAGATCGAACAAACGCGTTTTGTCGGTGCAGGGGTTGGCTAGTCGATCCCCGCAACTAGACTCATCTAGTCGCGAGGAGATGTACTATACTCGAGATCCAATCCGATGAAGCGTCGCAAGAGCAGCACCTCCGCGGTATCCACACGTACGGCTCGATGTAGACTTCTTCTCCTTGATCCCGCAAGCGAGGAAGAAGTGTCTCGTGAGATCCCAGCATCACGACGACGTATGGTGGAGGTTTTCCCGCGGACAGGGCTTCGCCAAGCCGTGTACGAGAGAGAGAGGAGGGAGGAGAGGGGTGGTGCGGCTAGGGTATGGTGTGCAACGCCCCAGCCCTCCCCTCCTCTTTATATAGGCGTGGGGGGCTGCCTTAGCCCCTCCTCCAAGCCCTAGGGCCGGCGGCTTGAGGGAACTTGTTCTCCAAGTCAGCCCCCTAGGGTTTTGGGTGCCTCCCATGGGCCAGCCGCATGGGCCTTTAGGGAGAGGGTGCGGCCAGCCCAAGTGGGCCGCTGCACCTCCCCTCGGTCCACGTGGGCCTTCTAGGTTCGTGGCCCCCAAAGGTGGGGCCCTCCAGAACCTTCCAGAACCTTCTAGAATCTTCCGGTACCCTGCCGAAATTTTCCCGAACTTTTCCAGAACCCTGGAAACCACTTTACTTATATGAAGCTTTATCTCCGGACTCTTCCAGAGCTCCTCGTGATGTCTAGGATCTCATCCGAGACTCCGAATCAATATTCATTCACACCATCAAATATCTCAAGCCCTAGCTACATCGGAGCCTTAAGTGTGTGACCCTACGGGTTCGAGAATATGCAGACATGATCCGATCAATAATCAATAGCGGGACCGGGATGCCCATATTGACTACTACATATTCAACGAAGTTCCTTATCGATTGAACCATGATGCCGGAGATTCTTAATCTCGTATACGATTCCCTTTATCTCACCGATATTTAACTTGCCCGAGATTCGATCGTCGATATCTCCATATCTAGTTTCATCTCGTTACCTGGCAAGTTCTCTTTACTCGTTCATAATATAGGATCTCCGTGATTACCACTTAATCACATGGTTGCAACCTTTCTGATGCTATATTACCGAGAGGGCCCAGAGATATCTTTTCCGTCACAAGGAAGGACAAATCCCACTCTTGATTCATGTCACCCAACAAATACCATCGGAGATACCTGAAAGCCACCTTTATAATCACCCATTTACGAAGTGACGTTTGATGTCTGATACGTCTCAAACGTATCTATAATTTTTGAGTGATCCATGCTAGTTTTGTGATATTGTCACATGTTTTTACTGTTATTTATATCATTTTTATGCATTTTGTCGGACTAACCTATTGACAAGATGCCAGTGCCAGTTCCCTGATTTTTGCTGTCTTTTTGTTTCAGAAATTTACTTCTAGAAATATTCTCGGAATTGGACGAAAATTTACGGGGATTATTTTTTACGCCAAGACGAAGACGGAGTCCGAAGGGCAGCCTCGGAGGCATCCCACAGGGCGCACGTGGGTACCAGCCGCGGCCTGGAGGGACCCGCAGGTGGGGCCCGCCCCTACCCTATGGGCACCTCCTCGGCCCCCTCCGACTCCTATAAAATCACAATTAACCTAAAAACGTCGAGGGCGACGATTATTTTCCAGAAACTTGACCCCGACGCGCCGTCACCGAAAACCCTAGTTCGGGGTCCAATCTGAAGCTGATCCCGGCACTCTGCCGGAGGGGAGATCGATCCCGGAGGGCTCTTCATCGACATGCCTTCCTCCGGGATGATATGTGAGTAGTCTCACCTTGGACCACGGGTCCATGGAAGTAGCTAGTTGGTAGTCTCTCTCTCTTGTGCTTCATGTCTTATGATCTTGTGAGCTGCTGAAAGAACAAGCTATGCCCGAGATGTCGCCTAGAGGGGGGGGGGGTGAATAGGCGATTAACACTTTTTCTATTTAGGGGCTTGATAATTGCGGAATAAAACTAGGTGTTTAAATTAACAAGCCAACAACCTAAATTACTAGGGTTACCTATGTGCACCAACAACTTATGCTAAGCAAGGCAAGCAACAAGGTGATAGCAAGATATAAACTTCAAGCACGAAGGCTATCACAATGTAAAGTGCATAAGTAAAAGCTCGGGTATAGAGATAACCGAGGCACGCGGAGACGAGGATGTATTCCCGAGTTCCTCCTTGTTAAGGGAGTACGTCTCGTTGGAGGAGTGTGAGCTCGCCACAAGAGGCCTACTCAAGATGCCACAAAGGCCTCACCCTATTCTCCGATGAACCGCACCCAAGGGTTTGGTTCACCTTCCACTATCGGAATCCTTCTAGGCGGAATCCGGATCCTCTAAGCTTGGGGCACGCATCCACAACCGAATTGGAGGCTCCCAAGAATCACCACAACACCGTCTAGGGTCCAATGACCCAAGAGTAACAAGCTCCCAACCTTCAATCCCACGAATCATCGTGGGGAGCACAACCCGATGCAACTAATGCAAAAGGTAAGAACACACCAAGTGGTCAAATTCTTCTCCCCAAAATCCAACCAAAACAACTAATGCTATGGAGGGATTTAAGAGGAAGAACAAAGAGAAACACAAAACAACTCCCAAGATCTAGATCCAACAAGTTCCCCTCACTTAGAGGAGATTTGGTTTGGTGGAATAGTGGATCTAGATCTCCTCTCTCTTTTCCTCTAATTTGAGGCAAGAATCATGGAGGGAAGAGGAGGAATCAAGCTCTCAAAAGGTCAACAAAAGAGGAGAGAGGAAAGCAAGTGAGCTCAAGATGTTCAAAAAGGTTAAAAAACCGTTGGGGAAGAAAACCTCCTTAAATAGGTAGCCCAGAAAAACTGGCCGTTGGGGCACAGATTCCCGCAGGACTGGTAGTACCGGCCCAAAGGGCGGTACTACCGCCCTACAGAAATCAGCGCACCAACGGTACTCTGCAAAACCCGCCGGGGCGGTACTTCCGCAGTGAGCACCGGTAGTACCGGTTTACCGGTACTTCCGGGGTTACTTCCGGTGCCACTTCCGCTCAAAACAGAAACGACTTTTCATAAGCAGAAGTGGTATCCGGAAGTAGCCGCGAAAGTGGCCGGCGGTAGTACCGCTCGGGTGACCGGTACTTCCGGTCACTGAAAAAACAGCAAACTGAAAAACTTAGGAGAAAGAGGTCTCGGAACAAGGCCCGGTACAAGGAACCGGAACTTCTGGAAAAGGTACGGTACTTTCGGTAAAGCGATAGTACCAGAACAAGTTCCGGTGCCACTTCCGCTTGGAAACAGAACCGAAAATTCGTAAGCGGAAGTGGCCTTCGGAAGTTGGTCCGGAACATTCCAGCGGTAGTTCCGCCAGAGGGACCGGTAGTACCGGAAACTGGAAAAACAACAGAACACCCGGAAGCTGAAACTGCGATAACTTTCACCCACGAACTCCGTTTTCGATAATCTTGGAATCTCCACAATGAGCACAACAAGATTATGCAGAGAAACATCATAGTCCAAGAAAATATTATAAAAACAAATGGGGAAAGTTTACACCTCCGTTTTGAAAACCGGAAAAGCCGAAACTTTTGCAATTGAAGTCCGAATGAAGTAAAACCAATTTTGTTGGAAAGAGGATGACAAATGCAACCTTTGAAAATGGCAAACAAGCAATGGAGATTTTGCAAAGAAATGGAAGAGAGAATTCTTCCGCACGGATAAAACGGCAAAATCTCCAATACCGAAAACGCAATAAGGGACGCATATGAAAACCGTTTTCGGTGAACTTGGCCTTGTCATGACGAGCACGACAAGCACCAAGACCACACCACGATAAGAGACAAATGAGAACCAATAAAGATGATAGCATGGATGCAAAGGTTTGTGCTCTCTACGACGATATGATCACGATACTCGGTCAAGAGCCCCTCTTAATAGTACGGTTATCTATCCTATAACCCGGTCTCTTACTAAACAACATGCGACCGGTAAAATAGAAACCCTATCAAGGTCATACCTTTGCCTTGCGCATCAACCACTTGAGGTCGATGAAGACGATCTTCAACTCCTCAAGATGCACCACCTTTCTTCATTGCTCTTTGCTTGGTGAAGATTCACATGTGGCTCCCCCATACACCAAGATGGGAGAAGCACCTCTTCGGCATATCTTCACTTGGACTTGAGTGTTGATCATCACGCACTTAGCCTTGATCAACACAACCTTTCTTCCCTTATCAAAACATCTCAAATGGACACACCTATAAACATAGCTCAATGCAAACATTAGTCCATAGAGATTGTCATTAATTACCAAAACCATGCATGGGGGCAACCATGCACTTTCAATCTCCCCCATTTTGGTAATTGATGACAATCCCTTTTTAAGAGGGTTTATATAATGAATAAAGCATCCTTGCAAAACAAACGAGCAAGGATGCAAGCGTATTAAAGGCAAATGCAACAAAAGCATAAAACCAAATTCCCTTAAACCCTCTAAACTTCTCCCCCATTGGCATCGATTGCCGAAATGGGGAGAAAAATTTAGAGAGCCAATATAATATGAGTTCCTCCATAAAGGCGAGCCAATCCCTTTTAACAAATAATTAGAGGAAATCAAACTATATTGAGGATCCAAAGATTGCAAAAAGATGAAATCATTTTAAACATCTCCACAAAGGAGAAAAGCAATCGAGAAGATCCAAAGCGAGAGTTCTAAATGAAAATGGAGAAGCTCCCCAATGTTCATGCACTATTCAGGAGTACACAAATATGGCATCCTCGCTCCCCCAAAATCATCTAGAACACCCAATAAGTGCAATTGTGCATAATGCAAAAGCAAATCATAGCACTTGCACCAAAGATGTGGTTGAGCCATAAAAAGATACCAATTTTCAAAGATTCAACATAAGATAGGCCCAACCGAGATAAAAAGATCTTTTAATGAAATATGTTCACAAGCTTAGAGAAACAATTGGAAACAAAAACCAATTGAAAATGCCAAAAGCTAGTGAAAATATTTAGCCAATAAAATTCAACATGCTCACCATGGTAGGCATGAAGTCAAAGATCTTCAAGAAATACATGAGTGTGCAAAGATACCAATAAACAATAAGACAAGCACTCATGAGACAAATTTGGAGCCACCAAAGAATTGTAGATAAAAACAAGGTAGCTAAAAAGAATTAAGATACCAACTAAAAGGTGACCTCTCTCATATGTATAGGTTTCTAATTAGACAAACCATTGAAGATATACATCCGCAAAGAAACATATACATACGAAATGGTTCGGGAAAAAGAGAGCAAGGTATCCAAAAGGAAGTCATAAATATACAAACGAGATTGTTGCTTAAAAGCATAGCACATAGCTCAAATTTATCTCATTGTATATAAATGAACTTCAAATATATCAAATGCATCACACATATCACTAAGGGAACAAGAGGTAGTGAAGATGCTTTGAGTTAGGCAACAAGTATCACAAGGAAATGATATCAATTGAAGAAAAGGTTTTTGCAAATTCATCACACATATCACAAAGATATGTTAAGTGAAGGAAAAGGCCAAAACCACAACAATTGCATATAAGAGCTTTCATGCCAAGAGGCAACCTACACAAGGTTGAAAACTAGAAAGGTATGCATGAGATGGATACTTGTTACCGAGATGCATTGACGATGAAGATGATGAGAGTTGGTTTGTCATCAAAGCTTGACTCCGACAATCACACGGTGAGAACACCTTCCTTATGAATGAGGCAAACATCCAATGCATATCCATTGTACCTAAAACACAATTAGAGTACAAAATGGTTCCCAAACTCATTGGGTCCCATAGTAGTTAGATAAACTACAATATATAGGAAACACTCCACATAAATATGTGCATATAGATATGAAATTGAATTTCATGCACATCTTAGCCGATTTAGGATTTGGTGGAGCATCTCCTATATATTGGAACTAGAAAGACTAGCATGCTATATAATGTATATATTAGTAAACATGCATGCATAGACTTACAAGAACCAAAAGAGATACAATTTGGACAAAACACCAAGTCAACCAAGAAGAGAGCACACCAAGGTGTGACACAAAAAGGTTGTCCAAATTATATCAAAATCCAAATCAACACATGATTGAGGAAAAAACAAATCAACAAATGATTGATTCCAAAACACATCAACACATGAAGTGTGATATCAAAAGGAATCAAATCAACACAACAAATGATCGATAAGACACCAATTGAAAGTAAGATACCAATTAAAAACAAAAATACCAACTAGGAGAAAAGATACCAAGAAGAGGATAAAGCTTGACCGAAATCAAGTAAAGTAAGATAAAGCAAAAAGGTATCAAGACTCCCACAATAAATATCAATTGGAACAAATATCTATGGAGGAGATATTAAATTCCAATTAATACCAATTGAGGGTACCAAAATATAAGATAAAGAGTCAAATGCCAATTGAAAGGATCAAATATTGATAGATAGAATAGTGTTCTAAATAAAAAGGAATGCTCCCCCAAAATTAATGCATTATCTTAGATATTTGCATTTGAATACAAAATGCACACACATGGGATCATTACTCTCCATATTTTATCTATAACATTACACACTACCGATTAGAAAAATAGGATCCTTGCAAGAGGCAAAGAAGGCAATAAATAAGGGCAATTTAAAGCAAGGGCCAAAGTGAAGATGATCTACAAAATCCACCACAATTACTAGAATCACTTGTCATGAACAAGGAGTATATGGAGATATTTCTCGTTGGTATATAGGAATGATGTTCAAGACCAACTTCACAACAAATAAGCATATGGCAAGAGATAAGAAATAAAACGTAAGAAATGAGAAATATGGCGTTTTATTTCGAAAAAGGTTTGTTGGTAGTTTCAACTATTCGAACCAACCGGTCAAGCCATGGTTAAAATAAGATGAAACAAATGGTTTCTCAACCAATATATGGAAATGGATATTAGAGAAAAACCACCCCAAGCAAACTCACGCAAACAAGAGCCAAAAGATAACCACAAGAAAATTTGGAACTTGTTCGAGCAAACATGCCACATAGGAATAAGATAATTTATAATATCAACTCTAAGTGGCAAACCTCAAATGTTCACATTTTTATGAGATTGTAATATGCACATAGCTTATTACTCCCCCATAATGTGATAATTCATTTTATCTAAGCAAGAGGCAAATATAACCAACTAGAGAAATTAATGAACATTGTAGAATTTGAATTTCTCATGAATATGACATACCACATAGTAGCTAGATAATATTGAAATATCAATACTAGGTGGTGTGCCTCATGTACACACATTTTTAGGTTTGTGAAGCGCACAAAACACATCACTCCCCAAAATGGGATAGTCCATTAATATCTCAAAAGAGCCAATTGAAATCAACACAAGATCCAATAAAGCTCAACACACAAATTACACATACACGATATACAACTATCATACACAACCTTGAATAACAAGACAAGTAGGAAAGAAGCATATCATATACAAGCACATGCTAGGAACAAAACTAACACATGCAAGGGAGCAAGCAACTTTCAATGTATATATGAATTAAATACAAGTTACCGCAAGGAGGAAGCATTGGATATGAGATAGATAAGTGATAATCCAATTGACTTGGCTTGAGAAATAAAACCATGAAGATCCCTTAATTCTTCAAAAATAGCCAAGTCACCAATGTCCTCCACAAACACCTATTGATCAAGTTGAAGCTTGTTGGTCCCCAACCAAGTTGGGTCATAAGAGGTTAGTCATAATAGGTTTGGGAACCCAAATGGTGCTTTTCTTGACACCACTTTGAGCTCCCACATACTTGGCAACCACATTGCCAACTCTATCCTTCCTAAGAGAATATACATAATCAATTATGATAGGAGAGGAAGAGGTACCGTTAGTGCATGAAGAAGCAAGATGACCTTTGCCATGGCAAAGGTAGCAACACCGACCCTTCTTCTTCTTCTTAATAGGCTCCTCAACTTGAGGAGCAATAACTTGAGTCATCTTAGGAGGTGGGCTTGGTTCAACTCGTGGTTGAGCACGAGATTGAACAAAGAGGCCGCTTCCCTAGTTGCTTCTCACTAAGAGGCTTCTTCTTCTTCATTGGGCAATCACGAACATGGTGCCCTTCTAGCTTGCACTTGAAGCAAGTGATCTTGGCCGGGTTCTTGATTTGAACTTGGCCCTTCTTCTTCTTCTTCTCAACCTTGGACTTGTTCTTGTTGTTGGAGTTGAATCCAAGTCCACTCTTGTCATTAGGGGATTGTTGCACACTCAACATGTTGTCAAGTGCACGCTTCCCTTCATGACGCTTTTCCAAGTCTTTCTTCAAAGAAGTGACTTGGGCCTTGAGGTCTTTTATTTCCTCTACATGGTTAGTGGCAACAAATGCACTAGAGGAAGTAGAGGCTTCATTGTTATGACAACAAGTCAAAGAAAGTAATTCATCACATGATGTAGCAACATTTTTAGTGGATGAACTATTAGGACTAGCACATGGCAATATAGCATTTTTAGTTATGGTTGTGCTATTATCCACATGAGACTCACTAGATGTTACCTTTGTAGTGATGGCCTCATGAGCTAGTTAGCGAGTCAAGTTGAGCCCTTAGCTCAACATTCTCCTTCAAAGTGGATGCTTCACAAGAAATAGAGTTAGTAGCACAAGCATTATTGACCTTAGGAATAGAAGAAGACAACTTGTCAAGCTCATTATTTAATCAAGCATTTTCCATTTTAAACACTTTATATTTTGCATGAGCATGATCACGTTCTTTAATGATTTTAGCAATTATTTTATTATGAGACTCCTCGATAGATTCTAGTTTCTCCTCTAGAGAAGCACGAGTCTCATGCTCTTCCTCAAGAGCATCTTCTAACGATGCCTTTTCCATAGCATCATCTCTTTCAATCTTACCCTTTTCTTCAAGGCTTGCTTCCAAGGCCTCAATAGTTTCCCCACGCTCAATTAGCGTTTCCATAATTTCAAAGAGGATAGCTTGAGCATTTTTATTTTTAGGAAGGGCTTTAAGAATCATTATACCTTTATTTTGAAGGAGAGCATTAACCTTTTCCATATCATCTTCTTCATCATTATTATCATTATCATTATTATTATCATCACTACTAGAAGATTTAGCCATAAGGCAATGAGTGATGGATGAAGAAGAATAATTAATTTTTGAACTACTCAAGTTCAAATCTTGTTCCACAATTAATTGGGTTTCCTCTACATTATTATTAATGCAAGAGTTAGAGGGAACACAAGCATTTTTATCATGGCAACAAGATAAAGCAAGCATATCATCATTAGATTTATCTAAGCAATTTTTGGATGATATACAAGGACTATCAACACTAGCATGTATGACATTTGGAGTTCTAGAAGAGTTTAAGTCCAAAGATGAGGCGTTGCAACAAGATAGAGATAGAAGATCATCATAAAAGAGCTCACTATCAATATTGCAAAGCCTATCACTACTCACCATTACATTGGTTTGTGGCTTACCACATTTTGGTGAAGTAGACAAAGACGAGAGCTTGTCACGGCCGGAGGTGGAGGGAGAGCAATCATCCTCAATAGAGTTGGACACTCCGTATTTTTCTTGAAGCTTGGTCCAAAGCTCATGAGCATCCCGTAGAGGCAAGATTGACTCAAACACTACAACACTCACAAATTTGCAAAACTCATTAGAGGCTAGAGCATCTAGATATAAGTTTTTCTCATCCTCTAAAGTCGTACTTTCGTAATCCTTTGGAGGAGAAAAACCTATATCTAAGATACGCTCAATATTGGGATCCAAGACCCGTAAGTGACTAAGCATATGAGTTTTCCAAACATTAAAATTTGTGCCATTGAATAGAAACATGGGAATTGTGCACTAATCCTCTAAACGACATCTTTACTCTCTAGGCGGTAAAGCCAAACAAGAGAGACGAGGCTCTGATACCAATTGAAAGAACAAGCTATGCCCGAGATGTCGCCTAGAGGGGGGGGGGTGAATAGGCGATTAACACCTTTTCTATTTAGGGGCTTGATAATTGCAGAATAAAACTAGGTGTTTAAATTAACAAGCCAACAACCTAAATTATTAGGGTTACCTATGTGCACCAACAACTTATGCTAAGCAAGGCAAGCAACAAGGTGATAGCAAGATATAAACTTCAAGCATGAAGGCTGTCACAATGTAAAGTGCATAAGTAAAAGCTCGGGTATAGAGATAACCGAGGCACGCGGAGACGAGGATGTATTCCCGAGTTCCTCCTTGTTAAGGGAGTACGTCTCGTTGGAAGGGTGTGAGCTCGCCACAAGAGATTATGCACAGAAAAATCATAGTCCAATCAGGGAGGATCCAACCAAATGGGGAAAAGATAGACCTCTCTTTTGTAAACCGAAAACACCATAATCTTTTGCAATTGAAGTCCGAATGAAGTAAAACCAATTTTGTTGGAAAGAGGACGACAAATGCAACCTTTGAAAATGGCAAACAAGCAATGGAGATTTT
This sequence comes from Puccinellia tenuiflora, assembly GCA_012064385.1. Lineage (NCBI taxonomy): Eukaryota > Viridiplantae > Streptophyta > Magnoliopsida > Poales > Poaceae > Puccinellia > Puccinellia tenuiflora. The sequence continues at coordinate 685,956 of QRDG01001028.1, forward strand.
GCAAAGAAATGGAAGAGAGAACTCTTCCGCACGGATAAACCGGCAAAATCTCCAATACCGAAAACGCAATAAGGGACGCATATGAAAACCATTTTCGGTGAACTTGGCCTTGTCATGACGAGCACGACAAGCACCAAGACCACACCACGATAAGAGACAAATGAGAACCAATAAAGATGTTAGCATGGATGCAAAGGTTTGTGCTCTCTACGATGATACGATCACGATACTCGGTCGAGAGCCCCTCTTGATAGTACGATTATCTATCCTATAACCCGGTCTCTCACTAAACAACATGAGACCGGTAAAATAGAAATCCTATCAAGATCATACCTTTGCCTTGCGCATAAACCACTTGAGATTGATAAAGACGATCTTCAACTCCTTAAGACACACCACCTTTCTTCATTGCTCTTTGCTTGGTGAAGATTCACATGTGGCTCCCCCATACACCAAGATGGGAGAAGCACCTCTTCGGCATATCTTCACTTGGACTTGAGTGTTGATCATCACACACTTAGCCTTGATCAACACAACCTTTCTTCCCTTATCAAAACATCTCAAATGGACACACCTATAAACATAGCTCAATGCAAACATTAGTCCATAGAGATTGTCATTAATTACCAAAACCATGCATGGGGGCAACCATGCACTTTCAGCTGCCTAACATGATCAAGATCGATTATTGTAATGCTATGTGATGTGTTTGCTGGGATCTGATGGATTATGAAGTTATGTTCAGATTGTGCATGATTCTTATATGAGTAATTTATGTTCTTGCATGCTCTCCGATGTGCGTAGTTACTTTGGCCAAGTGATTGTGTGTATCTCCAAGAGAGCGTATTTATGCTAGATAGTGGGTTCATGCCCCCTTTTGTTCCTGGGCACGAGTGACAGAAACGTCTAAGGGCGAGGGTGTGCTGTTGCTACTAAGGGTAAAACAGCGGTGTTAATGTCTATTTTGATATTAGTATTGCTTACTTCATGCACTTTACTTAATGCAATTGTCTATTGCTTGCAACTTAATACCGTTGGGTGACAGGCTGGATAGCGATCCCACTGTGGACTATTTAGACAAAGACGCAGTTGGACTCAACGGTCTTTGTTCCTTGTCGTGATGCCTCCATAAATATTATCATGTCCTTTTTGTCATAGCTAAATTGGGTTTGTGTCATGATCTTGTCAATTGCCTAGCTGTAATTCGTTCACCCATCACATGCATATTTTATTTACTTGAGAGACTCCACTAGTGAACCCATGGCCCCCGGTCCATATTTTTACATTGTTTTCAACCTCATTTAATTGCTTTTAATCATCATTACTCCTCTGGTCACTTTTCATATTTTATCTATTTCATCATACAATTAACCGCTTTGTGTTCTGCGAGACCGGAGAGATTGACAACCTCTCCGCCGTTGGGGGCAAAGTATTTTGGTTGAGTGTGTGCAGGTCCACGTCTATTGAAGTTTAAGCGCTAGAGATCTTCAACATTCACCTCGTTGTTGATTTCAAAGTCCTACTGGTTCGATAAACCTCGGTTCTTTAATTGAGGGAAAACTGCTACTAGCTACAATTCCGCCTTCGCTTGGGGCACCACCCAACTTATCAATATCCACCATCAAGCAGTTTTCTGGCGCCGTTGCCGGGGACTTTGGAGCTACAGAAAGGGGAGTCTCATACTCTCAATCTCTTTACTTTGTTTTTGTCTTGCTTGCTTTATATCTCATTTATTTTATTTTCCTGTTTCAAAATTTTAAAACCCCAAAAAATTAGTGTAGTCTTTATTTCTGTCTTGTTATTTTATCTTATCATTATGTCTTCTACTAAAAACACCAAGTTATGTGACTTTACTAGCACTAATAACAATTATTTCGTATGCTCTCCAATTGCTCCACCCGCTACTAAAGCGGAATCTTATGAAATTATGCCCTGCCTTGCTAAATCTTGTTATGAAAGAGCAATTTTCTGGTGCTAGTACTGATGATGCCGCCTCTCATTTAAATAACTTTTTTGAGTTATGTGATATGCAAAAGTATAAAGAGGTGGAAAGTGAAATCATAAAACTAAAACTTTTCCCTTTCTCTTTGAGAGGGAGAGCAAAAGAATGGTTATTGTTTTTGCCTAAAAATAGCATTGATTCTTGGATTAAATGCAAAGATGCTTTTGTTGGAAAATATTATCCACCTGCTAAAATCATACAACTAAGGAGTAACATTATGAACTTTAGACAATTTGACAATGAACATGTTGCTCAAGCTTGGGAAAGAATGAAATATATGGTTAAGAATTGTCCCACGCATGGATTAACTATGTGGATGGTTATCCAAACTTTTTATGCAGGTTTGAATTTTTCTTCAAGGAACCTTTTGGACTCGGCCGCGGGAGGAACCTTCATGTCCACAACATTAGGTGCAGCAACTAAACTCTTGGATGATATGATGAAAAATTATTCACAATGGCACACCGAACGAGCTCCAAGTGGTAAGAAGGTAAATTCTGTTGAGGAAATCTCCTCTTTGAGTGATAAGGTTGATATGATTATGTATATGCTTGCTACCAATCAGTCCAATATTGATCCTAATAATGTTCCACTTTCTTCATTAATTGCCCAAGAAAAGGATCAAGTTGATGTTAATTTTCTTAATAGAAACAACTTCAACAATAATGCTTATCGAAATAATTTTGGTAGTAACAACTATAAGCCTTATCCTCCCAATAATGGCAACTTTTATGGTAATTCCTATGGTAATTCTTATAATCCTAATAAGAATGTGTCCTCTGATCTTGAATTTTTTTTACGGAATTTATCACTTCGCAAAAAGCTTTTAACAAAACTGTTGAAGAGAAGTTGGAAAAACTGGATAGTTTAGTCTCAAAAGTAGACGTTCTTGCTCATGATGTTGAAATTTTGAAAATTAGAACCACTCCAAATCAAGACAAACATACTGAATCTTTAAATGCTATCTCTCTTCAAATTAATGAAAATTAAAGGATGATGGCTCTCTTGAAAGCTAGGTGGGCTAGAGAGGCTGAAGAAGCTAGAATTGCTGAAATGAATAGGAAAACTGTTAAAGTTTATACTATCCAAACCACTAAAGAGGATCCTCCTAGTTTATTTAAAGATGATGAAATTGATTTTCATAATTGCAATCTTACTGAAGTCATTAAGTTCCTACAAAAAACTTGCTAAGACACCGGATGCTAGTAAAATAAATCTTGCCTTTACCAAACACATTACCGATGCTCTTATCAAGGCTAGGGAAGAAAAACTAAAGCTTGAAACCTCTATCCCTAGGAAGTTAGAAGATGGTTGTGAACCCACTATTAAGATGAAAATAAATGACTTTGATTGCAATGCTTTATGTGATCTTGGTGCAAGTGTTTCCGTTATGCCTAAAAGTTTCTATGATATGCTTGATTTAAATCCTTTGGAAGAGTGCTATTTAAATGTTCATCTTGCTGATTCTTCTAAAAAGAAACCTTTGGGTAGAGTTGATGATGTCCTTATTATTGTTAATGATAATTATGTTCCCATTGATTTTATTGTTATGGATATTAAGTGCAATGCTTCTTGTCCCATTATTTTGGGAAGACCAGTTTTTGAGAACCGTTGGAGCTATTATTGATATGAAAGAGGGAAATATAAAGTTTCAGTTCCCCCTTAAAAAGGGATGGAACACTTCCCTAGAAAGAGAAAGAAGCTTCCGTTTGAATCAATCATAAGGTCAAGCTATGCTCTTGATGTTGCAAAGGCCTCCGAAAAAACTTGATATTTGGCATTGCGCCTAGCTAAAAGGCGTTAAAGAAAAGCGCTTGTTGGGAGGCAACCCATCTTTTACTTTCAGTTTGCTTTTTGTTTTTCTTGAGTCATGAAGTTATTAACTCTGTAGCAACTTCATTGTATCTTTTTCTTTTAGTTTTTTGTGCCAAGTTTAGCCTCTAATGCATTGAAAGTGCGAGGTATTGTGCTGCTGTCCAAAAACATATTCTGTGCGCCTGTTGCACGAAAATCCTAAAATCGCCAGATTTTAATTTTTCTGATAATTTTTGACAGCAAGCCTGATGCTTTTATATATCTTTCTTTAGTTTTAAGTTTTTTGATTTGAGCTTCATAAGTGTCTAGAAAAATTCCATCTTTATAGACTGTTCAGATTTTGACAAATTCTGTTTTTATTTTGCATTTGTCTCTTTACCATCGTCATATGTGACACTCTAGAGGTGGAGTGCCACATTGAGGCTTAGTGAACAGTAGCTAATGTTTAATGAAGTTGGTTTGCAATTTGTCACGAGTTGAACACATGTGCGTTTTAATTTATGAGCATTAACCCTCTAATCAAATTATGAGAAGTTTTGTGTGAAGAGAGTTTTTAAGTTCCAAAGGAGAGGAATATGAAGAAATCGAGGATGGATCAAAGCTCAAGCTTGGGGATTACCCCATGGCACCCCCTCTGAATATCAAGAACTATCAAGAGTCAAAGCTTGGGGATGCCCAAGGCATCCCCTCATCTTCATCGACTATCATAAGGTCGTCTTCGTTGAACTTCGTTTTTATCACTTTACATATTATGTGCTATGCTTGGAGCATCTTTTTACTTTCAGTTTTATTTGTTTGTTTGCTGGTCATATCTTTGTTGGATCCTAGCTTTATTTGTGTGGGAGAGAGACATGCTCAGCTTTTTCGTTTGAATACTCCTTTGCTTCGCTTATATTTTAGTATCTTAGCTACCGTCTGTTTTCTAGTAAGCTCTCGCTTTTAGCTTTTATCTTTTTTAGAGCTGCTAGTTGTTAAGTTAAACTCTCTTGTTCTTCACTTATATTTATTGGAGAGTTGTTTTAGTTGCTTGGTTAATGTGTTAGATTGGAAAAATGCTATGCATGTGGCAGTAGTATGAAATAGAAAAACCTGCATAGTCTTGTAGATCACTATGTGGATAATTTGATACTCTCCAATTGTTTTGAGGCACTAAAATAACTAATGGTTAAAATGTGTTGGTTAATGGTGTTAGAGCTGATTAGTGAAGAGGTGTTATTAAAGCATGGAGTTGTACTTTTCTGAACTAAACAACCTAAGTCAACAATGCTAATGTGTCATGAATTCTACTAAGTTGAAAATAAGTCCCTAGTGGGTAGTTACTGCAACGGTCGGGGAAGCCAACGGGGCACTTGTGTCGCCGCCATGATCCCTCTCGGGGTGTCTCTAACCATTTGTGGAACATTTAAACTGCTAGTTGTTTGCAATATACAAAATGCATTGTGAGCTTTGGTTTTTGGCACTTCCACTTCCATATTTTGCTAGCCTCTTCGGTGCTACGCAATGCCCTCTCTCACATTGAGATTGGTGCATACTTCGTGAGTACATCCAACTCCGTGGGATAACTTCATCCTGTTCTCCTACACATAAGCCTAATATCTTCCTCAAAACAGCCACCATACCTACCTACCACGACATTTCCATAGCCGTTCCGAGATACATTGCCATGTAACATCCATCGTTACATTATGACTTGATGTTGTTCTTCATTGCCATATAGTTTGCTTGATCATTTGAGTTAGTATGCAGCGTGGCTTGCCACATGTTCTATATTTTTTCCACACTACGCTCGATCATGCATATCTTCTTTTATACATCATGTATTAGTCTTATGAGTTATGAGTACCAAAAGTGTGATGATCATCTTGTAAAAATAGAGTGTTGCCCCTACCTGTGAGCATATTGAAAATAGTCCAAAGTGGCCACATAAAAGAGTCCAAAAGAGACCAATGAGAGAAAATTTAAAAGAGCCACAGAGGCCACAATTAAAAAAGAAGAAGAAGAGAAATATAAAAGAGAGAGGGGGCAGCACTACTATCCTTTATTCCACACTTGTGCTAGTAGCACCTACACTTCATTATAGTGAGTTTTCATGTTTTCATTTGTATAACTATGTGGGGAATTAACGTTATAGAACTTGACTTGTATATTCCAAGGATGAGCCTACTCAAGTGAGCTCTAGGTCTTCATGAGCAAGCAAGTTGGATGCACCCCCACTAGTTCTATTGGAGAGCTTTCATATACTTATAGCTCTATGTGCATCCGTTGCATGGCAATCACTACTCCTCATACAGTGTCAACTACGGGACTTCCTTCTGTCTTGTGGTTACCTTCTCCACTATTTGAGCCTTTTTTTGGCCTTCCAAACCTCCATTATTGTTCTCTTTGCCATAACATCATGGTGCCAAAGCTACTTCTTACTTGCACTAGTTGAGTAGACTTCGAAACAGTCGATTTATGAAGTAGATGGATTAGGACACCTGACTTGAGCTTGGCTATTTTCATGAATGACTAATTAGATGCTTTGAAGAATGATTGATACTTTACATTGCAGATATAATTCGCAATTCTTTTTTCTAAACCTTATGTATGGTTCCATGTCTCCAACGCACTTATTCATGAAAAGTTTCTAGCATTTGTTAGCTAACGTTTGTTAATCATTGTTTGCTTAATGTCAACTATAGACAATTGTTTTGGATCACCTTATTCACTTCATGTGCTTTGCATTACTATCTTGATCAAGATTATGTTGGTAGCATGTCTCATCAAAAATTATTTGCTATCACTTACCTACTCGAGGACGAGTAGGAGTTAAGCTTAGGGATGCTGATACGTCTCAAACGTATCTATAATTTTTGAGTGATCCATGCTAGTTTTGTGATATTATCACATGTTTTTACTATTATTTATATCATTTTTATGCATGTTGTCGGACTAACCTATTGATAAGATGCCCAGTGCCAGTTCCCTGTTTTTGCTGTCCTTTTGTTTCAGAAATTTACTTCTGGAAATATTCTCGGAATTGGACGAAAATTTACGGGGATTATTTTTACGCCAAGACGAAGACGGAGTCCGAAGGGCAGCCTCGGAGGCGTCCCACAAAGGCGCACGTGGGTACCAGCCGCGGCTTGGGGGGGACCCACGGGTGGGGCCCGCCCCTACCCTGTGTGCACCTCCTCGGCCCCCTTCGACTCCTATAAAATCACAATTAAACTAAAAACGTCGAGGGCGGCGATTATTTTCCAGAAACTCGACCCCGACGCGCCGTCACCGAAAACCCTAGTTCGTGGTCCAATCTGAAGCTGATCCCGACACTCTGCCGGAGGGGAGATCGATCCCGGAGGGCTCTTCATCGACATGCCTTCCTCCGGGATGATATGTGAATAGTCTCACCTTGGACCACGGGTCCATGGCAGTAGCTAGTTGGTAGTCTCTCTCTCTTGTGCTTCATGTCTTATGATCTTGTGAGCTGCCTAACATGATCAAGATCGATTATTGTAATGCTATGTGATGTGTTTGCTGGGATCCGATGGATTATGAAGTTATGTTCAGATTGTGCATGATTCTTATATGAGTAATTTATTTTCTTGCATGCTCTCCGATGTGCGTAGTTACTTTGTCCAAGTGATTATGTGTATCTCCAAGAGAGGGTATTTATGCTAGATAGTGGGTTCATGCCCCCTTTTGTTCCTGGGCACGAGTGACAGAAACGTCTAAGGGCGAGGGTGTGCTGTTGCTACTAAGGGTAAAACAACGGTGTTAATGTCTATTTTGATATTAGTATTGCTTACTTCATGCACTTTACTTAATGCAATTGTCTGTTGCTTGCAACTTAATACCGTTGGGTGACATGCTGGATAGCGATCCCACGGTGGACTTTTTAGACAAAGACGCAGTTGGACTCAACGGTCTTTGTTCCTTGTCGTGATGCCTCCATAAATATTATCATGTCCTTTTTGTCATAGCTAAATTGGGTTTGTGTCATGATCTTGTCAATTGCCTAGCTGTAATTCGTTCACCCATCACATGCATATTTTATTTACTTGAGAGACTCCACTAGTGAACCCATGGTCCCCGGTCCATCTTTTTACATTGTTTTCAACCTCATTTACTTGCTTTTAATCATCATTACTCCTCTGGTCACTTTTCATATTTTATCTATTTCATCATACAATTAACCGCTTTGTGTTCTGCGAGACCGGAGAGATTGACAACCTCTCCGCCGTTGGGGGCAAAGTATTTTGGTTGAGTGTGTGCAGGTCCACGTCTGTTGAAGGTTAAGCGCCAGAGATCTTCAACATTCACCTCGTTGTTGATTTCAATGTCCTACTGGTTCGATAAACCTCAGTTCTTTAATTGAGGGAAAACTGCTACTAGCTACAATTCCGCCTTCGCTTGGGGCACCACCCAACTTATCAATATCCACCATCAATGTCCACAAAGTATTCCTCCGGTAAAACGGGAGTGACATAATCTCATGGTCTAAGGAAACTATACTTGGCATATACAAAAGCGTTGACAATGAAACTGTATGACACGATCAATTGCAACTCTTTTATTATTGGGTCTTGTCCATCACATCATTACTCCTAATGATATGACTCCATTATCAAGTGACTATAACAAGTCCATGGTTAGGAAACTCTAACCATCTCTTGACTAACGATCTAGTCTAGTAGAGGCTTACTAGGGACACCTGGCTGTTTATATTCCACACATGTATTATGTTTCCAATTAATACAATTATAGCATGGATGATACACTATTATCATAAACATGAATATGCTAATAAACCATTTTATTATTGCCTCTAGGGCATATTCCCAACAGTCTCCCACTTGCACTAGAGTCAATAATCTAGTTTACATTTTCTCGATCCAACACCCATGGAGTCTCAGTGCTGATCATGTTTGCTCGTGGAAGAGGTTCTGTCCTCTAAGTTCTGTACCATACAGTTTTACATGTTCTTTGCAAAACATTAATGTCACCTACTTTGACAATACTTTATCATCACATGATAAACCTCATATCATCACATGATAAACCTCATCATCATATGACGAATATAATATATTTGGTTACAAAGTGAGACTTTCGTTTTCCTTTTATGCCTACATGACGTATGATCAGTCAAAAAACTTTCACATAGCATGTGCACCCGGAGCTCACTCAATCTTGAAATAAAATTTCTCAAACCAAAATATTATATATTTTAATCCTTGAATTAATCATATACTCTTATATGTTGTAGACTCAACAAATCGACAGTGCTATACTTTTCACTTTGATATTTCCGATCATGCTTTCGCTGCGCTTCTGCCTTTATGAGATTTCCAATCTAGTTTGGTGTCATGACTTCAACCAAGTCTACCAATCTCTAGATTCAATTGTCTCATCTCCATGTTGAAACGACTCCTCATTTCTAACACGTTCTTGTAACCAAGAACTTGGGTCACATTTCGTCAAATACAAAATTATGGTTCTTATATGTTTAGACCTATGAACAATTCATAGCAAATACTAACATATCCTCCAACCATTATTTTTGTATTGAAAATAAACTTTATGTTTCACCTATCTTTAAGTAATGAACCCTTCTTCACTTGTTCCATTTTGAACTCCTTCAAAAAATTTAGGCTACTAAACATCCTGACTCATTTATCGACAAAATATGCATCTATCTCCATAGATATTTGACATTCGAATTTAACTTCACAAGTTATACGTTGGTTCCTGAAATATTTACAACATTTATGAAATCTCTATTTCACACAAACAAGATGTTGTAAACTCCCACTCAAATATACACCATACACATATTAAATTGTGAAACCACTTTGGGCTCCCACTCAGAAATATGTTATCTTTATATTTGACCATGATTAACTAACTCCCACTCAAACATATGTCACCACATATTTTGATCATGGAAAATAGTTTCTGCTCTAACTTAATATATGTCTCCACATATTATAATTAGATCCCACTCATTTTCTTATGCACTTTCTCGATATTTTGGACACCTCCAAAATTCTTAATTAACTTTTAAAATTCGAGAACTCATATACGAAACGCTAGTACTTTGCTAGCTTTAAGTTTTATTTATTCTCTACAAAACCCCTTTTGAGGAATAAATATGTGAAACACCACTTTCACAAAATCAAGCAACAATTACTTTGTGATTTAAACTTAATATAGGATGACTCTTAGTCACTTTCGTATTTAAGGCTTCTATTTCTTCTTTGTAGTTTCGTAGGTATGTCTTGTTTCTGAAAACATGACAAGTAAATCATGAATATTATTTTGTAACTTGACAAAATTTTATATTCTTGAATCCTACTTTTCTTTAGACAAGCTAAACCGAAATTCAATGATCACCATCATTAATTCCTTCATGTGTCAAGTTTTAACCAACATAGCACTTTACATATGTGCCACTTGATACATAAACAAGCAAGGTTTCAGCTTTTCGATTTATTCCATCAATTCTTTTATCAATGAAACCTTTTCACGATAAACCACTAAAATACTTAGCACAACCAATAAATTGGTTTGCCCCTTTTAGTCTCATATTGTGGAATCACATTCATAGTCATACTTATGAATACTACAACATTATTCGCAATAGTCTCTAATTATCTCATAATTACCACGACTTCTCATAACTCATATGGAATCGTTTATGCGAATCATTAAATAGACCCTTATTTCTAAACAGAGTGTTTATCAAATAAATGTAAATGCTATTATCAGACCCCGAAGTAAAACCCTCCTTTGAGACCACACAATATCGAATAGTGCGTGATTACAATATCTTTAGGACATATCAAACGCCTTTGAAAATATTCTAAACATTGTAATTTGTGATAACACTTCTCACAAGTCCGCATACTAACACATAACTCAAATATTTTGTCTCTTTTGATCAAAACATAAAGACTCAATTTTCTTGTTAACTTAATATCCTAAACTCCAGAATTTTATTTGATCTCATCAAATATCATAACTCGAATAAATACACCTATTTAATCATTTCATTTATGATGGAGTACTCAAAATAACGACATCTAACATTTACTGAAAATATAACCAACACTTGTTTATTTTTGGCAACTCATGGCACTCTTCCAAAGGGTGGCATTTTAGTCATACTCCTTACAATAAGGCGCATTGATAAAACATCAAAATGTTTATTCAATATTTAGCATGACTAAAACAATTGTCATTATTAAATTTTGGATATCTTTAGCATGTCACATATTTTATAAATGTTTAACTAATCATCATTTAGATTAAACTAAGGACAATAATCTCATAATCGAAACGTGATCACCAAAAAGAATTACTCATGAAAATAGAACAACCACATGTCTTTAACATGAATAACCGTCTCACAAACCGAGACACACTAATTTAAGGATCACACTTAATTCGATTACAAAAACTTATTCTAATCCCTTAATCAAAAAACGATAAATGTAGAAGTAGAACATCGCCAGCATCAACTCCTTGATTGCCACTATCCCGCGATATTCACTCAGTCCCTCCATGCACTTCTAAATGGCAGGCCCTGTTTTCATAAAACAACACAAGTATCAAATACTTAGCTCAACACAAGTGTAAATAGGACATAAAACATTTACAACTTGTATATCACTATATACCTTCTGCATTGACAACTTCTCCTGCTATAGGTTCCACTTTGACATGACGAAGCCGAGACACAAACTCACAGAAAGTGATCGAATCCCTTCCCATGACATAGTCCCTGACGTAATTCTTGAAGCTGGGGGGAAGCGAGCGCAGCACCCCATCTATCGTGAATTCTTCCGTCATCAAGTAGTCCCAAACAAGCACTAGACGGTGATGAATCTCATGCATCTTCCTCAAGTGTTGTTCCAAACAAGTGTTTTCTTTCATCTTGAGTGAAAGAAACTCATTCAGATTCTCAAACCTCGCAATTCTGACTTGTGCTATGAACCTATTTTTCAGTTCATCAACAATCTCATTGGCACGCAAGTCTTTGAATTGACTACTCAGGTCAGAATTCATGCAGGTGCACATCAACCACTCAACTTGTAAGTAAGTGGTTTCTTGGCGAAGCCATTCTATGTGCTCTTCCTCATTTGCAGAAACGTTGGGTTTATCTCCTATTGGTTCTTCTAGCACGTCAAGCAAGTCATTGGCGTGTAGGACTTCACACAAAAGCAGGTACCACTCGATAAAGTTTGACCCATCTAGACGCAGCTCCTCGGCCATGAAAAGACAACCATAGTCGGTCATGATCTACAAGGATTTTTTGCAAAGACATCTTAGGACTTTTGGTTATGATAATTTTAGTTCATCTTAATCAAAATTACTACATGAACTCCCACTAAACTCAACATCTCTCTGGTTGTTTAGTGACACACGATCCAAACACTACACCACAACCGATCATCACGTGAGATGATGTAGCTTCAATGGTGAGCATCACCGTGTTGATCATATCGTCCATATGACTCGTGTTTAACCTTTCGGTTCTTGTATTCCGAGGCCATGTCTGTACATGCTAGGCTCGTCAAGGAAACCGTAGTATTTCCGCGTGTGTAAATCTGGCTTACACCCGTTGTATGCGAACGTAGAGTCTATCACACCCGATCATCACGTGGTGCTTCAAAACGATGAACTTTTGCAACGGTGCATACTAGGGGGAGAACACTTTATTATCTTGATATTAACATGAGAGATCACCTTATCATGCTACCATCGCCATCAAATCTAAGCATAACAATAAGGTGCATCAAAGGATTAACATCACATGTAATTTAAAATTGTGATATGATATGGCCTTTTCTTCTTGTGCCTTTGATCTCCATCTCCAAAGCACCGGCATGATCTCCATCATCACCGACATTGTGGCGCCTCCTCCATGGTTGCCATCACCAACTATTGCAACTACAACTATTGCTACTCTTAGCGATAAAGTAAAGCAATTACATGGTGATTCAATGACACGCAGGTCACATAAAATAATAGACAACCATATGGCTCCTGCCGGTTGCCGTACTCATCGACATGCAAGTCGTGAAAGATTACAAACATGATCACTGCATACATTATCACAAATCACACATTGGCCATACCACATCACAAACCCTGCAAAAACAAGTTAGACGTCCTCTACTTTGTTTATGCAATTTTTACGTGGCTTGGGTCAACGAGATAGAACCGTTCTAATCTACACAAAAACCACAACGGTGATATAGAAGTTGCTTATTTACTCATCCTTTTTAAAGGCCTTCCATTGCAGATCACATCTCACCATAGCTAGAGAAACAGACACCCGCCAGCCACTTATGCAATACAAGTTGCATGTCAATCGTGGTACCGGTCTCTCGTGCGTGGACAAGTAAAGTTGGTCCGGGCCGCTTCAATCCAACCATCCAACAAGATACGAAATACACGCGAGAAGGTAGCAACAAAAACATCAACGCCCACAACTCCTTGTGTTCTAATCGCACCAACATCTACGAACAGATCTAGGCTCTGATACCACTGAAGGGGTCATTGCATAGAAAACAAAAAATTTCCTACGAAACAAGCGGAAGAAACCCCACGGTCTAGATCTATTAGACGAAGGTAGCGAAGTGGAGATCCAATCTCTTACCCTTGAAGATCGAACAAACGCGTTTTGTCGGTGCAGGGGTTGGCTAGTCGATCCCCGCAACTAGACTCATCTAGTCGCGAGGAGATGTATTATACTCGAGATCCAATCCGATGAAGTGCCGCAAGAGCAGCACCTCCGCAGTATCCACACGTACGGCTCAGTGTAGACTTCTTCTCCTTCATCCCGCAAGTGAGGAAGAAGTGTCTCGTGAGATCCCAGCAGCACGACAGCATGGTGGTGGAGGTTTTCCCGCGGACAGGGCTTCACCAAGCCGTGTACGAGAGAGAGGAGGGAGGAGAGGGGTGGTGCGGCTAGGGTATGGTGTGCAACGCCCCAACCCTCCCCTCCTATTTATATAGGCGGGGGGGGGGGGGGCTGCCTTGGCCCCTCCTCCAAGCCCTAGGGCCGGCGGCTTGAGGGAACTTGTTCCCCAAGTCAGCCCCCTAGGGTTTTGGGTGCCTCCCATGGGCCAGCCGCATGGGCCTTTAGGGAGAGGGTGCGGCCAGCCCAAGTGGGCTGCTGCACCTCCCCTCGGTCCATGTGGGCCTTCTAGGTTCGTGGCCCCCAAAGGTGGGGCCCTCTAGAACCTTCCGGAACCTTCTAGAATCTTCCGGTACTGTCGATGGATTAAACCGACGGTGAGATTATGGGACTATGTACGCGCGGGCATCATCGATGTGGGTTAGTAGATGAACAACACAGGAGATAGGATTTATACAGCTTCGGGACCCGGGAAACTGTTGGGAATATGCCCTAGAGGCAATAATAAAATGGTTTATTAGCATATTCATGTTTATGATAATAGTTTATTATCCATGCTATAATTGTATTAATTGGAAACATAATACATGTGTGGAATATAAACAACAGGTGTCCCTAGTGAGCCTCTACCGGACTAGTTCGTTAGTCAAGAGATGGTTAGAGTTTCCTAACCATGGACTTGTTATAGTCACTTGATAACGGAGTCACGTCATTAGGAGAATGATGTGATGGACAAGACCCAAATAATAAAAAGAGTTGCAATTGATCGTGTCACACAGTTTTCATTGCCAACGCTTTTAGTATGCCAAGTATAGTTTCCTTAGACCATGAGATTATGTCACTCCCGTTTACCGGAGGAATGCTTTGTGGACATCAAACGTCACTTCGTAACTGGGTGATTATAAAGGTGGCTTTCAGGTATCTCTGATGGTATTTGTTGGGTGACGTGAATCAAGAGTGGGATTGTCCTTCCTTGTGACGGAAAAGATATCTCTGGGCCCTCTCGGTAATATAGCATCAGAAAGGTTGCAACCATGTGATTAAGTGGTAATCACGGTGATCCTATATTATGGACGAGTAAAGAGAACTTGCCAGGTAACGAGATGAAACTAGATATGGAGATATCGACGATCGAATCTCGGGCAAGTTGAATATCGGTGAGACAAAGGGAATCGTATATGAGATTAAGAATCTCCGGCATCGTGGTTCAATCGATAAGGAACTTCGTTGAATATGTGGGAGTCAATATGGGCATCCCGGTCCCGCTATTGATTATTGATTTGATCATGTCTGCATGTTCTCGAACCCGTAGGGTCACACACTTAAAGCTTCGATGTAGCTAGGGCTTGAGATTTTTGATGGTATGAACGAATGGTGATTCGGAGTCTCGGATGGGATCCTAGACATCACGAGGAGATCCGGAAGAGTCCGGAGAATAAGATTCATATAAGGAAAGTGGTTTCCGGAGGTATCGGAAAAGTTCCGAAATATTCCGGTAGGGTACCGGAAAGTTCTAGAAGGTTCCGGAGGGCCCCACCTTGGGGGCCACGAACCTAGGAGGGCTCACATGGACCAAGGGGGCGTGGTGCAGCCCACATGGGCTGGCCGCACCAGCCCTCCAAGGCCCATGCGGCAAAGGCAAAGGTGGGGGCAGCCCTAATCCTAATTTAGGCGCCTTGGGGGGCAAGTTCCCTCCCTTGGCCGGCCCTAGATGGGATTGGGGCGCCCCCCACAGCCCCCTCACGCCTATATAAGGAGGAGGGGAGGGCTGGGGCGCAGCCCCTTGAACCCTAGAGGTTTCCTCCTCCCTGGCCGCCGCCTCCTCCTTAGATCCACCTCTTGCCGTGCCACCTCTCCCCGGAGGGCTGCCGCGCCATGCTCCTCCACACCCCACCTTGGCGCACCACCTCACCTTGCTAGGGTTGCTGCGCCATGGTCCTCTCCTCCTCGTGCTTGGCTAGGCGTAGCCATGCTCGTGGAGACTACACCATCAACGCCACCACAACCGTCGTGGTGCCGAGATCCATCTAGCCATCTCCACCTTGCTTGCGGGATCAAGAAGGAGGAGATCTACATCGAGCCGTACGTGTGGATACCGCGGAGGTGCTGCCCCTTGTGGCACCTCGTCGGATTGGACTTCGAGGAAATACATCTCCTCGCGACTAGATGAGTCTAGTTGCGGGGATCGACTAGACAACCCCTGCACCGACAAAACGCGTTTGTTGATCTTCAAGGGTAAGAGATTGGATCTCATCTTCGCTACCTTCGTCTAATAGATCTAGATCCTTGGGGTTTATTCCGCTTGTTGTGTAGGAAAATTTTTGTTTTCTATGCTGCGACCCCATCAGAAACATCATCCGGTAATATCCCTACGTGATGTTTGTGGCTAGGTCTTATTCCTCTCATGGTGGAAGTCGCTGATGAGGCGGCTCCTCTATTGTATAGGTCGGGAGTTGAGGCTCTGAGTCCTCTGTTCCCTCTATGTTGGACCTCTAAGTCGTTTGGTTCTGTCTATCTTGGTCCCCCCTCTTTGGTGCGCCTTGCCCCTCCTTATAAAGGTGGAGGAGGCCGGCTTACATGTCGAGTCCTAATTGGATACAAACTATTCTTCTATTACAAGTTGTCAAGGTGAGTCCTTGTCCTAATCTGACTGTGGAGTTGGCCTGCTGGGCCACCCCTGATGGGCCACGCTAATCCTCCTTGCGGGTACCCATGTCCTATATCCACGACAGGTACCCTGCCGGAATTTTCTCGAACTTTTCTGGAACCCTGGAAACCACTTTTCTTATATGAAACTTTATCTCCGAACTCTTCCGGAGCTCCTCGTGATGTCTAGGATCTCATCCGAGACTCTGAATCAATATTCATTCACACCAACAAATATCTCAAGCCCTAGCTACATCGGAGCCTTAAGTGTGTGACCCTACGGGTTCGAGAATATGCAGACATGATCCGATCAATAATCAATAGCGGGACCGGGATGCCCATATTGACTCCTACATATTCAATGAAGTTCCTTATCGATTGAACCACGATGCCGGAGATTCTTAATCTCGTATATGATTCCCTTTGTCTCATCGATATTTAACTTGCCCGAGATTCGATCGTCGATATCTCCATATCTAGTTTCATCTCGTTACCTGGCAAGTTCTCTTTACTCGTCCATAATATAGGATCTCTGTGATTACCACTTAATCACATGGTTGCAACCTTTCTGATGCTATATTACCGAGAGGGCCCAGAGATATCTTTTCCGTCACAAGGAAGGAAAAATCCCACTCTTGATTCATGTCACCCAACAAATACCATCAGAGATACCTGAAAGCCACCTTTATAATCACCCAGTTACGAAGTGACGTTTGATGTCCACAAAGTATTCCTCTGGTAAACGGGAGTGACATAATCTCATGGTCTAAGGAAACTATACTTGGCATATACAAAAGCGTTGACAATGAAACTGTATGACACGATCAATTGCAACTCTTTTATTATTAGGTCCTGTCCATCACATCATTACTCCTAATGATATGACTCTGTTATCAAGTGACTATAACAAGTCCATGGTTAGAAAACTCTAACCATCTCTTGACTAACGAACTAGTCTAGTAGAGGCTTACTAGGGACACCTGGCTGTTTATATTCCACACATGTATTATGTTTCCAATTAATACAATTATAGCATGGATAATAAACTATTATTATAAATATGAATATGCTAATAAACCATTTATTATTGCCTCTAGGGCATATTCCCAACATCCTATTATGGAAATAGGAGCTGGAGTCAATACTTGAAGCCAAGCAAGCATCATTACCAAAGGAGCCACTGCCAAGTGCTGAAGGAGCCGTCACAGTTGTAGTTCGCACTACCATCAGGGAAGGTGTTTTTTGAAATCCGACCAGCTTCAGGTAAGCTGCTTTCTTTCCATTCGGTAATTCCATAATGAAAGCATACATTATAAATCATACCCGCTTCCAAATTTCTGGTATTTTTGCACGCTCTTTTTGATTTCAAAGACATGAACAGGACATTCAAGCCAGGAACTAATAGTACAGAAATGCGAGTTCCTGCATGAGAGGATGCCGATGGACGACATCAGCGACTTAAGGTCTGTATGGACCCCCAAGAACCAAGAGGAGTAGGAAAAGCAAGGTAAAAATCTTACTTCATGCCTTTCTTCTTGTAAATTCCATTCTTTAAGATCATTTTTATTTGGAAGTCCCTGAACATGACGAACAATCCATCTCTGAATTACATGCTCTTAATGGGACGTCCACTGCTGAGGTAATCTGTAGCCTTGTCTGCTTGCCCGCCTAGGAGGCATGTAATGCTGTAACCTGTGAATCTTCTATATTTTCAATGAAATGAAACCCAAAGGCTTTTTGTGTTCTCTCGGGATTTTTTCCCAAAGTTCTGTGGCCCATGGTTGTTTCGTGCTCGTTGGATTATAGATCATGCAATTCTCTTTGGTTGAATTGTAAGTCAGTCGGTTCGGTTGTCAAGACATTGGATTGGATGTTGCAAATTCTCTGGAGATATTTTTAAATTGGTAAGGACATGTTGTAGAGATGGTACAAATAGGCTTGGACAGGTTTAGCCGTTTAGGGGCCATGTGGGAGGAGTTATCAACCTGATTTGTGTGAGAACCGGTACAATTTCTGAATTGGTGTTTGGGGATGTCTTCTGCAGCACTACTACTTGACAGACTAATAATAATTTATTGACATTAGTCTTAGTGTTTCCATATATCCTTGTATAGCTTGGAGATTCGAATAAATTGGTCATGATTTTCATCCTTTCTCTTGCAGTTATGGACGTAAGCATGCTGCTGCTGCGGTACACAAACCAGCTTTCAGTAGTCCAAAATGGTCTACTATATATGCATGAAGTTTTAGAACAGAAAAGAAGAAGGGCCATAGAACATCAGTTTATTCAAATAATACAGGGTCCGAGTCTTGCCATACTTTGAAACCGAAGTTGTGCTCCAAGAGCCATTTTTTAGAAATGATGCCCCACTCTGTAGCCACTCTAAGCCCCTCTACGAATGGACGCTTTAGCTTCAGCGTGTAACGCATCCACCATGTGGAAGACAACAAGCTTCAGCTTGTATATATATATCAGTTTGTCGTGTGCCAATTTGTATTCTATGATGTTGTAGTTTCCAACAATTTTAGGAATTATTGCGATATGTTTTTTTGTGCGTATGTCCTTTGAAATGATAGCACTAAGAAAAAAAGTAATCACATGGACATGTTTATTCTTCTGAAACATGCGATTGTGATTAGGGTGGTGGAGGGAAGAAGAAAAGTAACAACGGTTAAAAAATGGTTGAGAATATGTGCATGATGATTCTAAAGATGTACTACTCAATTTATGTTAAACCATCAGAATATGCATGCCCCGTTGCAACGCACGGGCATTTGGCTAGTAATCTATAAATAATGAATGTGACGGACGAGTTTCTTAAAAAAGAAATTGGTTGTAAAAAAGAAACAGTGAAAGATTTTCAATGCTTTTTGTTTAGTCGTCTCAGTTTGATTTACCCAGATTGATGACCATGTATTATTTATGTGCTAGACCGACTGTCTTCAAATTAATTCATCAACTGTAGTTTTCAAAACAAATTACAAAGGAAAGCTCCGTTCTCTTTTGAAGAGAAGATCTTCGGAATCCTTTGGACGCTTGGTAGAGCCGTCCGGGACGAGAACCAAGAAGCCATCCACCGCCAAAAGCCGTCCAGGAGCCGAAAGCCAGGCGGCTAGACCGAAGCAATCCTTCCCACTGCGACCTCTCCCTCTGCTCCACGCAAGGCATCCGACCTCCCGCTCAAAAATCCCCCACGCCACTCCACCTCCCCCTCCCCTCCCCCGCGCCGCGCCCGAGCCCGCATGAGCCGGGGCATCTCCCACCGTCGTCCGCAGCCATGGGAGCCCAGCAGAGCGTCAATGCCGGGAAAGGTCAGTGCCCCCTGCCCCGTCTGCCTAGCTCGATCCTTCGCCCACTCCGTCCTCGTCGTCTCGTCGGGGCTGCTCTGGTTGTGAAATTGTCATTATCGGTGTGGCTCACGTGTTTGTGGAAATGCCGCAGCCAAGGTGGATGTGCACGTCGACCTCACCCACATGCTCTGCGAGGCGCTCCTGCTGCCGCCCCTGAGGTGCTCGGCCGTTTGCCTCGCTCGCTTCCTACCGATTGGGACCTCACGTCACGCGTGCTGATTCCTTGGTTTCTCTGTTTTTCTTCAGGAGCTCCAGCGCCACCATCTCGCAGATCGTCGGAAGGTAGGCGTGTTTGCTGTTCTAGAGGCATATGCAGCCGACTCGTGTGTGTGTGTCTCTGCCTGTATCTGTGTGGGCGTGCGTTTATGAGGCTATTCAGGGCTCATTTATGTGTGTGATTTTAGGAATGATTGTTATTTGACTTTTGTACCATGTGACATGCCTGCAGGATCTCCCTCAAACATCCAAGCCTGTTTGGGAGTAGCGAGAAGTTGGACGTGATACTGGATAAGGGTATCAACGACTCCAATGTTGTGGTTGCCTTTAGACGCCCAAGGCCCGAATGGCTATCACAGCAGTCGTTTGTCATTCAGGTTGGTATTCAATTACCTGTATCTTCGTGCCTTAATTAGCCTTTCTGCATGAAATTGAACAAAAATGCTACAGTGGTATAGCAGAAACATGCTATAATGTTCCATAGTGTTGCTATGCAATGTGAATGTGTACTCATTTTTTATATTTTATTTTATACACGCTGTTCTCTTCACTAGAAAATCAGCAGAAGAGATTTGTTGGAGTGATAGTTGATCCTTTTAACCTAGTGGCGCATACAATATGTTACAAGTTATAGGGCAAAGTTAACTCAATATCAAAGGTCTCAAGTTACTTTTCTTTTCCAGAGCAAGGAGGATAACCTTGCTTTTCTGGATTAATACCAAAATAAGGTCTTGAAAACATTAGAAAACAGAAACAAAATAGGAGTTTTTTTTTAAAATATTTTTTTTTAACGAGAATTCGAAATATAACACACAAAATGAATCATTTTCAAAAATAATACACTGTCGGCAAACTGCGGGCCGAAACACTCCTTTCGGCTCACTGCGGGCCGAAACACTTCTTTCGGCAGCTGGTGGGCCGACCTGGATGCGATCTGACACGACAACAGACCGGACCCACCGTTTCGGCCGACCGCGGGCCGAAACACTCTGACAGCATGCAAATTGAGTTAAGTATGCGATAATATCAGATCGAGGAGTGAAAGGGAAGCTAGCTAGCTAACTAACTGTCCAACTTATCGTTGTGTGCACGTGCATGCGAGATGCAAACTGGAAAAGCTAGCTAGCAGTAAAAGATCGGGGTTGGTGAAATAATGTGTGTAAGGTGGCCGGCCGGATCAAGATTTACTGTGTTTCCGTGGTGGCATGCTGTTTCGGCCTGCCGTGGGACGAAAGGAGTGTTTCGGCCCGCGGTCGGCCGAAACGGTGGGCCCAGCCTATTGCCGTGTCAGATCGCATGCAGGTCGGCCCACCAGTTGCCGAAAAAAGTGTTTCGGCTCGCAGTCGGCCGAAAGGAGTGTTTCGGCTCGCAGTTGGCCGACAGTGTAATATTTTTGAAAATGATTCATTTTGTGTGTTATATTTCGAATTCTCGCTAAAAAAAATAATATTTTAAAAAAAAACTCAACAAAATAGAGTATCAGATTTACATTATACACCAATACACTTGTATAAAAAGACCAAGACAAAAAAAAAAGTAGAAAATGGCAAAACCATGTTGCCTGCGCTTCCACACTGTCTGCAGCATACATGAATAATGGTCACTACCATTGCTGTGTGATGGCTCTGCAACTCAAATACTTAATGTGTTCTTGATTGGAATCGTGAATCAATTGTTAGGGCTTCCCTAAGTTGCATGTGTGGGGCTATGGGCCTGTGATACTTTACTTGTAGCCAGACCATTACACCACATAACAGAGGCAAGGCACCAATGCCTTTTTTTCCCTTCCTCGAGCGCCGATGCATTGATAAATTGAGCAATGGATGTGTCTTCATCTTCAGCCCGAGTTCCAATTAGCTGACTCGATCTTTTTGGACTTCATTTGCTGTTGGGGTCACTTGGTGCCTGCGACCAACCTGAGGTAGCCGCCCTGGCATGCTGAAGACATAATTTTCCGTAGTAGTCGGAGCATATATGGTTCTATTATCCTGTGAGTTGTTTGGCTTGATGAGCACATTGGATGGGTTTGCCATCATGAGATCATCCCATGACTATTGGTGTTGGTGGGAGGACACCATCCCTCGTTTTGTGTCAACCTTGTGCTTGTGAGGGATGAAGCGGTGTTGGACCAATCCACCATTTTCTTGGTTTTTTTTCTTGCAGCAGGCTTGCTTTGCTTACCTAGAAATCAAACAAGTGGATTGCATTTGGATTTAGGATTGAATGGTCCATTCGTTATCCCCCCCCCCCCCCCCCCCCCCCCCCCCCCCCCGATCCATTATGAATGTTTACCTATCATGATAGTTCATGGGGTTATGTCTCAAATTATTTTGGTAGAATATGTTAGTCCGTACATGTGAAAAACAGTTACGATTTGTAGGTTATCTTTTTGTTCGCACCTTTTCTCATTGCCTCCTGGTTTGACCATCAGCACTCGATGACACCAGAAATTGCGGTGCATGGTTTTCCGGCTGACAACTTCACACGGTCAGGGAGCAGAGGGGTAAATCTAAACCGGTTGTCGCTTGGTGTGGAGATCAATGAACCGACAACATCGAACTGGACTTCTGGAACCAGTGTTAAGTTTGAGGTGAGCATCTAGTGAAATATAGTTGATTGCACAATTTTCATTTTGAACCACTTTTCTTTATCAGTCGTACTTTCCCTCCAGCATATCCGTCCTGTTAATAATGATGGGCGCTCCATAGCCAGGGACCATGACGGCTTTCCCCTGACATGCAGGTGAAAACTATGCTTTTTTAGATGAGCATTTTGATGTAGTAAAACGAAGTTCCATTGATTAATGTTCTTTTATGATGCAGTGGTAACCTCCATGACAACATGATTATCTTGAAGCAAGAGTCTGGTTACGCAGATGTTAAGGATAATAGCTTCTTAAGAGTAAGTTCTTACTTTATATCCATTTTTAATTGACTGTAACGTCCATCTTATCTTACAGTTCCAATGACAGGTTAATTTCCAAATGGAACAAGGATTGCCACTTGTACCAAAATCACTAACTTTCAACAGAGTTAAATGTGCTGTGTCGAAGGGCATTAAGTTGGGGCCAACATTTTTGATTACTAGGTATTGCATGCATGATTTGCATCTACCTCCTATTGTGAAGTAAACTCTTCTGTGAAAGTTAGTTAATCTCTTCTGCTGCAGCTTGACAGGGGGTTCCATTGTGGGTGATATGGCGCCATATCAAGCATTTGCAATAGGCGGACTTGGTAGTGTCCGGGGTTATGGCGAGGGTGCAGTTGGTTCAGGAAGACTGTGCCTAGTTGGTAACTGCGAATATACTGTTCCTTTGGTATGTACTACCTCCGTTCCAAAATATAAGATGTTCCAAAATATGTACTCATGTAGTTTGTAAGTCAAACACGGTCGGATAGATGGTGTCTGCATGCAAAAGAAATCAGTCAGATACTGTAAAAGACTGTCATGAGAATTCATAATCTAAGGATACAATTGGAGTTGGATTTCCGAAGTTTACATGCATGGGAATATCTCTCTTTGAATGAACCTACTTATTCTTACCGGAAGAAAGAGAAATCCCAAACTATATTTCCGAAATATAAGATGAAGGCATGCAATTGGTCCTTTTTAGCAGTAGGGAATTATCAAGTCCTGTCTTTTTAAAATAATTCACACTTCTTTTAGTACTTAGTAGATGACTTTATCCATTTTATATTTCTATGGTCGTTGGCTGGTGCAAGTTTCATCAGGTCTGCATAAAAATGGAACCGAAGTTTTGAAGAAATCATGTAGACCCATCATTTTCATCTCTTAAAATGCAACCAGCACAATGCATACATTTCCTGTGGTTGCTATAGTTGTGCTAGCATTTTGCTGGATAGACTTACACCCAATTGGTTCATACCACTTACGAAGTTACAATATATAACTGAGTCACTAGACGTGGTGATAGGAAGAGTTGGAATCAACAAATGGAAGTACTCCGCTTTTCTTTGCCTAGTTGGAAGGAAGTGGCTATGTATTTTAACTGAACTGTTGTCTGTTGACCTGTTAGCAAATGATATGTTCCCTTCATTAAGAATCGAGGCTTAAATAGGTGCATGTTGCATTTTGCATTTTGATCCCTCTAATTTATCAGTTAATAATTTCGTTTTAGCCCAAAAATTGCATAGCTAACGTTGATGACTGGAACTACTATACGAGATGTACACAATTTTCATCGTATTTACATATGCCTTGGCAAACTCTAGCTTGAGTGCTAGACAGAAAGAATGATCACGGGATGGTTCTAGTAGAAAGTGAACTCACCTTTGGTACTGTCACCTAAAATATTCCCTGGAGTTGTATTGACTATTGAAGCATCCACCATCAAACGGAAATCCATACCGGTTCATACTGTTTATCACGCCCTTTACTTTTATGGTGCGGATTGATTTTCTATCTATTTAATAATGCGAAGAAAGCTTGAATTGTTCATAAAAAAATCCATTATGGGAATCGGGAATAAGGAAAAGCAAAAACCAGAGAATAGCTTTAGCAAACAATCCATACTGGGCCTTAAGCTTTCTTGTTTGTGGTAATCTTGTCCATTTGGATTGTCCATAAAATACTGAAACGTCTGTTTCTGTGAAGGCAAAGCATCTCGAAGGTTCTCTTTTCATGGACTGTGGCAGTGATTTAGGATCTGCTCGTCATGTTCCTGGTAAGGGTTTGACTTCACCGTTGTGTACTTACTATTTTTTCTCAAAATAAAAAAGAAGTCTGACTGCAATTAGAAGAAAATGAGGTTGATATACTTAAGCTTTTCTATTTTTTTAAAGAACGAACAGTATAATTCATGAAGTAAAAATTGGGGCTTGATTTGCAGCTGCTTACTACTCAGCTGCATTAAATTTGTGCAATTTTGTTTCTGTATGCAAAGCATATACGCATTCCTCAGACTATTAAATTTGGTTAGGAATTACAAATTCAGTTACAGATTACAAACTCGGTAATAGACTAGAAGCTTAAATAGTTAATTCTGGCATTCTGTACGGGATAACCATGAAATGTATCTACAGTGGAAAATTATCAAAATATTTCATGGGTGTATGAATTACCGAATGAAGATTGAACTAAGTAAATCAATAAATAACCTGATTTGACTGAAGCAGTTAAGCTTATTAACAGAAGGGCTATGCAATTGACACCAGTGTACTGTACTGTACATCACACATCGGAAAAGAGTTGTGTACACTCTTCAAATATCCTTGGGGACCATACTCACTCCCACTACGGATTTTTTTATATCAATGCCGAGTTGCAGTTGATGCTTTTATTTTTTATGAAACATGATATTTCTGTGATCATACTCATTCCTTTCTGCTGTGATTTTTTGTTCAATAATCATTGATTAAATAAATGGCAGGCAATCCAGCTCTCCGGCAAGGGAAACCAGGATTTGGTGTTGGATTTGGGTACGGGGTTCACTTTAACACAGACCTAGGTCAAATCCGAGTCGACTACGCGATGAACGCCTTCAGTCGCAAGACCTTCTACTTCAGCATCAACAGTGGTGCTGGCACATAGATTTGTCAAGTACACATCTGACGTAGCATAGAGTTACCTCCTATTTGATTCGTGCCATGACATTATATGAAATAACTCTCCCCGGCCGAGTGAGAACTGTTTTTCTCTTTCATTTTTCCATGAATTGTACAGAGTTAGGACTTAGGATGTGTTTGATTCCCTGCCACAAATTTTGGCCAAATGTTGTCACAATCTATCGCTGATTTGACTTGCCTCTTGGCTGGGTTATGTTGATGTTGCTCTCTACATTGGGCCAATACAAGCCTTGTAAAGTCTTCGCCGGTGCACTGACACTGCTCACATCGAAAGGGAAAGAGATATTGTAGGTTGTAGCGCCACTTGAATTTTCGATGTACATTACTATCCACACAACAGAGATTGCCCCTTTTCTCAGTCTGAAAGCTCCAGCTTCACTTCAGTGCCACACAATGAGTTTCCAGTTTCCAACTTATTGACTCAGCAAATACACAATCCGTTGCCCGTTTTCAATAATGTTGACTCCCAATATACAGGCAGATCACCAAAAATGTACTACGTGACTACCATCGAAACAGAACATAGGATGCTCCATGCTTCCCGTTTTATAAGGTGTGATCAGGTTCTGGTCCTATAATTTATATACAGCATAATAATATTTAAATGTTGCAATGATGATAAGAGTAGTAGTCGAATAGTGTTTTGAGATCTTGCGAAGGAGCACTCAAAGCTGGAACATGCTGGAATCAGAAGCAACGCATAGATCCAATCTTGACATAAATGCAGAAATTTGCAAGCTGCACATACATCATCAGTAATAACCAAAGCAAAGTATGCAAATGATCGTTTCGCGTCGTGCGCAACCCAACGAACAATCCAAGGAAAACCACGCGCGTGATCCACCGCGAGCGCGCGAGCCTACAGCGCTAGACCGGCGAGGTGGCCTCGAGCAGCTGGTCGGCGAGGACGCCGTCGACCTCGTCGCCGGTGATCCGGTCGAGCACGAGCACGATCCCCATGGCGAAGGCGGCGTCGAACCCCGCCCGCACCCACAGTACGAACGCGTCCCGCCCGAGCACCACGTGCGCGCCCTCGTCCACCTTCCTCCTCACCTCCGCCACCACCACCTCCTCCTCCTCCCCGTCCTCCGCGCCGGCGGAGGCCACCGCCCCCAGCACGCGGCAGCACCGCCTGGGGAAGGAGCCCTCGACGCGGAACTCGGCAGCGCGGGCGTGAGCGAGGAGGTCGACGAGGACCCCGGATCCGGACCCGCCGAGGATGGAGGAGCGTCGGGCGGAGAAGAGCGGCTTCTGGCCCTGCCCGCCGTCCCCTCGGAAGCCGTCCCAGCGGCTGTGCAGGCTGGGCCTGCGCCTGCGCACGGCCAGCACGGGGTCCCCCTCGGCGTCCAGCAGCGCGAGGTCCCCGGCCGCGGCGCCCCCGCCGCACGCGCCTCCACGGCCGTACGTCTCGACGCGGAACGCCAGCGCGCCCGTGCGGTGGTCGTAGGCCTCGAGGCCGTCCCCCGGGGAGAAGAGCGTGGTCTTGCGCACCGTCAGCTCCCTGTCCTCCGCCTCGCAGTACCGCTCGTCGGCCACGGCCACCGTCGCCGCCATCGCCGCGCCTCCTTCCCCCTCCATCTCGCTCGCTCGCTCGCTCGCTCGTTCTTGCTTGTGATGGCTTCGATTCGAACGAGGTGGTGGTAGTAAATACTAGGGAGCGAGCGTGGGCGGTGGGCGTCGGCGTACTTTCTCGGTGGGAGGGCGCACGTGTTCGTGGGTCACCGCCCCCACACGCAGGCAGGGATTCGCCTCGCCGACGTACGTCGCCGTGCGCCCGACGGCGGTGGACAGGTTCGTTATCGCTGTCGCTTTGGCCGTCTGGCGTCTGGACGTGGGAAAGGGACCGGAGTGAAACTGATCGAGAAAGCGAGGAATAAATGGAGGTTTGGATGGACGTGGTCGGTGACACTACTACTAACTCAGTCCGTGATTAAGAGCTGATGATGATGGGATTGCGAAAGAGGTCGACCAGGGCTGATCTGATTAGAGTAGGAGGAGTTGGAATGTTCTTCTCCTCATTCTCCTCGTACCGTATTGGTAATGGTATCGTGCAAGAGTACCGTACTGAGAAGGTAGGAACGAGATTAGTGATTCAGATAAGATTGTTTAGGCGCGGGATTACTCCCGTGATTCTCGGGTGTCTCGGCTCTCACGGCATGTATAATGGGGTGACGTCAGTCTTCTCTTAGCTTTGACACGTAGGATATTTATCTAGTTGGCGGAGAGAGAATGAAGAAAGGGGAGGTTGCCTTCCCTTAGCTAAGAGATGATCTCTTACGAAATAAGGGAAGGCTAATTTCACCATTGTATCATTTGTCTTCTCTTAGAAATACAATTTCCTACTGAAATATAATTAATTTTTATTAATTGCTAGGGATGGCAATAAGAGATAATGCATTGTACAACTTATAATTTTGCCTTCTCTAAATGGCGTGGACGGCTAAGAGAAGGCGCCTTCTCTACCATTGCACATGCCCTCAGGTGCCACGGCAGAGATGGATAGGAAAGATTCTCTTTCGCGCGAGACCCAAGGATCAGATGCAGCATGCCGGCGCTAAGAGCCACCGTTTATGTAATTCACACTTGTTGTAAAGGGCGGGTTTGGTACCCCGGGTCATCCAACATGACTTTCTCAACTGGACCAAGCTGACATAATATATGTTGGGTTGAGATATTGTTGAGTGTTTGGTGGCCTGGGTGTATTGGAACAGGATGAGAAGAGATGTTGTTTGGTGGACTGCACATATTGAAACAGGCTGAGACTAGAGTCCAAAAATTATATTTACAAACAGATCAGAAAATTTACACTAAAGACCTTACACAAATTAAAAAAACAATCAGCTCCTCGGGCCACCCATCTGAGCTCTCCGTGTAGAGAGCTGCTCGTCGGCGGCGGTGCTCGTGAGCTGGGGCGGCGGCGTGAGGAGCTAGCACTGGGAGGCGGCGTCTACAGGCGTAGGGAGGGTCGCTGACATTAGCGAGGGTCGCAGGTGGCGGCGGTGGCATGCTCTGCGGCGCCAGGCGGCGGGGGGCTCACGCGGCGGTGCTAGATGCAGACGACGGCGTTCGACGACCTCCGGCGGGTCCAGGCGGCGCGACCCTCTTGGGCGGCGGCAGGGCGTCGAGGCGGGTCAGCTCACGGGGGTGGGTGACGCGAACGCGACGGGAGCGAGAGAAGAGAGAGATGGTGCGGGGGGAAATGGGAGGGGATTTTTGGTCAGGTGGGCAGCGCACAGCTCGGGTGGGGCCCACGCGTGGGATTTTCCGTATGAGATGGGCAGGGATGAGTTGTGAAGCTCGATCTGGGCTTCTCTCCTCAGCAGGGCTGAGGGCAGTTTTCGGGGCGAGGTGGGCATGGCCCAGACGCACATACGGGCTACCAAACAGCAAAAAATTGTGTGTGTGTGGGGGGGGGGGGGGGGATTTTCTGAGGCCACCCGGGCTACCAAACACACCCTAAAATTGCGGTGCCGACAAGAGCCACCGTTTACGTAATTCACAGTTGTTGTAACTAAAATTTACCTCGATTACTTCCAAATTGTAACTATTTAAGCCGGCACTACTATGAGCAGTAAGAGGTAAATAAGGAGAATCAACTTAGTCTAGCTAGGTTCTTCGATCTTTGCTACTCCTGTGCGATTCACTCTAAAGTTATCAATCAGGGAGAAAATAGTCGAGAAGAAACGTGATGAGTTGTTCGATTGAGATAGACCAATATTGCCAAAAATGATTTGGAAGGAGAAGCGTATTGCAGAGGAGATTAGAGCCGCATATGGAACGACGGATGATAAGGGTTCAGAAAATAGCGAGGATATATGTACTGGTATGGATGTTAATATTGTGTTTCCGTTGCCCGCTAAATTTCGCGCGTGCTCCCAAGGCTTGAAGATATTATGGCTGATATATATTATTCAGAATATTGTCATGAGAAAATTTGGTCTATAAGTTTTGACATTGCCGTAAGCAGAGAATTTGGCCAATATATTATTTGACATATCGCCCTAAAAAAATATGGCTGAATGTGTTCTTTTGGACATCGCCCTAAGCAATTATATGGCCGGTGAAGTGACTGTCGTCGTCCTTAGGTAATGTAATAGTGTTTTTGGTGAATAAAATTGTACCAAAAACAAGGGGGCATGTGTTCATGGTGTAATTTGGCTAGTAGTGTTTATGATCAGCCAAATTAATTTATTTATAGATCAAGCTAATCTAAATTGATTTGGTTGAACGAAGGATTATGTGAGATACATAATTTGCCACATAAAACGCGGTTGGCTAAGACAAATCCTATCAGGTTTCGGGTGTCAGGCTGATACGTATGGATTGGAAGGGATTATCAAAATACGTAAGGAAAAAATTTCCTGGTTTGCCGATGGTTTAGGAAGACAAGTAATCGTACTTGTACTACCATGTACACTAGTAAGCTAATATTCTACACTGCCGGATCAATTAGAGAAAAGAAATATTATATTCGGCTTGCATGCCAAGAAAACGATATGTGTCTTACCTTGTACGCCAAAGACCAAGGCTACGGCCAATTGATGATAAGCAATCGATATTCACCCAAAAATCAATCTACTTTCACGTTTCTATTTTCTCTATCGTTTACTACACCCGATCCCTAGTAGCCCTAGGGTTTGGTCTATCTTTACCGTTTTGCGTTGAAAAGCGATCATCTCTCCTATACGAAAGCGAGGAGATCTTTGTTACCATGTTCGAAAAGCACGTATAATCGTGGTGTCGCACGGCAATTTTGCGTGGCAACACAATGCCACACCGAGAAGGACCGAGATCAAGATCCGGTCGGGATAAGAAGCTAGGGCACACATTAAACATTGATGATCTCCTCATCAAATTTAGCTAATCTTATATTCCCTAGTAGGTACTATGCCCTATTTAATTACAGAAACCATTTCTGATTTTCTCTGTGAATATGAGATCAACATAATCCGATGCAAAAAAAAAAAAAAGGCTAGACAAATGATATCAACATAATCCAATGCAATGGCAATACTACATGAGATAGTTATCTTATCCCAATTGGAGAGAACAGGGAGAGAGATTAAAAAAGAAGGAGCCAGTAGGCATTAAGTAATGAAATTTTCTAAAACAAATCAGCCTCATCCACTGTAATTAGCATCGCATTATTGTAAATGATTTAACACTGTCGTACCATGAACATGAGTAGTGATACCACAAACTCTCTCATGGATCAACACTGAAAACAGACACAAGTACGTAAAACCTACTTTTTCCTGAAGACAACCATAAAAGGCTCCTCGCCGACAGTAAGCCAGGTCTTATCCTTATACACATACAAACCCAGATCTTTGCATGTCCCCTTGTTAACACATGACATGATCTTATATCCCATGACATCCATGCCATGCCTCTCAATCCGGAACACCCCAAACGACCTTACGCCGTCTTCGTTGCCAGCAGCCACATGTTGAAGCTGCCTTGACAACTCCGGGGTATGTTCCGTAAGGTGCCAATCTAGTCTATCCGAGCAAAAACTTTCAAGATCGTGAAACTCAATCCAGATGTCGCTCGACAAGCGGATCGTCTCACCGGCCGAAGTGTTTGGTGGAAGCGGGGTGAATTGCAGGGAGGTGCCGAGGAGACTCCTCTCCTGGACCACAAAGTTAAGGCACCGTAGACCAGTGGGACTGGCTTTGAGGCCACCACCACTTACATTTTTGGCTGGTAGGATGTAGTAATTATGATTGCTATCTAGCACTTTGCCTTCGGTGTCATAGACTGGTTGTGTTGCACTATTCACAATGCAACGGAGGATGATGGCTAGGAGTTGGATGAGGAAGAAGAAGAGGGGTTTCATGGTTGTCGATCTAGTCCTCGACAACAACAATATCTTTGTGAATATGTTGTTCATGCAAAATTTGAGGTGCTTGTATTTATATAGGGAAGATTTTATTTTTGGTCCATTTTTTGGATGACTCTGTAGTTACAACCATTAAAGTCGTGCCATTTTAAGTACCTTTTCAAAGGAACCCTTTAAAGGAGTTAATTTCAGTTGTTTAAAACATACCTTTTTAAGTAGCCTTTTTATAGGCAACATTTAAAATGAGTTAATCTAGATTTTTTTAAAACAAAGAACGCCAATATAGCGCGGACCATGTTGGCGCCTTAGAGCATCTGTAGCATAAACCCTAAACATTGCTTTGGATCTAGAGTACTCTAGTAGGAACAAAATGTATCCTATATTTGTCTATTTCAAGCTTGTACCTCGTCTAGAACGAGGGCTCCTACTGGACCCGCACGATGAGAGACGACCAAGATTTTTTTGTGCAGGCCCGATTGAAGTGGGCGGCCGTAATTAGACCATGTACCATCCTGGGCCTGCTTGGTCGTCTTCGCATCATGGCCCTACCAACCCGGTTGGTATTCCCTCGCCATTGGCCCGAGATTGGATTTAGTAGGGCTTCTAACAGTTTACGCTTGTAGTCGAAGGCGTCATGGTTCACGTTACCGAGTCGCTAGCTGAACAACCTTGATGCAATCCTGTAAAACAATAAAAAAGAATTAAGAACAAAACATCGAGCTAGCGTAGCTTACGCCCGGTCTTAATCGAGTTAGTTGATGCTGGCTCGAATCCATTAGAATGCTTTGTGGTTTAGACTCATGTCCAGGTTTCTTCATTACCATCTCTTTGCTTTCTTTCATGTAGTCTTTGTCGAGTCTGCGCACAGTGCCGACCCAACGATTATCCCCAAGTAGAGCAGAAGTTGTAGAACCTCTCAATATGGATGTACAGATATCGACCGCAGGTAAAAATATGTATTCTCTCCAACTAGAGTGTCGTAATTTTAGTTTTCTGTGCACTATGAAAGATGGAATTACTTGCATGAACATAAATGCAGAAGGATAGTAATATAAATATGCTCTTTCTAGAGATAGCTCAATCCTCTAAGATGCAAGAGGAGAGACCAGCGAGCCCAACGAACACATGGAATTCCTCATATTCGTCAATCACAGAAGCTAGTTGCGCGGAGAATCAACAGAGCTAACGTATTTTTAGAGAAAGCATGAAGCTTAGTAGTAGTAGGAAGCTTAGTAGTAGTAGTAGAGAATCAACAGAGCTAACGTCACTTTCCCACGAGATCTTGCCGAAGTCCCAAGCCCCGGCCGGCTTCACCGCTTCGCTCAGGAACTCCACCGTGTAGCTCCTCTGCTCGCCGGTGTGACGGTCACCTTGACCCCCTCCGGCGCCACCACCGTCAAGTTGTACGTCTCGGTCTTCTGCTCAGATACCTTGGTCACCGTCCTCGTCAGCGTGCGGGCGCGAGTGTGGCCGTCGAAGACGACAACAAATGACGGGTAGTTGAGGTTGCCGATGACGCCGCCGGGGAGCGTCCTGGTGCAGTTGGTGAGTCCAGGGACGAAGCGACGCATCTCCTTCATCGTGTAGTTGAGGGTGCAGAGGAAGTCGACGTAGTCTTGCGTGCCGGCGCCGTACACCAGGCCGGGGTACATCGCGCTCCCCGGACGAAGGAGGCCTGCCCCTGCCGCGAGCGGCGTCGCGGCGGCGCTGCCGCTGCCGTCGTTGACCGATCCGTTGTCGACGATCGCGCCACCCATGTTGTCCAGGGTTTTGGCCGTCGTCATCAACGCCGATCGCACCATGGCCGGCGTCCAGTCGCCGTGCCGCTTCTTGATCAGAGCCGCCACGCCCGCGACGTGCGGGCATGCCATCGATGTGCCGGAGATTATCTTGTAGTCGAGTTGCTCAGCCTCAGCCCTGATGAAGCGTTGCTCGCCCGACCAGGCCGCCATTATGTTGACCCCCGGAGCGAGCAGGTCAGGCTTGAGCAGGCCAGGAGCGATACTGTTGGGCCCGCGCGACGAGAATGCCGCCACCATGGGTGCCCTGTTCTTACCAGTTACGGTGTCGCCGTAGAAGACCATGGCGGCCACTGGGTACGCGGCCGATGCAAGGTACGCGTTGAGGACGTCCCTCCCCGCGCGGCCGAGAGTGAGAGCCGGCAAATCGAACGTTTTCGCCGTCACACCCTCCCAGAACTTCTCCTGGCTTTCGACGGCGACTAGCCCGGCTCCACCGGCTCTTTGCACGGACCTGACGGCGGCGGCGACTGGACCACCAATGCAGAGGACGATCGTGCCCATGACGGTGTCCGGCGTAAGGTCCTGCTGCTGGCAGGTGCTGTTGACCAGCCTGAACATCCTCGCCCCGCGCGATTTCGTGGCGAAGAGAGACTGGCCGGTGGTCACGTACGCCGTTCCCGAGCACGAGCTTCGCCGGAAAGACCCTGTCCTGTGTGGTGGCGCCTACCGTCGTCATCCACGGCGCCACGTTTGTGACGGTGGACGCAGCGGGGCCGTCGTTGCCGCCCGCAAGGACGGTGAACACGCCTCGCCGCTCCGCGCCGAACGTGGCGACGGCCAGTAAGTCGTCGGGGAAGGGCAGGTTGTCGTCGCTTCCGATGGACATTGAGATTATGTCGACGCCATCGCTGACAGCGGCATCGATAGCCGCTACGATAGCCGATCCGTCGCAACCCACGAGGCTGCACGCCTTGTACATGGCGACGCGTGCCTTGGGCGCCATGCCAAAGGCAACGCCGCCGGAGAAGTTCAGCGAATTTGCGCCGCGCACCTCCGATCCGGCGGCCGTCGCGGAGACGTGCGTCCCGTCTCCCGTGACACTTTGTCCTTGTAGACGCCGGACACGCCGGGAAGACGTGCCATGCGCCGCACTACGGGAAAAACTGGCAGTGCCGTGCAGCACTTCTTTGCCGTGCGTCTACGCACGGCAAAGATTTCTTTGCCGTGCGGCCGTAGAGAAGGCGCACGGCAAAGGTAACACGCACGGCACGTAACAACGCCGACGCACGGCAAAGAAACACGCTCGGCAAAGATAAAAGTCAGCGCACGGCAAAGAAGCGGTGGACGGCAAAGTTCTTTCGAGGCGCACGGCAAAGGTAGAGCGCACGGGAAAGAACCTTTGCCGTGCGTGTCGAGCAGGCGTACGGCAAAGAATCGTTTGCCGTGCGTTTTCCCCTTTGCCGTGCGTCTTATGGCATTTTCTGCTTTTACTTCATTATTGCACTTAATTTAATACTTATATTTATTCTTTTAATATATGACAAGTACTCTACGTCTTCAACCCCCCTCCCCCGACATATTAGGGTTTCGGAGCTAACTGTGTTCGTGGAATTCTGGCACGTGTTATCGCCCGAACATGAAGAAAGACACACCGGAAGCTATGTATTGCACCATTAAACCTTACACCACACTTCCACACATATCATAGGTCCACATGCAAGTTTTGGTGGGATTCCGATGCTCCGGAGGTCATTCCCCCCACCCCCCCCCCCTCGAAACGGCGGTCTGTGGGCAACGGCGATCTACCCCCTAGATTTCTCCGCGCGAGGTTCCACCAATGTACTTTTTCATAGGTTTAGGTTTGTTTAGGTACTATACACATGGAGAACCAGGCTTGGCACTATTTGGCACATTCTAGCCCCCGGTATAGCCGCAGCGGGACAGTTCAGCCTCCAGAAATCTTCTAAGTGACCGAACGTGAGGAAGGTCACACCGGTGATCTATGTCTTGCACCATTTGGTGAATCACACATTCAAACACACTTCCACACATATTATGCAAAAATAACTTCGGAACAAAACAAAACGCCTGGAGAAAGAGGAACAACATATGAAGAAAGCATAGGTGGGCACACACACACAACACTCAACATAGGTACTCAACATAGATGAGAACACACACAGTACTGAACATAGGTACTCAAACTAACTACGACCAGGTCCTAAGCCGCGCGGAGCTGAGCGGCGGACGCTCTGCTTCCAAAGAGCCGGAACCATGAGAGACTCGCTCGCGTCATAAGGATTCTGAAGTAGCGACCAACGCCTGTTACTTGGATTATTGAACAAATGCATGTAGCGAAGGACGTGCTCGTCCTCCTCCCTAATACGGCGACGTACCACCTCCTCGGGGGCCGGCGCTCTGAACACATTCCGTGGCCAATACCACCAAAGAAGATCCGGATCGACGATGCGACCTGGATCCCTCACCAAGGTCCCCGCCCCGGAAGGTAGCCTCTCCCAGTGCCAGCCCGGCGGATGCTAGTCCCGGACATCGCCAT
Source organism: Puccinellia tenuiflora (assembly GCA_012064385.1). NCBI lineage: Eukaryota > Viridiplantae > Streptophyta > Magnoliopsida > Poales > Poaceae > Puccinellia > Puccinellia tenuiflora. Next base: position 721,619 of record QRDG01001028.1, read on the forward strand.
CCGGGTTGATCAAAAGGGGCATCGGAAAGGCCGGCGCGGAGGAGAAGCAGCGCGTGGAGACGGCGGCGTGTGGAGGAGGGCGACGGGTTGGCTCGAACCGGGGACGAGGTCGTGGGTATTTATGCCCTTAGGAACAAGCACACGGATCGTGTGTTTCCTTCGAGCGTTTGTGAGCCGTTGGATCAGCGGTGTGTTTCTTTCTGGCGCTTGTGAGCCGATCGATCAGCGGGCATGTAGTATGTCCAATCAGCAGCAAGCACACGGATCGTGTGTTTCCTTCGAGCGTTTGTGAGCCGTTGGATCAGCGGTGTGTTTCTTTCTGGCGCTTGTGAGCCGATCGATCAGCGGGCATGTAGTATGTCCAATCAGCAGCAAGCACACGGATCGTGTGTTTCCTTCGAGCGCTTGTGAGCCGTTGGATCAGCGATGTGTTTCTTTCGAGCGCTCGTGAGCCGTTGGATCAGCACACTATCCCAACCACTTCGTAAGCCACACGACCCTATATATAGCCCACCTCTCAGACATGTTCGTCACTCTGTGTGTACTCATCTGGTATACAAAGCATTCGGATTCCCCTCATATAGTCCTACGGTGCATCTGATATGCAGGCTCTCAGGAGCCACCGTAGGGCTGTATGATGGGGATACCGGGTGTTTTGTTCTATCTACAAATCATCCAGTGCATCGACTGGTATACAAAGCATTCGGATTCCCCTCATATAGTCCTACGGTGCATTTGATATGCAGGCTCTCAGGAGCCACCGTAGGGCTGTATGATGGGGATACCGGGTGTTTTGTTCTATCTACAAATCATCCAGTGCATCGACTGGTATACAAAGCATTCGGATTCCCCTCATATAGTCCTACGGTGCATTTGATATGCAGGCTCTCAGGAGCCACCGTAGGGCTGTATGATGGGGATACCGGGTGTTTTGTTCTATCTACAAATCATCCAGTGCATCGACTGGTATGCCTTGCACCATTTGGTGGATCACACCTTCCAACACACTAGCACACATATCCTAGGCCCACATGCAAGTTTGGGTGGGATTCCGGTGCTCCGGAGCTCATACCCCCCCGGAAACGACGGTCCGTGGGCCCCCGGCGGTCTACCCCCCTAGATTTCTCCGCACGAGGTTCCACCAACATACTTTTTCATAGGTTTAGGTTTGTTTAGGCATTACACAAATGGAAAACCAGGCTTGGCACCCTTTGGCACATTCTAGCCCCCGGTATACCCGCAGCGGGACAGTTCAGCCTACACGTCCAGGAATTTTCTAAGTGTTATGGCCGGAATGTGAGGAAGGTCACACCGGGGAGCCATGCCTTGCACCATTTGGTGGATCACACCTTCCAACACACTAGCACACATATCCTAGGCCCACATGCAAGTTTGGGTGGGATTCCGGTGCTCCGGAGCTCATACCCCCCCGGAAACGACGGTCCGTGGGCCCCCGGCGGTCTACCCCCCTAGATTTCTCCGCGCGAGGTTCCACCAACATACTTTTTCATAGGTTTAGGTTTGTTTAGGCATTACACAAATGGAAAACCAGGCTTGGCACCCTTTGGCACATTCTAGCCCCCGGTATACCCGCAGCGGGACAGTTCAGCCTACACGTCCAGGAATTTTCTAAGTGTTATGGCCGGAATGTGAGGAAGGTCACACCGGGGAGCCATGCCTTGCACCATTTGGTGGATCACACCTTCCAACACACTAGCACACATATCCTAGGCCCACATGCAAGTTTGGGTGGGATTCCGGTGCTCCGGAGCTCATACCCCCCCGGAAACGACGGTCCGTGGGCCCCCGGCGGTCTACCCCCCTAGATTTCTCCGCACGAGGTTCCACCAACATACTTTTTCATAGGTTTAGGTTTGTTTAGGCATTACACAAATGGAAAACCAGGCTTGGCACCCTTTGGCACATTCTAGCCCCCGGTATACCCGCAGCGGGACAGTTCAGCCTACACGTCCAGGAATTTTCTAAGTGTTATGGCCGGAATGTGAGGAAGGTCACACCGGGGAGCCATGCCTTGCACCATTTGGTGGATCACACCTTCCAACACACTAGCACACATATCCTAGGCCCACATGCAAGTTTGGGTGGGATTCCGGTGCTCCGGAGCTCATACCCCCCCGGAAACGACGGTCCGTGGGCCCCCGGCGGTCTACCCCCCTAGATTTCTCCGCACGAGGTTCCACCAACATACTTTTTCATAGGTTTAGGTTTGTTTAGGCATTACACAAATGGAAAACCAGGCTTGGCACCCTTTGGCACATTCTAGCCCCCGGTATACCCGCAGCGGGACAGTTCAGCCTACACGTCCAGGAATTTTCTAAGTGTTATGGCCGGAATGTGAGGAAGGTCACACCGGGGAGCCATGCCTTGCACCATTTGGTGGATCACACCTTCCAACACACTAGCACACATATCCTAGGCCCACATGCAAGTTTGGGTGGGATTCCGGTGCTCCGGAGCTCATACCCCCCCGGAAACGACGGTCCGTGGGCCCCCGGCGGTCTACCCCCCTAGATTTCTCCGCGCGAGGTTCCACCAACATACTTTTTCATAGGTTTAGGTTTGTTTAGGCATTACACAAATGGAAAACCAGGCTTGGCACCCTTTGGCACATTCTAGCCCCCGGTATACCCGCAGCGGGACAGTTCAGCCTACACGTCCAGGAATTTTCTAAGTGTTATGGCCGGAATGTGAGGAAGGTCACACCGGGGAGCCATGCCTTGCACCATTTGGTGGATCACACCTTCCAACACACTAGCACACATATCCTAGGCCCACATGCAAGTTTGGGTGGGATTCCGGTGCTCCGGAGCTCATACCCCCCCGGAAACGACGGTCCGTGGGCCCCCGGCGGTCTACCCCCCTAGATTTCTCCGCGCGAGGTTCCACCAACATACTTTTTCATAGGTTTAGGTTTGTTTAGGCATTACACAAATGGAAAACCAGGCTTGGCACCCTTTGGCACATTCTAGCCCCCGGTATACCCGCAGCGGGACAGTTCAGCCTACACGTCCAGGAATTTTCTAAGTGTTATGGCCGGAATGTGAGGAAGGTCACACCGGGGAGCCATGCCTTGCACCATTTGGTGGATCACACCTTCCAACACACTAGCACACATATCCTAGGCCCACATGCAAGTTTGGGTGGGATTCCGGTGCTCCGGAGCTCATACCCCCCCGGAAACGACGGTCCGTGGGCCCCCGGCGGTCTACCCCCCTAGATTTCTCCGCGCGAGGTTCCACCAACATACTTTTTCATAGGTTTAGGTTTGTTTAGGCATTACACAAATGGAAAACCAGGCTTGGCACCCTTTGGCACATTCTAGCCCCCGGTATACCCGCAGCGGGACAGTTCAGCCTACACGTCCAGGAATTTTCTAAGTGTTATGGCCGGAATGTGAGGAAGGTCACACCGGGGAGCCATGCCTTGCACCATTTGGTGGATCACACCTTCCAACACACTAGCACACATATCCTAGGCCCACATGCAAGTTTGGGTGGGATTCCGGTGCTCCGGAGCTCATACCCCCCCGGAAACGACGGTCCGTGGGCCCCCGGCGGTCTACCCCCCTAGATTCTCCGCGCGAGGTTCCACCAACATACTTTTTCATAGGTTTAGGTTTGTTTAGGCATTACACAAATGGAAAACCAGGCTTGGCACCCTTTGGCACATTCTAGCCCCCGGTATACCCGCAGCGGGACAGTTCAGCCTACACGTCCAGGAATTTTCTAAGTGTTATGGCCGGAATGTGAGGAAGGTCACACCGGGGAGCCATGCCTTGCACCATTTGGTGGATCACACCTTCCAACACACTAGCACACATATCCTAGGCCCACATGCAAGTTTGGGTGGGATTCCGGTGCTCCGGAGCTCATACCCCCCCGGAAACGACGGTCCGTGGGCCCCCGGCGGTCTACCCCCCTAGATTTCTCCGCGCGAGGTTCCACCAACATACTTTTTCATAGGTTTAGGTTTGTTTAGGCATTACACAAATGGAAAACCAGGCTTGGCACCCTTTGGCACATTCTAGCCCCCGGTATACCCGCAGCGGGACAGTTCAGCCTACACGTCCAGGAATTTTCTAAGTGTTATGGCCGGAATGTGAGGAAGGTCACACCGGGGAGCCATGCCTTGCACCATTTGGTGGATCACACCTTCCAACACACTAGCACACATATCCTAGGCCCACATGCAAGTTTGGGTGGGATTCCGGTGCTCCGGAGCTCATACCCCCCCGGAAACGACGGTCCGTGGGCCCCTGGCGGTCTACCCCCCTAGATTTCTCCGCGCGAGGTTCCACCAACATACTTTTTCATAGGTTTAGGTTTGTTTAGGCATTACACAAATGGAAAACCAGGCTTGGCACCCTTTGGCACATTCTAGCCCCCGGTATACCCGCAGCGGGACAGTTCAGCCTACACGTCCAGGAATTTTCTAAGTGTTATGGCCGGAATGTGAGGAAGGTCACACCGGGGAGCCATGCCTTGCACCATTTGGTGGATCACACCTTCCAACACACTAGCACACATATCCTAGGCCCACATGCAAGTTTGGGTGGGATTCCGGTGCTCCGGAGCTCATACCCCCCCGGAAACGACGGTCCGTGGGCCCCCGGCGGTCTACCCCCCTAGATTTCTCCGCACGAGGTTCCACCAACATACTTTTTCATAGGTTTAGGTTTGTTTAGGCATTACACAAATGGAAAACCAGGCTTGGCACCCTATGGCACATTCTAGCCCCCGGTATACCCGCAGCGGGACAGTTCAGCCTACACGTCCAGGAATTTTCTAAGTGTTATGGCCGGAATGTGAGGAAGGTCACACCGGGGAGCCATGCCTTGCACCATTTGGTGGATCACACCTTCCAACACACTAGCACACATATCCTAGGCCCACATGCAAGTTTGGGTGGGATTCCGGTGCTCCGGAGCTCATACCCCCCCGGAAACGACGGTCCGTGGGCCCCCGGCGGTCTACCCCCCTAGATTTCTCCGCACGAGGTTCCACCAACATTCTTTTCATAGGTTTAGGTTTGTTTAGGCATTACACAAATGGAAAACCAGGCTTGGCACCCTTTGGCACATTCTAGCCCCCGGTATACCCGCAGCGGGACAGTTCAGCCTACACGTCCAGGAATTTTCTAAGTGTTATGGCCGGAATGTGAGGAAGGTCACACCGGGGAGCCATGCCTTGCACCATTTGGTGGATCACACCTTCCAACACACTAGCACACATATCCTAGGCCCACATGCAAGTTTGGGTGGGATTCCGGTGCTCCGGAGCTCATACCCCCCCGGAAACGACGGTCCGTGGGCCCCCGGCGGTCTACCCCCCTAGATTTCTCCGCGCGAGGTTCCACCAACATACTTTTTCATAGGTTTAGGTTTGTTTAGTCATTAGACAAATGGAAAACCAGGCTTGGCACCCTTTGGCACATTCTAGCCCCCGGTATACCCGCAGCGGGACAGTTCAGCCTACACGTCCAGGAATTTTCTAAGTGTTATGGCCGGAATGTGAGGAAGGTCACACCGGGGAGCCATGCCTTGCACCATTTGGTGGATCACACCTTCCAACACACTACCACACATATCATAGGCCCACGTGCAAGTTTTGGTGGGATTCCGGTGCTCCGGAGCTCATACCCCCCGGAAACGGCGGTATGTGGGCCCCCGGCGGTCTACCCCCCTAGATTTCTCCGCGCGAGGTTCCACCAACATACATTTTCATAGGTTTAGGTTTGTTTAGGAATTAGACAAATGGAAAACCAGGTTTGGTACCCTTTGGCACATTCTTCTAAGTGTTATCGGCCGAAAGTGAGGAAGGTGTCACACCGGGGAGCTATGCCTTGCACCATTTGGTGGATCACACCTTCCAGCACACTACCACACATATCCTAGGCCCACGTGCAAGTTTTGGTGGGATTCCGGTGCTCCGGAGCTCAGACCCCCCCGGAAACGGCAAAAGCGGACCGCAAAGGTGGCTTTGCCGTGCGTCACCACACGGCAAAGGTTGATGCTGACGGCAAAGAAGAATCTGTGCCGTACAAAAGCGGACGGCAAAGGAAGCTTTGCCGTGTGTCCCCGCACGGCGAAGATTGTCTTTGGCGTGCATTTTTTTCGCGCGCACGGCAAAGCCTGCCCGAACCCTAGAAACTTACCCGCACGCGCGCTGGATCGATCTAATTTCCCCCCCTCCGCCCCTTGCACGCGCGCCTCGACCTGCCCAGCTCCAGCACGCTGCCGCCTCCCCCCGCCGTCGCCCCTTCCTCCCGCCTCGCCCCTGCAGCCTCCCGCCGCCACCTGCCTCGCCGCCGTCGCCCCTGCCCCTCGCCGTCGCCCCTGCCTCCCGCCTCGCCTGCGGCCACGCGCTCGCGGCCGCCCACGCCGGAGCACCTCCCCCACGCCCTGCTCTCGCCGGAGCACCTCCCCCACGCCGGAGCACCTCCACGGGACCGTTTGCCCCCGTCACCCTGCTCCCGCCCCTGCCCGAGGTGATCACCTCCCCTGCCTCCCCCTCCCTTGCCTTCAAGGTGTTCGACACAATGCTGCCACCATTGTTGCCCTCTGTTAATGCTAGCTCTTGCTGCTACTGCTAGGTTAATTAGTTGCTATTGTTAGTCCACATGTTAGTGCTAGGTTAGTCCACATGTTCTAGATGTTGCATGTGAATTTTGGTGGAATATGGATGTATATTGATGTTGATGGATGTGAATGTGTAAAGCGTGAATCTGCTTAATTTGCTGGGATGCATGTCAATGGTCTGTGATCCCTGTTTGCAATGTCGACTTGTTCCGTTGTAGTATCCTGGGATAGTTCTTGTTGTTGGCCATTCATGTATTGCTGGGGATAGTTCTTGTTGTTGGCCATTCATGTACCGCTGCTCATCTTAAGATTATATCCAACCAATCATACCGCTGCTCATCTGCTCATCTGCTCATTTTTGTCCCTATTCCATTTAATTTTGATTACCTTGTTCCTTCTTGTTAAATGAACATTTAATTTTGCAGGCGATGTTTCGGGGTGGAGACGGGGGCCGGCGTTGTCAGGCTGTTTGAGGAGCGTTGCTCAGAGGGACCGTTTTTCCGGAGGGTTGTTGGTCTTCTTCGCCGGCCGTCGATCACGCTTCGAGGGTGAGAATCTGTTCGCCTCTCTTGTACCTAGGTTTTATTTTTGTGTCTAGATCACCAAGTATGTCGCGTTACCTAGGCGTCACTTCCCGGTCGTAAGGGTTACGCGGATAAATATGCATTAGTGGTCTCGCATATTATGAACCGTAACTCTTACGACATTTATCGGGACAGCCGGCGGATGCGTAGTTGGGTACGTTCTCCCCGCTCTACCTCGATCCGAGACAGGATTTCGGCAGCGCCTCCCCGTTGTTCTCCGGATGCACATCCCTCTCGGCTTTTTGCCGAGACGTGTATCGGGAGAGCAGCGGGGAGGTGCTGCCGAAATTCTGTCTCGGGTCGGGGTAGAGCAGGGAGGACGTACTCAATCTACGGATCCGGCGGCTGCTAGGAGCCCACCTAGTAGAGATGTAGGTTGATGCATGCGTTAAAAAAAATTAAACTATGATGCATTTAATTCCTATTTATATAAATGCTATGTTTGTCTGTTTTGGTGCTGAATAAAGGATGGATAATCGTGACTGGATGTACGATGGCAGAATCAGTCCGTGGAACTATACCGATGAATGGCTAGAAAAGACAGAGCAGTTCGTGAACAGTGCGTTTGACATCCGTAGCAAACCCAGAACAGTTTTCTGCCCTTGTAGTAAGTGCGATAATGAAAAGCCACAGAACAAGGAAACTCTGAGTAGTCACCTGCTCAAGTTTGGGTTCACACCATCCTACAAGATTTGGACTTTCCATGGAGAAAAGGCCAAAAAACGTGCTAGGAAGGAGGTGCGGCAGATTCGGCAGATTCATCCTAGGAGAGAATATGATACTGGGTTTGATAGGTGCTTAGAAAACTTGGCTAATGCTAATGTGCCTGAAAGCCCTCATGTAGAGGCAGAGACATCTCAGGATGCAGAGACACGTGAGGAGCCGGAGGAAAACACAAGGCAATATTATGAGGCTTTGTTTGCTTCGCAGAAACCCCTACACGAAAATACAGATGTTACCCAACTAGATGCTATAGCTCGCCTTATGGCCTTCAAGTGCCGCAGGAACTTGTGCAGAGATGGGTTTGATGAGCTTCTGGTCGTCATTGGCAGCATTCTGCCGAAAGGGCACCTCTTGCCGCAAAACTTTTACTATTCGACCAAATTGCTCAGTGACCTTAAGATGTCATCTCAGCAGATACATGCTTGTCCAAAGGGATGCATGCTATTCAGAGGGGAGCATGCTGACACAAAATATTGCATCAAATGCAAATCCTCTAGGTACTTTGAGGTTGACACCAATGGTGATGGTCAGAAGAGGCAGACCACGATTGCCAAGAATATCCTCCGGTATCTTCCAGTCCTGCCGAGGATCCAGCGGCTCTTCATGACCGAGGATACTGCCCAGCAGATGAGGTGGGCCGTAGAAGGAAACAGATACACTGACAAGATGATACATCCGTCGGATGGTAGTGCATGGAAGAACTTTGTCAAGAAGTATCCACTGAAAGCCGGTGACTCGAGGAGCGTAGCAGTTGCGATATCAACCGATGGGTTCAATCCATATGGTATGTCGGCTGCAGTATACAGTTGTTGGCCAGTGTTTGTAATTCCCCTGAACCTCCCCCCTGGCGTCTACATGAGATCAGAAAACATGTTTGTGTCGATGATAATCCCAGGGCCGAAATACCCGGGTAAGAACATGAATGTGTACCTGGAACCGCTGGTGGATGATTTGCTTCGTGGCTGGGAAGGTCGTGGGATCCGAACATATGATGCATCAAAGAAGGAGTACTTCGATATGTATGTCTGGTACCACACCTCACTGCATGACCTGCCAGCACGTGCCTTGTTCTGCGGGTGGTGTACACATGGGAAGTGGCCTTGCCCAGTGTGCAGGCAGGCTGTGCTTTTCTTCTGGCTGGACAAGGGAGGCAAGTATTCCTGCTTTGATGAAGCTCGACAGTTCCTAGAGCAGAATCATCAGTACAGGAGTGATGTAAAGAGTTTCAAAAAAGGCCGTGTTGTCCATGACCCGAGGCCAATTCCGAAGACCGGAAAGGAAATCAAGGCCGAGTTAGAAGCTCTCCAGCCTAAGCCCGATGGAAATGGTTTCTTGGGATATGGGGAGACACACCAATGGACCCACAAGCCGTGCTTATGGAAGCTCCCTTACTTTGAGGATCTCGAGCTCCCGCATAACATTGATACAATGCACACCGAGAAGAATATCAGTGATGCATGTTGGAGCACCATCATGGACACTGAGAAGACGAAGGATAACATAAAGTCTCGACTTGATCAAGAAAAATTGTGTGATATACCAAAGTTGAACATGCAGCCACCTCATGGCGCCAAAAAAACGTGGACTAAGCGACAAGCTCCGTTCTCCCTCACAAAGGCCCAAAAAAGGGAGGTCTTCCATTGGATGAAGCATTGTTTGTTTTTCCCTGATGGGTTCGCAGCCAACTGGATGAGGGGTGTGAACATGGAAACGTTGCGAGTACAAGGACTCAAGAGTCATGACTACCACGTATGGCTTGAGCGGATAATGCCGGTGATGATTCGAGGCTATGTCCCTGAGCAGATTTGGCGAGTGCTGTCGAGGTTGAGCTTTTTCTTCCGCCAGATTTGTGCTAAGGAGTTAGACACTAAAGTGATTGAGAAGCTAGATAAAGATGCACCCAAGTTGCTTTGCGATCTTGAGAGGATCTTTCCTCCAGGGTTCTTTAATCCGATGCAACATATGATCTTGCACCTCGCGGACGAGTGTTTGAAGGGGGGGGCCGAATTGGGGTCGTTGGCAGTATCCGCCCGAGAGAGAAACACAAAGGCTTCGTAAAATGACAGGCAATAAATGCAAGATCGAAGCATCCATAGCCGAGGCAGTCCTTAACGTGGAGGTGGCGAACTTCACCACTAAGCACTATGATCCGAACATTCCCACAAAGCACAACCCGGTCCTCCGATACAATGCCCCCAACACTGAAGATGTACCCAAGCTCAGCATCTTCATAGGGCTTGGTGGCAAGTCAAGTGGTCTGAAGACGTACAAGACGAATATACATGAGCGGACCTTGATCCACTCGTATGTCTTGAACACCATGGTGGAAGTGAAGCCATACATCCAGTAAGTGCTAACCATTTAGTTATTCGCAAACATTCACTCGTATGTTCGTGGCTAACTCTTCCTCTTTTCATTGGTATAGAACATTCACGGCTAAATATTGGAAGTACCAAAGGGAGCCTACCCCGGAAGAATCCAAACATATTTTCGAAAAGGGCGGCGGTCTCGGTTTCAGTAGCTGGTTCTGTGGTTTGGTACTATTCTATCCAAATTTGCTTGCACTGCCGACATTTATCGGTTATTTCTCGTCCTAAGCTTCTCGTGCTAAACTTGTAGGCAAGAACTGACAAAGAGATGAAGCCCGAGCTAAGAAAAATTGCTAGGGGCTTTAACCATTCCGTCGACACGTTCAATTCTTATGACGTGAACGGGTATCGCTTCCAGACCCATGAATACACAACAAGCCGTCCCAACGCGAAGACAATAAATAGCGGGTTGGTGTGTCAAGGTGATGATGGACTCCATTACTATGGAAGAGTCGAGGGTATATACGAGCTGAATTACGGGTTTGATAAAGGGCTAAATCCCGTCGTATTCAAATGCCATTGGTTCGACCCACGTCGGGTGAGACGGGATCCTGAAATTGGATTGGTCGAAGTTGAAAGAAGCTCTGTTTATAAGGGAGAGGATGTGTACATTTTGGCTACCCAGGCCTTCCAAGTATTCTATCTCCCGTACCCGTGCAAAAACCCGGCAAAACGTCTACAGGGATGGGATGTTGTGATGACGGTACCTTCACGCATTAGGCCGCCCCTGCCAAACAAGGACGATTACCGCCGCGTAGACCCCTCAACACAGAATGTCGAGTTTTATCAGGATGAAGGGCTCCCCGGTCATTTCACCATCGACTTGCCGGCCTTTGATGACATGGTCGTAGAGGTTGAACAAGAAGAAGATGAGGGCATAGAGGAAGATGTTTGTGACAAGGAAGACCTGAGTTTGCTCGAGGCGTTCAAAGCAGGCGTTGACCTCAATCCTGGACAACCTCCAGCTGGTTTCATTGATGATTATTGGTTCGTCGAGCCTGATGGCGATGATGAAAAATGTGATCGAATTACCGATGTCGACACAGGCTACTGATTGTAATAACTCTATGTAGTAGATGATTATGTAGTAATAACTCTATGTAATAGTGATAGTCGAGCTGGTGTATCTGTAAGAACTCTGTGCTATGTTTGTGAGAACTCTTTGCTATTTTAATTATTGTTGCTTTTACTAACGTTCATCTATTTGCATTATTGTTGCTTTCACAAATATTCATGTATTTATATCTTTGTTGCTTTACAAATATTCATCTTTTGACATTGCGTACTAATAAACCACTCTTTTCATTGTGTTTGCAGGTGATACAAACATGCCAAGAGGAGTAGGCAAGGCCGTTCGGAAAAAGGTCAAGAACTTGACTGAGCTTGTGACCAAGCCGAGTGGTTCCCGTAGGAAGAATGCGACGCGGGAAGAAACTCCTCCCGCTGCTTCTCCTAGCCCCCCTCGTCGAGCACATAGGAAGAATGCGACGCGGGAACCTCCTCGTAGCCCTTCTCCTAGCCCTCCCCTAGCTGAGGATGATGTGGACGACACGGATCTCGGAGGTGGGGAGGCCTCCCAGCACTCGAGTGGGGAGGAGGTGGATCTCGGAGGTGGGGAGGCCTCCCAGCACTCGGGTGGGGAGGACGTGGAGGAGGACGAGGAGGACCACTCGGAGGAGGAGGATGAGGGGCTGGGGGGGTTACCGTTTGAACCTGACCCATCCCTAGCTTGGGAACTGCCGGAGGAGGAGTACGTTGCTCCCGAGGAGAGGCTGCGGCCACGCGAGAAGGGGCCGTATCAGCGTGGGAAAACGACACTCCCCCACCGAAAGACTTGGTCCTATAGCGACTGTGTTCTCGCGCCCGGTGGAAAGAGGTAAAATGCTGATTTTGGCATTCCATTATCGAAATTTCATCATTATCGAATTTCTTATCACATACGTACTGATTTTGGCATTGAATTGTGCAGGTCGTTCGTGTATGGTGACCCGCTGAAGAAGCCGTCACGTGCCTACTCGAACATCATTGGAGGACTACTTCGCAAGTATTTTCCTGGGCTTGTCAATCTCCCCACCGGTGGCCGCGACGTAGCTTGGAGTTGGAAGCACTACAGCTACGCGCCAGATCCTCACGGCAGGCACGAGAACATGCAGGAGGTGGTTGTACACCGTTTCTGGGTACGTGGCTTTTGACTTTTTAGCATTCAAACACTCGTTGGTGGACAATAGTTGCACTAATGCCCCTTGTTTTACCTATGTGCATGGTTGCAGCAATACTTCAAGAGGGCGGAGGGTCAGGAGCGTGCGTGCGACTTCATCTTACACGAGATTTGCAAGAGGAGGGTGACTGGCATGCACTACGAGGCACGTGTTCAGTGCGTCCGCAACTGGCACGCCGACCGCAAAATCCACATGTCTAAGGAGGACGCTCGGGATATGCTCATGGCACCGTGGCAGTACCTGCAGGTATTTGCATTTCTGTGTTATTGATTTCCTTATCGCCATGTAGTTTCTGTTGTAATAATGGGTCTATCTTGTGTATGTAGAACCCTCCTCAGTACGTCGGCACCGACCGCGCATGCTATATGGCGATGGTCATGTGGTGGACATGCCCTCAGTACCTCCAGAAGCACGAGGAGGGCAAGCGGAAGCGGGCAGAGATGCGAGGTGGATCACATATCCAAGGCAGCATCCCCCTCTCCCTTCACATGCAGGAAGAGGTGAGCAAATGGTTACTTCGTTCTTTGAGTTCACGTTATATATTGTTAACTCCCACTTCAGTTAATTACATGTTCTCTTTTGCAGGAAAAAAAGACAGGAGTGAAGCCAAATTTATTTGGCCTCATTAAAAAGATGAAGACCAGGAAGGCGCCGCATCCTCAGACAGGGTCCATGTGGGTCAATGAGCAAGCCGAGACCAAGTGTGAGGCGTATGTATCGAAGTTCAAGGAGGTGCGCGGCGAGTCCTCCGACCCATACACCGAGGACTTTGACGTTGAGGCTGCGATCCTTGCGGGACAAGGCAAGAAGCATGGCCAACTCTGGATTGGTGACGGGTGCGTCGACCCAATGACCGAGCCGTCTCTACGCCAGGTCCGTAGAGGCCGTACTCGCGACCAGCCTCGGGTTGAGCCCCGGCCACGAGCTTCGGATCTAGCTGTCGAGCGGTTACGGGTATGTTCTTCCTCGGTCCTCTACGCTTCTTTACATGTTTTACATTGCAATGTTAATGACATCGCGGCGACACAACGTAGGCGGACATGGAAGCCAGGGAAGAGAGATACCGGCAGGAGGCGGAGCAGCGGCAGAAGCAGCTGGAGGAGCAGCTTAGAGCGAGCCAGCAGCTGCAGATGCAGTCGCAGACACAGATGCAGCAGCAACAACAGATGATGAACTGGTTTGCGAACCAGACCCTTCTGACTTCTCCACCGGGGACGCTTCCTACTCCTCCTTTCGCCTTCCCGTGGGTGAGTGGTTAACCTAATATCTCCATCATATTTCTCTTGTCTTATTGTCTAACCCGAACAACATATGCAGCTGCAACAACAGACCGGTCAGAGCCCGGTGATACCGAACATGCAGCTCATCCAGGCACCTCAGCCCGGTCAGAGCCCGGTGACACCTCAGACGACCGTCAACAATCCAAACATCATCCGGAGCCTGACGCAGTTTACAGGTGACTTCTCCTACACTTGTGACCAACGCACTTCTAGGTTGTAGAATGACATCGATCACACTTGTACCAAAAATAACTTGAAAATTGCATAATTTACTCTATTGTCTCACACTTGTTGGAAATTTAGCAATCTCATTATTTTTCTTTTCACCTAGTAGAACATGGTGGACAAGGAGATGGATCCGGACAAGGAGATGGATCCGGACCATCACATAGTTAGCTACAATAAAGGTTAGTTCCTCTACATTCATCACTTGTTGGAGGATGCCATCTTATATTGCTTAGTTGGTAAAGGATGCCATCACATAGTTGAAAATTTTAGCCGCTTGTTGAAATTTCAGAGTATATGAATTAGAATGCTAATTAGAATTATAATGTCTTATATTAGTGAACAAATGGAGTATATGAAATAGAATGCAAGATTGATATCTCATGACCCTTCTTTTTGATCTTGTTGAAGATTTTAGCCATTCCATGCCACTTGTTGAAATTTTAGTTCCTCTACATTCTATTGTCTCACACTTGTTAGTTTGTAAAGGAGGCCATCTAGTTGAAATTTTAGCCACTTGTTGAAATTTTAGAGTATATTGAATTATAATGTCTTATAAAAGTGAATTAAGGGCCACTTGTTGAATTAGAATGCTAATATTAGAGAATATAGGTTGATATCTCACCTTTCTTTTTTATCTTCTAGAAGGGCAAGGAGATGGACAAGGACAAGAGCAAGGAGATGGACAAGGACAAGAGCAAGGAGATGATGATCATGTTTATATTGATGCTATGTTGATCTAATGTAAAGAGATGCTAATGGTTTTGTAGAATTATGTTGAATGATGTTGGATGATGTTCGATGATATTGTTGTGTTGGATTATGTTGTTGTCTATATTTATACTGTGTATGTTAACTGTGTATTAATATTGTGTATTAATATTGTGTATTAATATTGTGGTATATCAGTGAAAACAGCAGAAAACTGGAAAATCCCAGGGTCTTTGCCGTGCGTATGCGCACGGCAAAGGACCATTTGGTAGCTTTGCCGTGCGCATACGCACGGCAAAGGAAATGCCAGGAGCTGGCCTGGGTATGCCTGGGAAGTTCTTTCCCGTGCGGGTGGATGGGAGGCGCACGGCAAACCTCCACTTTTGCCGTGCGTGGCAACTGGACGGCGCACGGCGAAGGATTGCGCACGGCAAAGCGTTGCGCCGCACGGCAAAGGTAAGGCCGCACGGCAAAGGCTTTGCCGTGCGTTTTCGGAGCGGCGCACGGCAAAGAACCCTTTGCCGGGCCAGACTTTGCCGTGCGGTCTTTGCCGTCCGCCTACGCACGGCAAAGCCTTTGCCGTGCGTATTGCGTCCTTTGCCGTGCATTTTGGCCGCACGGCAAAGCCAGCATCTCCCGTAGTGCGGTCGCCTCTCTCCTTTTACTGTAGAAAGAGATAGAGCCGAGGGGGGAAATGGCTTATCACGTCTACGGGTATTTCCACAATGTTTGTTGGGGTGAAATCTGAGCACCGTAATTCTGCGGAGCTGCAGTTGAAGTGTCATGTAGCGAAATATGTATGTCAACCAGACTTAGGTATCGAACTTGAACAAGCCAAATCCTGGAGGTTCTGATCTCTTTCGAAGATTGGATCATGTGCAGGTTCTGATCTCCCAAGCAACAGTTTGAGGTGCAGTCTTAGAGGTTGCAGTTGGTGGTTACAGAGTCACAGCGAAAATTTGTACTGTCAACTTGATTTATCTACCTATGAATCTTGAACGGAAAAACCAATCATTCAACCAAGTAATAATACACTTGATAGTAGTAGTATCATACAACCTGGAACGGGGTGTGTAAATTTATTTAGGATACATAAGCTAAACGGAAAGATTAGCACCACTAGTGCTCGTCGTCGGCGATCTGACCGCAGTCCTCGATGACGACCCGCTCGGCCGTCGTCCCGCTGCTGGACCCGACATTCTCCATCTTCTCCACGACGCCGTACCCGTCCACCACCTGCCCGAACACGACGTGCTTCCCGTCCAGCCACGGCGTCTTGGCGGTGCAGATGAAGAACTGGGACCCGTTGGTGCCGGGCCCGGAGTTGGCCATGGAGAGCACGCCGGGGCCGGTGTGCCTGAGCTTAAAGTTCTCGTCGGCGAACTTGGCGCCGTAGACGGACTCGCCGCCGGTGCCGTTGCCGCGGGTGAAGTCGCCTCCCTGGCACATGAAGCCCGGGATGATGCGGTGGAACGCCGACCCCTTGTAGTGCAGCGGCTTGCCGGACGCGCCCAGGCCCTTCTCGCCCGTGCAGAGCAGCCGGAAGTTGTCGGCGGTGCGGGGCACCTTGTCGGCGAAGAGCTCCATCACCACGCGCCCCGCCTTGGATTGGCCGATCAGGATGTCGAAGAAGACCTTGGGGTTCTTCGCCGCCATAGCTCCTTCTTTCTTTCTTTCTTTCTCCTGGAAAGAAGAATTCTTCTTGAGACTTGTGAAGAAGAAAGAAAGAAGGGAAAACGAAATCGAATCGGAGTGTGCGCATCGTCCTTGCATGGTCTCCAGGGTAGCACTGCTGGAGATCACGTGGCGAGGAGATGAGTATTTTGGTTTGATTTGGCACGAACATTGAGCTCAATAGGCCTTTGGATAAATGACGCCTAGAAAGCCTTCGATATGTGCAAGATAGATTGAAGAACGCATCGAAACCAAAATCAAATCGAAACATCCATGAATGAACAGAAGGAGAAAACGCAGGACAGGGAGAAATTCTACCTTTGGTGGTGCCGTGTTCTGATGAAGATTTGTGGCGGCTGCACTGCGTGGGGAAGGGGAGATAAAAAGGACAAGCAAGGAAGGGTTTAGGGTTTCCACCACCCACCAACCCAGGATTCTAATGGGCCTGGGCCAAGAATCCGTGCCTAGGGCACTCCTCTTTGCAGCTTCTAGAATGGCCCATACTGTTGCACTCTTGTTTTATTCTTTTGGCAGTTATGACACAAATATGGTGAAAATATTAAAAATCTGTTTCGAAACATTAGTTATGTTGGGTCAATCCGCATACAAAAAAAATTAACTTGAGTCAATTCGCAAGATAAATTTCTGGGATGTTTGGATGCCTTAATTTTTTTTAACACCATGTTTGGATGCTTTTTTTTAACATGTATACGAGTTAGAAAGATAAACATGTCAAATTTCGAAGTTTAAACTCATATTTTTTACGATAAAAATTGGAGACATGGACAATCGGATGGATGAAAAGTAGATGACATGGATATGTTGCATGTAAGAAAATATTGGCTTTAATGAGTGTTAGTGGATGACATAGATATTTGTTTGGCTAAGAGAACGGATGATGTGGATAGCTTGCATGTTGAGACAGAAAATAATTAATGCATGTTAGTGGGGTTTTGCTTTATAAGAAGTATAGATTTGATAGTGAATGTGTTCTTGATGACGAGACCATGATAGATGATTATTATGTTCCTCACACAACACATGATCCAGAGAATCAGAAGGGGGATCTAGAAGGGGTATGGACCTGGTGCGGGCGGTGATGGTTGGATGGAGAAATCTTCTCCAGTGGATAGTTTCCTTTTTCCGTTAAATCGTGCAAGCGTCTCTCCGTAGCGATCGATCGGTGTTGCAGATGCGATGATTCTCTCTGCTGTAATTTGCAAAATGTCAGGAGGAGGATTGTTCACTTGTTCGCTTACTATCAGTTGCATCTATTTTATCCTACTTTTTTATTAAAATCCGTTACAAGGATTTAAGAGCATAAAATGGACAATTGTAAGTAACAAACATATGCAGTGAGGAGCAAGACATCTCTAAAAGAAACCGTAAATTATCACAAACATGCTCAAACTTTGTCTATGGACATAGGTAAAAGCATGTACAATTTATAAGCACATCCTCAGAGATGGTCTATTTAGAATTTACGGGCTTCTACCAAGCGATCAAGAGATGAAATCGGAGCAGAGATCTACACGAATAACTGCATTTTATAACCATTTCTTTAACATTCTATCGTCATGGACCAAGTAGAACAAAAAGTCATCGAAGAATGATGATATAACTCTAATGTTAGACTCCGTCCCTCACTGAACATTAGGGGCGCTTCACGGACTGGAGGATCGAATCCTTCGCATGCATTATTATTTCACAGAAACCAAGCATCAATAATTGTACGGAGCACCAAGCTGCTAACATATTGTTTAAGTACAAAATGTTTCGTGGTAAGTTGGAGTTTTGTGTGTTCGTGTTACGATGATCACGCGCTGGAGTTTTTTTCCTGTATGTGTGTTATGATGATGATGAGCTGGAGCTTCTCCATGTGTCTGGTGGCGTCTAGGGAGCACATGTCTTGACTTTTATCAGCAAAACGAAGTGAGCATATGGCCGCGCTTGTGGGAGACAAATCTAGGGACAGATTCCCAAGCATTAGAGTCTTTAAGCGTCCACCTAGGCATGGCTGCGTACAACGAACGGAACAACAGAGAGAGTTCTCTCAACTAACTTTGTTAATATGGAGTTCCTTAAATGTATGCCAACACTTCTTCGGTGTGCCCACATACATTTACATTCAGATGGTACTCCATACACACGGAGAAGTGTTTTTCATCGTTTTATACTAATTTTGTTTACTTCTTAACATTTATTAATTGTAAGTAGCTTTTGGTCAATATGAAATTACCACACAGTCCAACTTTTTTCTACCTGAATACATAATTGCAATATTAATATATTTTGTAAATATCAAACATGTAGTGAAGAAAAGCATAGAATATGTCAAAATCATCCCAATACATTGATTAACCTGTGCCAACAAATATACGACTATAATGTGGTCTCCTCTCCTTTTACTAGTTTGAGATGTCCAAATATCTTGTAGCTTCTAATATACATGAATCTAGAACGTATTTCGATGAAGGTTCACCGAAGAGTATTGCGTTCCCTAATTCTAAGTAGAAAAATGTTCTAGAGTGTCGGGTCACAAATGATTGTGTTTTGTATATTTTATTACCAGAAGATTATAGGGTGTGGGAGGCGTACAACCAAATACAGGTCACAAAGGTCTGCTTCCGTTTGGAGTAGAATCTATAGTATATAAATGAGAGCAACCCACTAAAAGTATTTTCTCTAAACATGCAAACAACCCACCTCAGCAAGTCTCTAATTGGTCCACGTCATGATCCCCACCCCCTTATTCCATGTCATCAGGTCCCCACAGTTTGGCCTTGGGTCTAGATATTCTCTACTACTAATAAACAAGCCAACATGAACTTTCCTACGTGCACCCGACACATGTACACAGAATAATGAAGACTAATTTTCACCTTACGATCTGACCCACTAAATAAGATCTAACCGTCAACGTCAAAATCAACCCCACCAAAGCGTACGTTTAGCAAATCCACAGGCAGACGAAAACTCTGCCTGGGACGAAACGCCTCGCGCTCTTCTCCCCGACCGCCTCGCGCTCCGTCTCCGACCTCGGCGTCGTCCGCCCGGCCACCGCGCTCTCCGTCGCGGCCACCGACGACGCGCTCTCCGCCGTCGTTCCGCTCCTACGCGCCGCCCTCGAGAAGCACGCCTCTGTGGCGGTAGTGTCCAGCGGACGCCGCCTAGAAGGCGAGATTTCGCCGTCGACGCTCTGCTCCCTCGACGCGCCCGTTGCCGCGGCGGCCGCCTTCGCTGCGCTCTCGGCGGGCGAGCTCGCGTCCTTCCTCTACGGTGGCCGCGCGCCGCGAGAGGGCGCCCTCCACGTAGTCAGGTCTCGCCTCCGCCGCCTCAATCTCCTCGGCATACTCGACCTCCTCGACGTCGTCGACCCGCCGTCCCCGTCCCCGTCCTGGAAGCCGAGCGGCAGCACAAGGCAGAGGCTCGCGCCGAGGACGCCCGCATCGCCAACGAGGAGCGCAAGGCTGCTAAGGCCGCCGCCGCGCAGACGCGGGCAGCCGAGCGACGCGCGTTCGAGCTCGATTTTCGCCAGGCCCTTGTAATGATCCTTCACCCGTTCCTGCTCATAGCTCTCCTCGCATTGTTCACCCTTGTGCATAACTTGTTTGTGGAATTGCCTCGTCCGTTTGGCCTTGTTGGAGCACGCTGTATGCCCTATTCGAGGATTTAGGTGGACATCATGTTTGTCTAACTCTTGACTCGCCTAAGTTTGTTCCAGTTTAGGATCATGCATAAACATTCATCCACAATATGTTTGTACTGGAATAATGATGTTTATACTGTAAGAAATGTGTGTAACTTATATGAGATGGTTTACAGATGAAAGAAAGAGCTCAGAAGCTAGAGAGCTGGAGGGAGAAGGAGAAGATGAAAGCGTAGAAGAAAGTGGAAGGCAGGGAGCTCTTGCGCAAGCAGAGCTCTATGTGGGTTGCTGAAGATAAACTGGAAAAGAAAGTTCTTCAGGCTATCTTGCATACGACACCTCTCTGAGGTAGGTCCATGAGGTAAGTTGAAACTTTATTGCTCTCTTTTTTTAGTTCATTCTGAAATTAATGACCATTCGTATTTTTCAGATACCTAAAATCTTGATGCTAAAATTGTTACCTATTCTCACTGCGTTAATCAAGACATGCTATTGATAACAAATGTTACGACATTATTTGGACTGTTAATGAATTTATAATGCGAAAGTGTTTGATCCTGATGTAAAAAAGAAAACCTCAACCAAAAGGCACATAGGCTACTAGCCAACAGAGTCACATTCAGTTCTCTCTTGTCTGGATATAATTGCAGATGTCTTCACCACATAAAGATGACAGTTTTTGTGTTTTGGTCTCATGGAGCTTATGGAGGAATGGGAACTGACAAATAAAAGGGGTTACTATATTGCTCCAAGTGTTGTAGAATTCTGCATTATGTGTATCACAATCTGGAATGAGCTAATTAAATTAAATACATACATATTTAGGTAGCGCATCAGTATGTAGTGTTGCGGTCAAGTCCAAGTGTTCCAGGTGTTGTAATGTAACTTAAACACTGCTTACCATAGCAAGAGCACACTTTTCTGTCTAATAATGCATAGCTTATGGGGTTCAGAAGACCCAAAGTTCAAGTAATGCATTTTTGGATGGCACTACTTGGTACAATAAAGGATGATGCACTTCTGTATGGTTGCATAACTCATTCTATTGATCTTTCCACAAGGACCTGCCACCAGATTTTAGAAGTAAATGCCTAAGCTATGGACCGACTAACAGATACACCAATTAGGTAGAGCATGAGCCTTGAGGAATATTCACTCTAGAATATTATTGAAACAACCTCAAATCGTGGTAATGTAACACATTCAATATTCCAGTATGTGTGATACAGTCTAGCTTTGTGAAAGAAGTCTGCAAGATCAGAAAAATTCAGTAAATGGATCATAGTACGTACTATGTAGTATGAGATTACAAGAGAGTGGGTTCCAAGGATTTAGCAATTTCTTCTTTAATCGTCTTGAAGCACATTTGGATGTATTTCTAAGATTCATGTACTTAGATAGTCATAGCCCTGAGACTTTTTTTTTTTTGAAAGGATAGCCCTGAGACTTGCAAAGCCAGAATGAACACTACAACGTATTTATTGCAAAATACGTGACACAAGAAAACTACATAGCCACACTCTGTTGAATATGTCGTGTTGTGCTTGCATTCCCGGGGCATGGTGTCATTTCTTGTTTCTTGTAATCACCCTATGAATATGCATCAAGTTGAGCAAATGTCATGATAAGTTATCTTAACTTGATTTTAGTTGGTGTCTTGAGCAAGGCGAATACCCAAAAATCATGTAATCAACTGTAATGTTTTGTGGTCAATAGGTACAGCCTCACAGGGATTAGTACAAGTAGATTTCTCATGACTCTCTCCTCTGCTGCGGTCTTTATATGCTCAAGATGCTTTCGTACCTTTGCTTTGAGATCAACTATGGTCAAGTTCTTCGAGACACTAATGTGCATCAATATATTCCATGGTGCAGGAAACTTAGTACCATATCCTCGAAAAGGAAGAATGGAGCATGAACAGTTGGAAGCTTCTCTGCAATTCATTCCTAGAATTGTATTGCAGCTGTCTAAACAATAAAGGTCAAGTTTGAAAATTCAGCTGTAAAGTTTCGTGTTGATTTCTTAGACTAGGATCAAGTTGAAGTTGGGTTTTTGGACATGTTTTCTTCAGTTTCTCCCCTCATTTTTTCGTTCCGCGCAGTTCAAACACCATAACAACTTTATATGGACAAACTGCTGCTCTATTTTTCTCCCCTCATAGTAGTATTTTCCCCCCTTTTTACTCCCCTCTAGAACCTGGTTACAAAATGCAGTTTTGCTTTGCACTGAACATTTCCAAGGATTTGGTACAGATAGTGCTCTGCTGGACAAAATTGTATCTGCTCGGAGCTCAAACAACTTTGTACTACTGTAGCTAACTGCGGGAGGAGGGGGATCGTTATCGTTATCAGGGATTGCCTGGAAAGAAGAGGGCATGCAAAGCAAAGAGGACCAAAAGCGCAGGCATGATGCCTCCAAACCTTTTCCTGTCACGCGAGCCAAAGAGGACAATGATCAGGCGGGCGGCGGGGCAGCCCATCGCGTGCCGGCGAGGGAGCTCGCTGGTGGCGGTGATGGTGCAGGCGGTCACGCACCGTGTGTCGCAGGTGTGGGTAGTCGACGACGAGGAGGAGCTGGTGGGCGTCGTCGGGTTCCTCGACGTCCTCCGGGTGCTCCGCCACCACCTGCCTGGGACGAAACGTTCCGCCCTGCCGTCTTCATCACAAATCGTCAAAAAAAAAATCACAATCGCCGTCATCAATCTCCCCTGCTTGCCCCCTGCCTCTGCTACCTCGCGCCCTGCCCCGCGCCGCTGTCTCCCTAGATCAGCCACCCCCCCCCCCCCCCCCCCCGATGCAGCAGGCCGTCGTCTCCGCTCCTCAACCTGGCCGCCCTTCTTGCCGCCCGGGGTCTCTGCATCACCGTAGTCGCCACGCCGGCCACCGCCCCGCTACTCGCCGCGCACCCGGAAGGCGCCGTCCGCGTGAACCCTGAGATTCGACGTCTTGCGGAGCACAATCTGCACAACTCGACGACAAGGTTTCTTTTCAGGACTTTTCTCCAAACCTAAGAGTGGATGATATTGTATTGAAGCTATTGAGATACCAGTTTCAGTAATAATGACATACACCATTTCTGAATTATTATAGGAAGCTATATTCAGGGTTGTAGCAGTTGTTCTTCATATTGGAAATATAAATTTTACCAAGGGAATATAAATTGATTCATGTGTGATTAAGGATGATAAATCCAGGCTTCACCTTAACACTGAGAAATGCTCGGGCATTTGTGATTAAGGATGATAAATTTTACCAAGGGAATATAAATTTTTAAACCATTTTCTATTATTAGTATCATAGTTCTGAATCTTTTTATTGATTTTCTATCGGACGACGCATAAATGTTTTTAACCGACTGTATAGACGTGCGTTGCACGTGCATACATACTAGTGTCAGAGAAATATTAGAAATATTGGCGGCGGCCTGTTCGCTTCCATCCGTCTGCCTTCCTCGTCGCTGTCATCTCCTCATCTCCCCACTAGCAGTTCATCCGTTTTAATCCATCAAGCATGTGCCCCGTCCGGCCGTCCGTCCTTACCTGGTGGCAGGCTGGAAGCTACGATGGTGTTCACGCCAAAGCGCGGCCGTCGTGGCTTTGGGATGTAGGAGCGATCGACACTATGACGCAGCAGCAGGTACGCTTGGCGGCGGGCCGGCGGCAGATGACCAAGGTGGCCTTCGTGTCTTTTCTCCGATCTGAGTCGCTTTATTCGCACCATTGGTTTCCCATGCGGAGGTTGATCTACAAACTCCGGCCACTTACGTACATACTCCCCAGTCCCCGCAGCTCTCATTGGAAAAAGATGCTCATATGAATTTACGTGGCTTTGTTGCCATCCGATCTCCAGTTGGAAAAAGATGCTGCCATCAGATCTATTGGTTCTCATAAATAATAATAGGGTTTAGTTTGCTATTTATTGATCTGGTCCCAGGTTCATCTCAAGCAATTTCTTCTGCTCCAGTATCGAATTTTTCTTTTCCATTCTTAGGAACACTGCCATTCGTTTGTCAAAATAAAAAATCAATCGAACTGAATGTGTATTTTCAGATGGTTACATGCAATCGTGGTTAATGAAGCATATCCGCATCATTTCTGAAGGGGCACGTATGCGATATCTTGACACACAGATGAAGTACCAGGTGAAGCATCAACGTTTTTTTATTTCTTTGCAACCGTATATCACAGGTTATCTGAAGGCTTTTATGACACCATTGGTTTCATCTCCATTTGTTGTGTAATAGAGTATTCTTATCATGGCAATATATTTTTGAAGTGTTGTTTCATAGACATTTGATATAAATTCTTTATTCGATCTCCTATGGAGACACTTAACCATATCAATCCGATGTATATTGCTTGCTTCCACTAGTAGGAAACCCCCCTATAGTCCCGGTTTGGTTGGGCCATTAGTCCCGGTTCCCCAACCGGGACTAGCAAATCGGGACTAATGCTAGTCCCGGTTGGGACACGAACCGGGACTAATGGGGCAGCACGTGGCCCCGTCGGGACTATTGTCCCGTCAGATTTTTTCACTTTTTTCAAAAATTTCAGAAAATTGTTTAAATTTGTAAAATCAATAATGTTTATTCTGTAATTCATAAAAATATGAATAAAATACCAAAATGTTCAGAAAAATAAGACCTATTTGATTATGTCAAATGCATGCATGTTTAAAAAACTTAAATTAAATATTTTTTAAAACTACAAAAATGCCACTACTAGTTAAATATGGGGACCCACTATTACACATCATCGTCACGAATATATTACACACATCTCATTCGTCGTGCTTGGTCAAACATATTACAAACGGTATAATACACACGAGTTTCATTCTTATATATATACATCTCTTTTACACTCACTATTTAATTTCAACCTTACAGTAGTATTCTCCTTTCGGATCTAGGACCTCTGCATCTAAGAATCCGGCAATTTCCTTTTTAATTGCTCGTACGCGATCCTGTGGTAAAAGCCTTCCCGCAACCGTTCGATCTAATTAAAAATTGTCAATATATATGAATGAAAGTAAACACAATTGATGGCAATAAACTAAAATTATGAATATTGCATACGCACTTTAAGTTGTTCTAAGATTCTGCCCTTCTCACAGCACGTCTGACGAATGAACTCGCAGACGTAGTATCCACATAAATGATTCCCACTTTCCTGCCTCAAGCACTTTACGGGAACAGAGTTCAATCAAAATAATAATCAAGAATGGTAATGGTATTGAACTAGAATCAAAGAGATGCGCGGATCTAGGTAGTAATACTTACATTTATTGGTTTAAATGTAAGCTCCTTCGCCCAATCACCCCTAGCCCTGGCGGTGAATCGTTTCCAAGCACTGCCCGGCAAAGAAAATGAATAAAGGAGTTATATATTAATTACTTGCTATCAGTAAATGAACGGAAAGTTGCCAATATAGTGCCATAATATGATTGAAATTACCTCTGGAGGCATTCCTGCATGTCCGCCCAATCCTTAAGGGGTTTATGTAACGAGTCCATGACAAGTACTACTCCTTTGTCAGGCATAATGATTAGCAGAATAAAGTGGTAGCTGCGCACGCATAAGTCATCAATTATACACTTAACATCGAGAAATTAAGCGAAATAGAATGTCTACAAGACAGTAACACTTACTTGAAGTTGTAAGGAAATAGTATTTCTCTTTTGGTTTCGTTAAACAATAACGCATTTACCAAGTTATTCTCTGTATCGTTGTAAAAATCATGGAGACTTGCTTCATGAACGAAATTTGGGTCAACGAACCCAATGTCATAGATTTGTCCTCTTTTGCATTGGAGAATCTTCATTCTGCATAATTAATATAGTGATGAGTAAGATTATAAATGCAATGAACGAGGTGAGCTAGCTAGAGACTTAATTACAGAAATAATACTTACAGACAATAGGCACTGATGATAGCTTTGTCAAGGGCGTCGTGTTGGTATAACTGAAATAATTCACAAAATTCAATCATTACCACGCCAGCTCCATGCCCGTAATGCTCGTTCTTATATCCCACGTAGATCCAATTTCCCCCTTTCTTTGAGTCTGCCATGTACCAACTATGCAATCTTCGCATTTTTGTTGGTAGATCTTTGACTAACTCAGGTTTGACGAGAGGATGCCCGTGCCGGTATTTGTATTTTGGAACTATTTCTTTGTGGAATTGTAATTGGTCTAAGTACTGAGCAATAGACATGCCCTGAGCAGAGGCTGCTTCTCCGTACAGTGCAACAAACTCAGGATCGATGCCGACCGCACGTTTGCTCGACCCCACCTCGGTATCGAAAACACTTTGAGCGGGGGGCACGATTGTTTTTGCTGTTCTCCGAGCTGGGCAACTGATTTCCGGCTTGCACTACCATTCTTCGACCGCCGTTTATTTGCCTGAACCGACTTGAGAATAGAGCGCTCATAGTCTGGTGTCAGCTTTGGCGGGGGTTGTTCAAGGATCTTCAACATTTTTAAGACGGCGGCTTTTTCTTCTGGGGTGTCGGGGAACTCTGGCGCTTTCAGCTTCTTTTTCTTCAAGTTAGCAAACCACTGTTCCGTTTGGGCTTTTGCGATCGCCTTATTTTCCTCCACCGTACAGTCGTAAGGTCTCTTGGGAAGATTCTTATGAGGTACTTTTTGGAGGGGTGACCTTATACATTTCGGTGATCGGTTACCACTCCTCGTAGTACCAGCAGTGGTACGCTGAGCCTGAGTGGGCGGAGACGACTGACGCGGCGGCGGAGACGGCTGCTCTGGAGACTGGTGAGGCGGCGGAGACGGCGCCTGAGGCGGCGACGGCGGCGAAGAGGACTGTTGCGCTGGAGAGTGGTGAGGCGGTGGAGACGGCGCCTGAGGCGGCGGCGGTGGAGAGGACTATTGCGTTGGAGACTGGTGAGGAGTCGATGGCCTTGGCGGCCAGTTTGGAAGCACGATGAATTCCTTTGGCCATAGAATGGTCCCTTTCCTGGCTTCTCCAAGTTCAACCACCTCCCCATCTTCACCTGCAGGGTGTTCCAGCTTCAGCTCCTCAAATCCTTTACTAACTTCATCCACCCCGACAACAGCGTAGCCATGAGGAACCGGGGAGCAATGGAAAGTTGGTGTAGGTCCAATTGGTACGGCATAGCCGACCGCCACCTTCATGGTTAAGTTGAGCACTTTCACATGTAGCTCACAAGGTGTGCTCTCCGTGATATCATCCACTGGGTAGCGACGAAGAGGATCCGTCGTCAGTGCATCATCATCACCAGCCGGGACCATGCTCGAAGCCACGCTGCTTTTCCGATATGATGGGTCGGTAGCATCGACTGCAGCTTCTACAACGTGCTGCTGAGATAGGCCGGCAGTGCCTTGCTGGCTAAGTCGGTCAATTTGATCCTGCTGCCGCTTCATTGTTTCTTCTATATGACGCAGCCGGTCTGCAGCAGCGCTTGCTTCCCTTGCCTCCCTTTCCTTTCTCCTCAGATGACTTCTATCGGGAAATATTTTCTTTCCGCGGGAAACCCATGTGCCCACGGCTTGGAGCCTGAGGTGCCTCGTGTTCGTCCTTCGTGTTCGGGATTCCCAAGGGCGCATGCAAGCTCGTCATTCTCTCTATCGGGACGGAACCGTCCCTCTTCAACATCCTTTACTGCTTTCCTAATTTCTTCGATGGGTAGTAGGGGATTATCCTTGTGTCTTCTGTTATATATGCACTTTCCTTCTGCGTCCAATGTGCCCCCATGCCCGTAAAACCAATTTCTTGACCGTTCGATCCATCCTTCTTTTATAGGCTCTAGAACGATCCCTTTAGCCAGCAGGTCGGCCTCAAGTTTTTCCCACTTAGGCATGGAAAAGGCGTAGCCACCAGGCCCCATAGTATGGTGGTACTTCTTTTTAGCAGCATTTGCCTTATTTATTGCAGACTTTAACTGAGCTTCCTCCGATTTCTTGTACGTCACAAAATCTTCCCAGTAGTCTCTTATCTTCTCATACCCGTGATCGAAATCCGGAGTTTTATCTTTCAAGATAAAGTCGGTGTACAATCTTTTCTTAAATTTGTTGAATAGCTCGGCCATCTTCTTAAGAGCCCACGCCTTGACTTTATCTTCTAGAGCTTTTTTTTGGGCAGCCATCTCCTCCTCATCTGGCTCCCCCTCCTCTGGATCCACCTCTGGCAACGGCAAGGTGAAATTAACCATGACCTTTTTTAAAAGTCGTTTTTTGCCTTCGGGGCCGAGCCAGCTAACTTCAGGATCCCTTGACTTATTCCATTCTCGGATGGTGATCGGGACGTAGTCCCTAACAACAACACCGCATTGCTTCACAATTTTTTTTCTAACATCAATTGGAGCAATGGGTTCGCCGTCTGCAGCGACTTCTTCGATCCTGTACCGGAGATGGTCCTCCAACTTTTTGGTTGGGCCTCGTTTCGTCCTCACAGAGGATTTGCTCGATCCGGATGGCTAAAAGAAGAAAGACCGTTAGTATGTGTATATAGACAACAGAGGCTAAATTAATTAATATAAATATATATGCACCTCGTCGGAGTTTGTAATAATCAATGTTGCACCGGAGCCGCCGGCTTCTGCCTTGTCGGCTTCTCCCTCATCGGAGACGCCGAGTTCGGCCTCTTCCCAGACGTTGGAGACGCCGTCTCCTCGGTTGAGAGACTCATCCCCCTCACCGGAGTCGTTCAGAAAGTGACTTGCGTCATCCTCGCCGCGGATCATATCCTCGAGGATATTTTCCTCATTTTCGTCTCTGCCATGTGGTTCCATAGTTTCTGCAAAATACGAAAGTTATTTTCGGAGCCGTCTCTGCCGTGTAGTTCAGAAAACTTGTAGGAATAGAATGGTACTAGAAGGAAAGGCGCGCGTTGCTGCGCCCGTTGTTTCTAAGCGTCGTCATGGTGATATATATGACAAATAATTCAGCATTTCATCTTGTCTGAAACGGAACAAAATTGAATTGTAGTAATAATATGACACCTACGAAATAGGAATCATTAACTAACTACACATTTCGATATCATTGTACTTCACATGAACATCACTTGAGCAAAATTGTACACAGCTCCAATTACACGGTGCACCGATTAAAAACATCAGAGTATACAATTCTATCAATTCATACAAATAATTTTATCAATTCCATCAATTCATACAAATAATTTTATCAATTCCATCAATTCATACAAAACTGTATCAAATCCAATTCTATCGTAAATAAATAAATAACTGTATCAAATCCAATTCTATCGATAAAATAAATATGAAGCATAAAATTATTGGATTTTGGATAAATATTAATTTATACAAATATGAAGCCTAAAATCATAATAAATATAAAGCCTAAATAAATTGCACCCATTATTTTAGTAAAACAGAGAAAGACCTATTCCATCCTATTCGGCCTACAAAACAGAGAAAGACCTAAATAAATCTACCTAAAATTAAATCTATCCTAAATCTGTCCAAATCTACACTATCAATTTTTTGAATTTTCTAAAACTAACTAACTAACCTACACTACACCCACCATCATTATTTGAATTTTTTAAATTTTTTAAAACTAACTAACTAAAACTAAACTAACTAACTAAATACTAACTAACTAAATTACTAATGCACTAACTAACAAAAAATACTACTAATTAAATTACTAAATATAAATTACTAACTAAAACTATCTAACTAAATTACTAACCCTAGGACCAACTAGCAGTACCACTAATTTCTATCATTTTAACTACTACTAACCCTAAAAGCAGCAGCAAATTCAACAATTTTAATTAACTGCTAACCCTAAGTGCATGCTCACCTTGCGAATTGGAGTGGAGGCGCAGCAGGGGCACGGAGGCTCCTCCTCGGCTGGAGCAGCGGACGGGCTGGAACAGAGGAGCTTCGACGGCGGAGGAGCTCGAACGGCGGAGAGGTGGCGCGGAGGAGCGGGCGGCGGAGGGCGGTGCGGAGCGGGCGCCGGAGGAGCGGACGACGGCGAGCGGCCGGCGGGAGAGGAATCGCGCGCGTGAGGAGGCGCACGTGGAGGCCGGCGGAGGAGCGAGCGGCGGACGGCGGCGCGGAGCGGGCGCCGGAGGAGCAGACGACGGCGAGCGGTGCGGCAAATTTCGGCAGCCTGACGGCGTCGATCTCTGTTGCGCCGCGCTGGTCCTTAGTCGAAAATGGGGTTGGGGAAGAAGAAGAGGCAGGCAGTTTAAATAAAGTAGAGGCCTTTAGGTCCGGTTCGTAGCAGGATCGGGACCAAAGGGTCTTTAGGCCCGGTTGGAGGCACCAACCGGGACTATAGGCCTACCCTTTAGTCCCGGTTGGGGGTACCAACCGGACCTAAAGGTCATTTTCGGCGGCACCGAAAAGGCGCGCGCCAAAATACCCTTTAGTCCCGGTTGGTAATATGAACCGGACCTAAAGACCTTTTGGAAATTAAGTTTTAAAAATTGTAATAAACTTATAAATTCAATATCTTTTGATCTGTTTATCAGAAAAATGCAATTAAAATATCAAATTGTTCATAAAAATGTAATCTATATATTTATTACAAATCCATTTTTGTTTGAGATTAGAGGTGAATTCATTTAATTAATTTTTTGGAATTTGAACTTAATTAAGTCATTAAACTTATAAATTCAATATCTTTTATCTGTTTATCAGAAAAATGCAATTAAAATATCAAATTGTTGATAAAAATGTAATCTATCTATTTATATAATTTATATATATTCATTTAATTTATATCTATTGAATTAATTTATATCTAATCATTTTCATTTATATATATTCATTTAATTTATATCTATTGAATTAATTCATATCTATTTTTCATCGACCGGATACGGTACATAATGACAACAGTGGATCATTTGATAATAACTAGTTCATCGACCGGATACGGTACAGAATGACAACAGTGGATCAGTTGTCCTAACAATCTTAGTCATACTCCTGCCTAGGCCTATAATACTCGTACTCATAGTCGCCGTCATCGTCGTCGTCGCTGTCATCGTACTCATACGGCGCTCGTGGCTCGAACCTCGACGGGTGAGCACCCCCGGACTGCATGTTAGGGTAGCGCAGGCGGGGGTTATCACCGGTCGTGATGTAGTTCATAACGCCCTGGAGAGTCCGGCCAGCCCACCACAGCCGACGGCCGGCCTCGTTGAAGTCCGAAGGAGGCGGGCCGTCCCCCTCGTACCTGGCGAGCGCCTCTCACGCCGATTGATGAAGAAGGCTTCCCAAGTCGGGCGGTAGTCGGGATGCCAGCCCGGATCCATCCGCTGCTCCGGTGTGAGCTCGAGGTAGTAGTGGTTCGTGATGGCCGCCCGGCGCGCCACACCTTGAGGGACAGGAGGGACCGGCACGCCTCCGGCGCTCAGCATCCAGCCGGCGGGGACGCGGTAGCCGGGCGGGCAAGGGTAGTTCGAGGCGGAAAGCTCCTCGGCCTGACGGTAGGTTAGTACGGTGGAAGCCATGGGAGAGTGATGAGGTTGCAGATATGAGTTTAGATGTGATATGGCAATGGCGGCCAAGCCTACATATATATAGTGATATGGCAAGAAGCTAGCACACGGATCGTGTGTTTCCTTCGAGCGCTTGTGAGCCGTTGGATCAGAGTTGTGTTTCTTTCGAGTGCTTGTGAGCTGTTGGATCGTGTGCACACGGATCGTGTGTTTCCTTCGAGCGCTTGTGAGCCGTTGGATCAGAGTGTGTTTCTTTCGGGTGCTTGTGAGCTGTTGGATCGTGTGCACACGGATTGTGTGTTTCCTTCGAGCGCTTGTGAGCCGTTGGATCAGAGTGTGTTTCTTTCGAGCCCTTGTGAGCTGTTGGATCTCAAGCAGAAGATAAGGCACACATATCAACGCTCCTTTAGTCCCGGTTCCAGCTACCAACCGGGACTAAAGATGAAGATTTGCCCTGATCTTTTAGCTATAAATACCCACCATGAGGAGGATATGAAGAACAAGATTACGGCTAGTCCGGAAGGCAAAGACCGAATACAAATCATTCGGATTCCCTGCATACGTCCTACGGTGCATTTGATATGCGGGCACTCTCTAGCCACCGTAGGGCTGTATGCAGGTGAAACCGTGTGTTTTGTTCTATCTAGAAATCCTTCAGTTCATCGACCGAATACAAGCCATCAACTATGATGATATGTAACACTTTTGGGAACCAGCGGCAAGGGCTTCTTTGATGATCTGGTATATCCCCAACACTTGTTGGGACGGTTGCAGATCATCAGAGAAGTCTTGCCGCTGCTTGGATCGAATGCCCGTTTAAAATGGGTAGGCTTCTCTCTCGACGGACCAAGGCGACGACGAACTTCTCACCAGTTTTTGTTGCAGCAGAAAGAGTGAAGCGGAGCCGGCACGATGCGCAAGTGGGCGCTCTCCTGCGCGCTGCTGCATGGCTGAGGACGACGGCGACCAGCTGCAGGCACTCACGAGCCACCGTTGGGCTGTATGCAGGTGAAACCGTGTGTTTTGTTCTATACAGAAATCCTTCAGATAATCGACCGAATACAAATTACATAAAAGGTTTAATGCATTTGGGAACACTCGATCATACATATATTGTGTAATGCATTTGAGAACACTCATACATAAATTGTTTAATATATTATTACACTCATACTTAGATCATGATCGCTATGATCGCTTCTTCGGCCGTAACCATGGAGTTTCTTCATTATGTAACGGGATGCTTGGGTCAGTTTTCACTGTGAAGGGCGGAATTTCATCAAACTTATTATAGTCTGCTGACATGTCTGTCTTGTCCTCGACTCCCACGATGTTTCTTTTTCCTGAAAGAACTATGTGACGCTTTGGCTCATCGTGTGATGTATTTGTTTCCTTATCTTTTCTTTTTTTCGGTCTGGAGCTCATGTCCTTCACATAGAAAACCTGAGCCACATCATTGGCTAGGACGAATGGTTCGTCTCTGTACGCAAGATTCTTGAGATCCACTGTTGTCATTCCGTACAGCTGGTCTACCTTTACCCCTTCTCCATTCATGTTGACCCAACTGCACCGAAACAAAGGGACCTTAAAAGTAGGTCCATAGTCAAGTTCCCATATCTCCTCTATGTAACCATAGTATGTGTCCTTTTGTCCATTCTCGTCTGTTGCATCAAAGCGAACACCACTGTTTTGGTTGGTACTCTTTTTATCTTGGGCGATCGTGTAAAATGTATTCCCATTTATCTCGTACCCTTGGAAAGTCAATACAGTCGAAGATGGTGACGCGGCCAATAAGTAGAGTTGATCTCCAACATCGGTGTCATTCATGAGATGTAATCGCAACCAACTGCCGAAAGTCTCCATGTGTTTTTGTTTAATCCAGGAGTCAGGCTTCCCTGGGTTTTTGGAGCGTACAATATTCTTGTGTACCTCGATATACGGAGCCACGAAGGTGGAACATTGTAGAACTGTGTAGTGTGCTTGAGTGAAAGAATGCCCGTCCCTACATATCATTGCTTTCTTTCCTAGCGTGCCTTTCCCACTAAGTCTCCCCTCATGCCGCGATTCAGGAAGACCAATCGACTTAATGTCGGGAATAAAGTCAACACAAAACTCAATGACCTCCTCTGTTCCATAGCCTTTGGAGATGCTTCCTTCTGGCCTAGCACGGTTATGAACATATTTCTTCAAGACTCCCATGAACCTCTCGAAGGGGAACATATTGTGTAGAAATACAGGACCGAGAATTGCAATCTCGTCGACTAGGTGAACCAGGAGATGCGTCATAATATTGAAAAATGATGGGGGGAACACCAACTCAAAACTAACAAGACATTGGACCACATCCTTCTGTAACCTTGTCAGACTTTCTTGATCGATTACCTTCTGAGATATTGCATTGAGAAATGCACATAGCTTCACAATGGGTACTCGAACATTTTCGATAGAAGCCCCCTCAATGCAATCGGAAGCAACTGCGTCATAATCACGTGGCAATCATGAGACTTCAGGTTTTGGAATTTTTTATCTGCCATATTTATTATTCCCTTTATATTTGACGAGAAGCCAGCCGGGACCTTGATACTGCTCAGGCATTCAAAAAATATTTCCTTCTCTGCTTTCGTAAGAGCGTAGCTGCTTAAGTAATGACGCCCTTTATCCGTATGCTTGTTGTTTGGGTCTTTCATACGCTGCTGGTCCTCCCGTGCTTCCGGTGTATCTTTTGTCTTCCCATACACGCCGAGGAAGCCTAGCAGGTTCACGCAAAGATTCTTTGTCACGTGCATCACGTCGATTGAAGACCGGACCTCTAGGACTTTCCAATAGGGTAGCTCCCAAAATATAGATTTCTTCTTCCACATGGGCGCGTGTCCGGTAGCGATGTCTTTCGGAACAGATTGACCGCCAGGACCCTTTCCAAAGATTACTTCTATGTCCTTGACCATACCAAATATAGCATCACCATCAGGGAGGTTAGGCTTCTTCCGGTGATCTGCCTCACCTTTGAAATGCTTGCCTTTCTTTCTTACGGGATGATTGGCTGGAAGAAATTGACGACACCCCAGGTACACGACCTTCTTACATTTTTCCAAATATGTACCTTTAGTCTTATCTAAACAGTGCGTGCATGCGTTGTATCCCTTGTTTGACTGTCCTGAAATGTTACTAAGAGCAGGCCAATCATTGATGGTTACGAACAGCAACGCTCGTAGGTCAAATTCCATCTGTTTGTGCTCATCCCACACACGTACACCTGGTATGGCCCACAACTGCAAAAGTTCATCAACTAATGGCCTTAGGTACACATCAATGTCGTTGCCGGGTTGCTTCGGGCCTTGGATGAGAACGGGCATCATAATGAACTTCCGCTTCATGCACAACCAAGGAGGAAGGTTGTAGATACATAGAGTCACGGGCCAGGTGCTGTGACTGCAGCTCTGCTCCCCAAAAGGATTCATACCGTCTGTACTTAGACCAAACCATAAGTTCCTTGCGTCACCTGCAAAGTCCGAGAACTCTCTCTCGATTTTTCTCCACTGCGACCCATCGGCGGGGTGTCTCAACTTCCCGTCTTTCTTACGCTCTTCTTTGTGCCATCGCAACAACCTGGCATGCTCTTTGTTTCTGAACAGACGTTTCAACCGTGGTATTATAGGAGCATACCACATAACCTTAGCAGGAATCCTCTTCCTGGGGGGCTCGTCATCGCCCTCAACATCACCAGGGTCATCTTGTCTGATCTTGTACCGCAGTGCAGTGCATACCGGACATGCATCCAAATTCTCGTACTCCTCACCGCGGTAAAGGATGCAGTCATTGATGCATGCATGTATCTTCTGCACATCTAATCCTAGAGGGCAGATAGCCTTCTTTGCTTCGTACGTAGTCTCGGGCAATTCGTTATCCTTTGGAAGCTTCGGCTTCATTATTTTCAGTAACTTCTCAAATCCCTTGTCAGATAAACCAGTCTCTGCCTTCCATTTCAGCAATTCCAGTGTGGTACCGAGCTTTGTGCTGCCATCTTCGCAATTTGGGTACAACAACTTTTTGTGATCCTCTAGCATGGCCTCCAACTTCAGCTTCTCCTTTTCTGTATCGCATTCTCGTTTTGCATCAGAAATGACCCGACCAAGACCATCATCGGGCTCATCTGACGCCCGTTGTTCTTCACCTCCTTCTTCTTCATTGTCTTCCATCGCAGTATCACCGTATTCTTCAGGGAACATAGGATAGTTCTCATCATCCTTTTCTTCTTCATTGTCTTCCATCATAACCCCTCTTTCTCCGTGCTTGGTCCAACAATTATAGCTGGGCATGAAACCTCTCCGAAGCAGGTGGCCTTGAAGGGTTCTCGAGGAAGAGTGCTCCTTAACGTTCCGACAGTCCACACATGGACAAGGCATAAAACCATCATCTTTGTTTGCCTCAGCCACATGGATAAATTTATGCAGGCCTGCAATAAAATCGGAACTGCGTCGGTCGCCGTACATCCATCGCTGCCGTTCATCCATCTGCATATCATATAATTAAGTTTATCAAATACCATTAGAATAACATCTTGAATACTGAAATGACCACCGTATATCGACACATGCAAAATTTGTATCAATTACAGATGAAAAGGACAAAGGTTGCTAATTAACCTCGATCGATCGGAGAAAAGAGAGGGGACAAAGCCTAAGGGTGGCTCGGGCACCTCATATCATTTTGTGTGAACTTAAATGTGGCCCGGGCATTTCATCGAACACCTCTAGTGCATTGCAAAGGAAAACAAACAAGCACCCACCTCTCACACCTCCTAGCAGAAAAAAATAATAGAGGAGTAGAAGCTGGCTGGCTTTATAGGCAGGGGACTATTAGTCCCAGTTCGTGCTGTCAACCGGGACTATCCCGGTTGACAGCACGAACCGGGACTAATACCCCCTGCCCAACCGGGACCAATGCCTCACGGGACCCTAGCCGGTCGAACCGGGACCAATGCCAGGCATTGGTCCCGGTTTGTCACTGAACCAGGCCTAATGGCTCCCCCCCCCCCCCTTCCGAAAGACCATTTTTCCACTAGTGTTCTTTGGTTGTCTATGCAGGTCTCCTAAGTTGAACTATCCATGGATGTTAGTGGTACTTAAAATCAAAGTTCACTCGCAAATGAAAATTTTGGTACTCTATCTCTTTCCTATATTCTTATTTCATGAGTAATTTATTTCACCTACGTTCCGCATATATCAAGGATGTAGGAAAATTATATATGTGAATTATATGAGTGTTTCATTACTATCCGGGTGTTTAGCATTTTCACGTATAAATGTATTTCTGAAGATTATGTAAGTGTCAATACATGCTTCTTATCAATTAAAAAAGTGCGGTTATATACATTCTAATTCTAATACATAATTCTTATGGATAAAAAGATTTCAATTATATGCATTCTTATGTGGTTTTCCATTGAAATATACTCCTTATTACATTTCCTTTCGTGCCTATAGGTACAGACTATATGATTGATCAGTGATGCCACCAATATATATTGCCACTCTTATTTTTTCTGTTTGACACGCTGTAAAGACCATTATTACTATTTGCATTTATTGAGAAATACCATAACGTAAATCTCACATTATGCGTACTAACTACTAGATAAAGGCCGAGGATAATACTCTCGCCTTCCTAGGTATTTTTTGTTTATTTCAACTGATGTGAATTAAAACTATGTACATAATTTTAACCTTCAGTTGGGTATCTGAACTTTTCAAGAGAAAATGTGGAGCTTTGAGTTTTTAGTCAATTGACTATTGTCACTAGTAGAAAATAGGGCTTCCGTTTTGCCCTTTTGTCCCGGATCAATAAAGAACCGGGACCAAAGGGGGCATTGGTCCCGGTTCCATCGGCCGGGGCGCCGGGGAGCAATCGTCCCGGTTCTATTGGGACCTTTGGTCCCGGTTCGTGGCTGGAACCGGGACCAAAGGGTCTGCACATGCGGCTGCGGCAGTGGGACCCCTGGCAGGGAGCCTTTGGTCCCGGTTCCAGCCACGAACCGAAAACCAAAGGTCCTGCACTATATCATCTTCTTCCACCCGAGCTCATCTCCATTTTGAGCTCATCTTCCACCATTTTCTCCTCCTTTTCCTCTCCCTCACTCAAGTTAATCCCCATTTTTTTGCACCAATTGTGAGGATTAAAGGCACCCCATCTATTCAAGGGTTAGCAACATCATCCTTTCCTCCGAAGTTGCAACTTTAGCTCATTTCGTTGCTAGTTTAGCTCATTTCAGTTTTTGTAGTGCAAGCAAGGTGTTTGATGAAATGCCTAAGTTAGAGAGTTTATTTTTTATATGCATTTTGAGCTCAAATTAATTTATTATTTGTGGATTTTAGTGTCGTCCCGTCCTCACCGCCGTCGATAGCCCGCGTCGTCCCGTCACCGGCACCACCTCGGTGAGCTTTTTTTCTTTATCTTCTATTTTAAGAAAAATGACATGTATGATTTAAAAGCATATTTATTTCTTGTATATTTTTCTTATGTTTTTTTATATGTATAGTGTCATGGTTTTGATATCCGCCCCCGTCGGCCCTTGTCCGGTCTATGATTCGGATGTGGTATATTTTCATAACTATTTGTTTCATTTCGTGTTTAAAACAACTATACCTACCAACTGACATAGAAACTTTTATCTAGGAGGTAGTTGAACCGGAAATTCCAACCGACCCTATTGTCGAGTTTTTTGTAAAAGAAAACAATGATTTGAAAGCAAAATTGGAAAGAAGTGAAGATCTTCGTCTGCAATGCCTAGAAGAGAAGATGAAATTGGAGTTGAAGCTTGCCGACATCATCGATGAACACGAGTTCAAGCTTGCCGACGTCGCACATGCCCATGAGATCAAGATGGATGCAATGCGCTTGAAGATTAAAAAGATTAGAAAATATTCCATTAGTCAGGAGGCTTGGTACCATTATGTTGTTGGTTCAGTAGTTACCTTAGTTGCGATTTTGATCGCATTTGGTGTTGGATTTAAATTATTTAGATAGTTGTATGTTAGTTTCAATTAATGTATGTTTATGAGGACTATGCATTACAATTACTTTACTTTGGTTTTAATGTGATGAACTTGTATTAACTAATTTGGTCACTATTATATACTCTTCATGTAGTGAAATAGTTTTTGATATATTTATATAATGCAGATGAGCCGGCAATGGATGTACAGTGACCGACGATTTCCCGACTATATTAATGGCATGCATTATTTTCTCCGTGTGGCTGAGAAAAACAAGCCGTCGAATGGTTTATTTCTTGTCCATGTAGCGTCTGCAAGAATACGCAGGATTACTCTACCTCAAAAACCATTCACGTCCACCTGTTGCAGCATGGTTTCATGTCCGGTTATAATTGTTGGACCAAGCACGGAGAAAGAGGGGTTATAATGGAAGAAAATGAAGAAGAAGAGGATAATGACAACTATCCTATGTTCACCGAAGACGGTGATACTGCAATGGGGGAAGACGAAGCTGAAGAAGAGCCCATTGTTGATGAGCACGATGATGATTTTGGTCGGGCCATTCTTGATGCACAGA
Organism: Puccinellia tenuiflora; assembly: GCA_012064385.1. Taxonomy (NCBI): domain Eukaryota; kingdom Viridiplantae; phylum Streptophyta; class Magnoliopsida; order Poales; family Poaceae; genus Puccinellia; species Puccinellia tenuiflora. The sequence goes on from QRDG01001028.1 coordinate 760,683, forward strand.
TAAACAGCAGAACTGAAAACGAGAGGTTGAAGTTGGAGACCATGTTAGAGGATCACAAGAAATTGTTGTACCCAACTTGCGAAGATGGCCAGAAAAAGCTTGGTACCACGCTGGAATTGCTGCAATGGAAGGCAGAGGAAGGTACTTCTGACAAGGGATTTGAAAAATTGCTGAAAATAATAAAGAAGATGCTTCCAAAGATAACGTATTGCCCCCCAGTACGTACGAAGCAAAGAAGGTTGTCTGCCCTCTAGGATTAGAGGTGCAGAAGATACATGCATGCATCAATGACTGCATCCTCTACCGTGGTGAGGAGTACGAGAATTTGAATGCATGCCCGGTATGCGGTGCATTGCGGTATAAAATAAGGCGAGATGACCCTGGTAATGTTGAGGGTGAGCCGTGCCCTAGGAAGAGGGTTCCTGCCAAGGTGATGTGGTATGCTCCTATAATACCACGATTGAAACGTTTGTTCCAAAACAAAGAGCATGCAAAGTTGTTACGATGGCACAAAGAAGACCGTTTGAAAGACCTGATGTTAAGACACCCCGCCGATGGGTCGCAGTGGAGAAAAATCGACAGGGAGTTCCCGGAATTTGCAGCTGACGCAAGGAACTTAAGATTTGGGCTAAGTACAGATGGCTTTAATCCTTTCGGGGAGCAGAGCTCTAGTCATAGCACCTGGCCTGTGACTCTGTGTATTTATAACCTTCCTCCTTGGTTGTGCATGAAGCGGAAGTTCATTATGATGCCAGTGCTCATCCAAGGCCCGAAGCAACCGGGCAACGACATTGATGTGTATCTGAGGCCATTGGTTGAAGAACTTTTACAGTTGTGGCGTGACGAAGGTGTACCTACGTGGGATGAGCACGAACAAAAGGAATTTGACCTACGAGCGTTGCTGTTTGTAACCATCAATGATTGGCCTGCACTTAGTAACATTTCAGGACAGTCAAACAAGGGATACAATGCATGCACGCACTGTTTAGGTGAGACTGAAAGTATACATATGGGAAACAAGAATGTGTACCTGGGGCATCGGCGATTTCTTACAAAAGGGCATGCCGTAAGAAAGAAAGGCAAGCATTTCAAAGGTGAGCCAAATCATCAGACGAATCCTAAATTACCTAATGGTGATGTTATATATGACATGGTCAAGGACTTAAAAGTAATCTTTGGAAAGGGTCCTGGCAGTCTATCTGTTTCGAATGACGCTGATGGACACGTACCCATGTGGAAGAAGTGCTCTATATTTTGGGAGCTACCCTATTGGAAAATACTGGAGGTTCGCTCTGCAATCGACGTGATGCACGTGACGAAAAATCTGTGCGTGAACCTACTAAGCTTCTTGGGCGTGTATGGGAAAACAAAAGATACACCGGAATCACGACAGGACCACCAACGTATGCACGAACGAGACGACCAACTGAATCCAGATAAGTATCAAGGTCTTGCCAGCTACGCTCTTACCAAAGAAGAGAAGGAGATCTTTTTTGAAGTCCTGAGCAGTATCAAGGTCCCGTCTGGTTTCTCGTCGAATATAAAGGGAATAATAAACATGGCAGAGAAAAAGTTCCAGAACCTAAAGTCTCATGACTGCCACGTGATTATGACACAATTACTTCCGATTGCATTGAGGGGGCTTCTACCGGAAAATGTTCGAGTACCCATTGTGAAGCTATGTGCATTTCTCAATGCAATTTCTCAGAAGGTGATCAATCCATTAACTCTACCAGGTTTACAGAGGGAGGTGGTCCAATGTCTTGTCAGCTTCGAGTTGGTGTTCCCACCATCCTTCTTCAATATTATGACGCACCTCATAGTTCACCTAGTCGAAGAGATTAATGTTCTCGGTCCTGTATTTCTACACAACATGTTCCCCTTTGAGAGGTTCATGGGAGTCTTAAAGAAATACGTTCATAACCGTGCTAGGCCCGAAGGAAGCATCTCCAAGGGCTATGGAACAGAGGAGGTAATTGAGTTTTGTGTTGACTTTATTCCTGACCTTAAGCCGATCGGTGTTCCTCAATCGCGCCATGAGGGGAGACTGCGTGGAATAGGCACGCTAGGAAAGAAAGCAATAATGTGTAAGGACTGGGATTCTTTCAATCAAGCACACTACACAGTTCTACATAATTCCATCTTGGTGGCTCCGTATATCCAGGAACACATGAATATTTTACGCTCTAAATGCCCGGAGCAGCCTGGAGAATCGATTGAAAGAGAACACATGAAGACTTTCAGCGGATGGTTGCAAACACGTCTCATTAATGACAACACTGTTGAAGAACAATTATACTTGTTGGCCATAGCACCATCGTCGACTATATTGACTTTTCAAGGGTACGAGATAAATGGGAATACATTTTACACGGCCGACCAAGATAAAAAGAGCACCAACCAAAACAGTGGTGTCCGCTTTGATGCAACAAACAACAATGGGAAAAAGGACACATATTATGGTTACATAGAGCAGATATGGGAACTTGACTATGGACCTTCTTTCAAGGTACCTTTGTTCAGGTGCAAATGGTTCAACCTGGAAGGCGGGGTAAATGTAGACCCGAAGTACGGAATGACTACGGTGGATGTAAAAAATCTTGGGTACGACACCGAACCATTCGTCCTAGCCAATGACGTGGCTCAGGTTTTCTATGTGAAGGACATGTCTTCCAGACCGAAAAAAAGAAAAGATAAGCAAGCGAATACATCATACGATGAGCCAAAGCGCCACATAGTTCTTTCAGGAAAAAGAAACATCGTAGGAGTGGAGGACAAGACGGACATGTCGGAAGATTACAATAATTTTCATGAAATTCCCCCTTCACGGTGAAAACTGACCCAACCATCGCGTTGAATGATGAAGATTGTCCATGGTTGCGGCGCAATCAGAAGAAAGGGACACACACGAAGAAGAAAGGGACACACACTAGATAGGGATGTTGGTGGTGATGTGTAATAATGTATTAAACCTTTTATCAAATGCACACGGTTTCACCTGACTTGTGATTACCTGCATATCAAATGACTTGTATGACTTGTATTCGGTCGATGAACTGAAGGATTCCTAGATATAGAACAAAACACACGGTTTCACCTGCATACAGCCCAACAGTGGCTCGTGAGTGCCTGCATATAAAATGCACTGTTGGACGTATGCAGGCGAATCCGAATGATTTGTATTCGGTCTTTGCCTTCCGGACCGAATCATCAGAGAGCCTTGGAGCTGCTTGGATCCGACCGAGGGGCATGGCTACCACTTCCACCACCACTCCCACCTCCTCGGCAATTCATCATTGTGTCACCCTAATCCAGTGGTTGGATTCAACCTACCCGAGGGCTTGTGTTAGGGAACATGCCAGCGGTAGGCTAAATCCAACCATTGGGTTCGGTGGCAAAGGTAGACGCTCGTTGTGTGCCGTTTCGCTGCAGGGACGTCGCTATTTATAGGCGTGTGCTTCTAATCCAACGGCTCACAAGCGCTCTAAAGAAACACACCCCTGATCCAAAGGCTCACAAGCGCTTGAAGAACACACGATCCGTGTGCTTCTTTAGTCCCGGTTGGTAACACGAACCGGGACCAAAGGCCCTGATCCAACAGCTCACAAGCGCTCGAAGGAAACACACGATCCATGTGCTTCTGATCCAACGGCTCACAAGCGCTCTAAAGAACACACCCCTGATCCAACGGCTCACAAGCGCTTAAAGAAACACACGATCCGTGTGCTTCTTTAGTCCCGGTTAGTAACACGAACCGGGACTAAAGGCCCTGATCACATATATATGTAGGCTTGGCCGCCATTGCCATATCACATCTGAACTCATATCTGCAACCTCATCACTCTTCCATTGACTTAGGTGTCGGCGATGTACATGTTGGACCAGAGGGGCGATGTGCGGGACTGGGCTCCACCGGGCTGGCACTGGGAGGTGCTACCTTCCGGGACGCGCAGCTTGGTGAGGAATCCGGGTGACGTCGTCGACCCGGATCTTCTGTGGTGGCAGTCGCGTGGGCCACGCTCGGTGCAGAGGGAGCCGGCCTCCGAGGAGGTGGTACGTCGCCGTATCAGGGAGGAGGATGAGCATGTCCGTCGCTACATGTATCTATTGGATAGGCAGTATGACAGTAGGTGGTCGTTTCTTCAGAGGGTTCCTTCTCACGTGAGCTATGACCCTGTGAGGGTTCCTTCTCTTTGGATGCGCAGCGCCGGCGGCTCAGCACCCCGCGGCTCAGGAACTGGTCGAAATTAGTTTCAGAGTATGTGATCACCATTGCAGTTCTCTTTTATGTGATCGTAGTTTAGGTTACTACTCCTCGATCATGTTTGGTATTTATAGCTAAAAGATCAGGGCAACTCTTCGTCTTTAGTCCCGGTTGGTAGATTGAACCGGGAATAAAGGAGCGTTGATCCGTCTCGCGTCGTCTTGAGCAGCAAATCGACCTTCGATCCAAGCAGCCGCAAGACTTCTGTGATGATCTAACGACCGTCCCAAAAGTGTTGGGAATGTTGTAGATCATCACAGAGCCTTGCAGCTGCTTGGATCCGACCGAGGGGCATGGCTACCACTTCCACCACCACCACTCCCACCTCCTCGGCAATTCATTATTGTGTCACCCAAATCCAGTGACTGGATTCAACCTACCTGAGGGCTTGTGTTTCCAACAGCATCGTTGTATTGTCTTTATTCACCGACCTACAGGAGGTGGATCCAATGGCTGGCCGGTGAACAAAGACAACACAATAATGCCAGGGAACATGCCAGCAGGTAGGCTAAATCCAACCATTGGGTTCGGTGGCAAAGATAGACACTCGTTGTGTGCCGTTCGCTGCAGGGACGTCGCTATTTATAGGCGATTAGAAGGTGTACCTGTGGATGAGGTGGGAGTGCAGAAAGAAACACACCCTGATCACCGGCTCACAAGCGCTTGAAAGAAACACACCCCTGATCCAACGGCTCACAAGCGCTTGAAAGAAACACACGATCCGTGTGCTTCTTTAGTCCCGGTTGGTAACACGAACCGGGACTAAAGGCGGGCATTGGTCCCAGTTCATGCCACGAACCGGGACTAAAGGGTTTGATCGGAAGCACACTGATCGTGTGGTTCTTTAGAGTGCTTGTGGGCCGTTGGATCAGGCTGTGTTTCTTTCGAGCGCTTCTGAGCCGTTGGATCTCAGCAGAAGATAAGATATGGCACACATATCAACGCTCCTTTAGTCCCGGTTCAATCTACCAACCGGGACTAAAGATGAAGAGGTTGCCCTGATCTTTTAGCTATAAATACCAAACATGATCGAGGAGAGGAGATGAAGAACAAGAGTAGCCCTGATCTTTAGAGCGCTTGTGGTGGTGGTGGAAGTGGTAGCCATGCCCCTCGGTCGGATCCAAGCAGCTGCAAGGCTCTCTCATGATCTACAACATTCCAACACTTTTGGGACGTCGTTAGATCATGAGAGATGTCTTGCGGCTGCTTGGATCGAAGGTCGATTTGCTGCTCACGACGCACGCAAGACAGATGCGCAAGCTTACGGATGGGCCAAAACCAGTGTTGGATCAGCCACATGACAACCTCGGTAGTAATGGGCTTCTGTTTTTTTCTCTCTTATTTTTTCTTTGCCGTAATGACACATGGGCAATTAGGTATTGAAACATTTGAAAAGAACTAGAAAAGATATGATTTT